>OU015750.1:39408972-39455739 GCA_907169655.1 Acomys percivali | reverse complement strand
ACACACACACACACACACACACACACACACACACACACACACACACACCACACACGCAGAGAACATTTTCCCCCAAATAAATCTTAGCAGCCTGAGATTAAAAGGCTATATCTAATGCCACCATTTATTGAAGCTAAATGTTTGGTCCCCGTCCTGAATTTCAAAGGAACCAAATGAAAACTAAATTAACTGTATTTATATCATGTTAGTGATCTGACTTTGTAATGCCTTTTCCCCAGCTGACTGGAAAGATGGTGAAGGTGAAAGCAACTTGCATTCCCTCAAGTGTGTTACACGGCTACTGCATAAACAGCAGCGAGGCCTCCAATTAAGCAGTGATGCTTGGGAAAGCTATATATAAGCAAATGAAACCAGGAAGGTACATGCTGGGAATACATAATTACTGTGGGATCCTTTTTAAAACACAGCTCACCACAATGTGCGTATTTGAATATGATAACTGATAAACCAGGATCTTGATACTTTGAAATGACATCCATAAAATTATGAATTACAATTAACTGGTGAATTCATACTCATTTTCACTAATGTTCACGCAACTGTTAGGTCCTAAAAAATCCATTTTTTAACTTTATATGATTTAGTTCTACTGAAGAAGATAAGTCATATAAAATGGAATGTTATTTACTAAGCATTTAACAAGAGTTAAATCAGAACCAATAAAAAAATAGCAAAAATACCTCCACCCACGGTCTTTTATCTCTGTAGGCCCTCTGTCTCCCTGCCCCTGCTCTTCCCAGGTCTGATTTCCACCCTCATTTCTCTCTGAGCTCCCTCTCCTACCTTGTTCCCTCTCTTCAACCACTTCCACTGTCTATTCTCTTTCCCCTTCTGAGTGAACTTCAAGTATCTTTCCTTGGATTCTCTTTGTTACTTAGCTTTTTTAGGTCTGTGGATTGTACTATGTTTATCCTGTACTGTATGGCTAGAAATCCGCTTGTAAGTGAGCACATACCATGCATGTCTTTCTGGGTCTGGGTTACCTCACTCATGATGATCTTTTCTAGTTCTGTCCATTTGCCTGCAGATTTCATGACTTTTTTGTTTTTAATAGCTGAGTAGCATTCCACAGTGTAAGTATGCCACAATTTCTTTATCTATTATTTGGTTGAGGACATCTAGATTGTTTCCAGATTCTGGCTATTACAAAATAAAGCTTCTATGAACATTATTGAGCAAGTGTTCCTTGTTGCACGGTGGAACATCTTTTGGGTATATGCCCAGGAGTGGTATAGTGGGGGTCTTGAGGTAGAGCTATTCCCTAATTACTGAGAAACCTCCAGTTTGGCTCCAAAAGTAGTTGTATAAGTTTGCATTCCCACCAGCATTGGAGGAGTGTGCCCCTTTCTCCACATCCTTGCCAGCATCAGCTCTTATTTGAATTTTTGATATTAGCCATTCTGATGGGTGTAAGTTGAAATCTGAGTCATTCTGATTTGCATTTCCCGGATGACTAAGGACATTGAACATTTCTTTAAGTGCTTCTCAGCCATTCGATATTCTGTAGAGAATTCTCTGCTTAACTCTGTACCCCATTTTTAAATTGGATTATTTTGTTCATTGGTGTTTAATTTTTGCGTTCTTTATATATTTTAGATATTGGCCCTCTCTCAGATATAAGATCTTTTCTCAATCTGTAGACTGCTGTTTTCATTCTATTGACAGTAAGTATCCTTTGCCTTATAGAAGTTCTTCAGTTTCAAGAGACCCAGGACAGGGTAGGCTTCTGGGAAGTTATGGGAATGACTCTAGCAGAGACTTCTAGTGTCTGGGGTCATGGAGACTGAAGAAAACAGTCTCTAACTAGACAGGACTCCTACTCATGGAAGGGGAACACCAACCCACCCACAAACACTTTGACCCAAAATTTACCCTGCCTATAAGTTGTGGAGGGATAAAATTAGACCAGAGATTGAGGAAATATCCAACCAATGCCTGACCCAATCTGAGACCCACTCCATTGGAGACAGTCAGCCCCTGACACTATTATCGATACTCTGCTATGCTCGCAGACAGAAGCCTAGCATAGCTGTGCTCTGAAAGGCTACACCCAGCAGCGGAGCCAAACACATGCACATGCGGAGACTCACAGTCAAACATTGGATAAAGCATAGGGAATCTAGTGTGTGTGTGGGGGGGGGCAAGAATAGAGGGGAAAAGAGCTCCACAAAAAGACCAACACTGCCAACTAACCAGGGCCCAGAAGGGCTTTGTGGGGACTGAAGCACCAACCAAGGACCATGCATAGACTAGACCTACACAGACATAGCCAAAGGGCAGCTCAGGCTTCATGTGGATCCCCTAGTAAGGGGAGGCGGGGATGTCTCTGGCATGGACTATGTTGCCTGCATTTAGACCCCTGCCCCCTGGTGAGGCTGCCTCTCCAAGCCACAGAGGAAGAGGACATACTCAGTTCTGATGCAACTTGATAGCTGGGGTGGGTGAGTAAGGGGGCTCCCTTTTTCTGAGGAATAAGGGAGGGGGGATGGAAGAAGAGGGAGGGAGGATGGGATGGGGGGGAGGGGGCTACAACTGAGATGTAAAGAGAACAAATAAATAAGTAAAAAGAAATTTAAAAATAGCAAAATAATAAATAGTAAAGTTCTTTTACTATCCAGAAAAGATGAAGTGTTCGTACCAGTAGCTATGATGTAAAAAACAGGATGGCAAGTGTTGAAATGATGTTAAAGTGACATTGGACTGTGAATTCTTCTGCCTTTGCAAAGCAGATCATGCTCTATTTGCTTTTCTACTTCTACTTCCTACTAGCACAGAAGTGACACTGAGATAGCTAATGCCTAATTAGCTGTCCATACACTCATCAAATTATACAAACATTATAGTGCTTACTGGCTGCTGGGTACACAAGGACCTTGTTGGGCACTTATTCTTAAAACCTCATGTGAAGCATGCTGCTTACATTAAGGACACACAATTGGAGACCGGTGTGAAGAAAGGGTGCAGGATGGTGAGGGGGCAAGGAGAGATTCCGTATATGAGGGGAGAGAGGAGGGAGGAGGAGCTGGAAGAATGATAAACATAGATTTGAGAAAGAAATTGACTCCAGACACATACAAAGATGGTTATGATGCACTAATAAGAAACTGGCCTTGTAAAATGTCACTTGTTTAATTTTCTCACAAATATCAAAAGATTTCAGGTGCTCAAAATGGACAATTGGTATGTGATGAAGGCTAGGTGATGAAAGATAATGAAATCGAAGGCTGAAATAATGGAGCAATATGGAAGGATGGTAAGTGCCAGGGAATTGGGCACAACTTGGTGGCTTATGTGCTTTCTCTAAGATGTGAGGCCCTGGGCTTAATCACGAGTATGAAAAAAATAGAGAGAGGCGTGAGGGGTGTGATCTACAGCAAACCCCAGAGAATGAGGCTATACACAGGCAAGTTGAAGAAAGGGGGCTAGAGTCTAAATTTGGAGCACAGGGATTTTATATTTCAGAGACTTGTAGAACCATTCCAGAGGGGCCCCCAGATATTTTAATGGAGTGCTAGTGAAGGTCACGAACGCAGAAGTACAGACTTCACAATAGATGACAACCAGCCATCAGCAACCCACTGCAGGTTCCAGATGTCCCTGCCAGCTAGTGAATACCACGTGGAAGAAGAGATGGTGCCATTGCTAGAGCCTTTAAATCTTAGTGGAACAGCGGCCGATTCCAAGTAAGCTGTAAAAAGGAAGACTAGGCTGTGGCTTGGTGGAGACACATTTTATGCGAACCTGGTAGCAAATAGAGAATTTAAGTAGTCACAGTGTGGAAGACAACAGAAAAGAGATTTCAGCCCGAACATGATCTGTGGAGGAATGCTGAGTGGATGTATCAACCGTCAATAAAGCGCTGTTTAGCCAATCAGCTGGGCAGAAGGACAGGATGTGGAAGGCGGGGCTTGCTTGGGGAAGAACAGCAAGTTTGGCGGTGGAGGAGAGGACTGTTAACTGGGTAGGAAGACAATGTGGAGAATGGCTGGATGAGCATCATAGTGGCAAATGCTTAGAGTGTATGTATTATATATCAGTTTAGAGTAGTTTGTTTCCCATAGTTTAGGAACAGATTTGTATTAGTATAGTTTCTGCCCAGCATAGAGGTGACAGTTTAAAAGTACGCTTCAGACTGTGTGTCTTTATTTAGCAATCTTAGGCTGAACCGATACATTATAAATGTAACAATGATTTAAGTTGTCGGAGAACATAGTGTGGATCAATATTTCTAACCCATGACTGTTGATTTCCACAGCCTCTCAGGTGAAGGTGTCCAATGCCAGTCCCACTTCATCATTCAATAAGTCTTATAGAATACTCGAGTTAAAATCTTATAAGCAACTGCTAGTTCTTACTGTGTCCCTCCTCTCAGCAGCATTCCTCTTTTTTAACCTCTTCATCTCTGACTAATGCTAAACCAAATATCGAATGATTCAGCCGACCAGTCTCTGATAGTCAGATGGGCATGTGACCTGGTGGTGATCTTTATGATGTCAGAGGTTGTCTACAGCTGGCTCCAGGTCTGTCCTCACAAGTTCATACTAAGTAATTATTATTTTTTCCAAAGTATGATTGTGTGTGTGTGTGTGTGTGTATGTGTGTGTGTGTGTGTGTGTGTGTTAATGTGGCATTTCAGGGATGACGTTATACTGCTTATATTTTTATTTTATCAAATTTAAGACTAGCTTGGAATCACCCACAAAGAGCTTCTGCCTAAATGTTCCTCTAGAACATTTAAAAATCAGGGAAACAAGGAATACATTGCAAAAAAAAAAAAGAGTTTTCTAAATAATACCACTATCTGAAGTATCTGTGCGATTCACTCCAGTCATTCTCTTTGAAGTCACCACTCACACATGGCTGCTAGCACAGAGCCTGTGACACCTTCTTTAAATTGAATCCAAGCCTTTTGTGTGTTTTAACTGTTTAATAAAGAGAAAATGGCAGGCACGTTCCAGTTGTACTTCCAAGGAAAGCTTCACACTGAAATCCACTTTCTACGGATTCTCCATATTACACCCTAATATGAAATGGGGAGTAAGTGCAGAGTAGCTGAAGAAAACACTTGACTCATGTGTTTCTGCACTGCAGATCCAGAGAAAAAGGTGGGCCGAGGCAACAGGGATGGGAGGAGGGAGAATGACACACTCTCAGGAAAATCATAAGACAAATCTGTGATGACTAATTTACACTTTTGTTATGGCTATAATAACTCCTAATTGCACAACAATTTTTGCATGTTAAAAGAACTCAACAATGGGGAAGCCTTGTGTGACTTGGAAAATGTTAGCACTGTAAAAAAAATAAATAAATAAAGCAAAAAACAAAAAACAAAAACAAAAACAACAAAACCATCCACTACCTACTCCCATAGGCAGTTTGGAACGTCCGTCCCTTGACCTCGTCACATTTTGAGTCCTGTATGGTATGCGTTTATTTGTTGGAACACCACTGCAGGAGTGTTTCTTTAGGGAGCGTGTTTCATTACACGGCTTCTCGTTACTTATGTGAAGTGCCAAGAACCTTCAGAGGGCACGAGAAAAAAAAAATCAGTCCTGTCTTTTCCTTGAACCTCTAAATTTTGCTAGGCAACTAACGCACTTACCAGTGATCAACCAAGGTCACGATTTGTTCTCTCCTTGGAATAGAAGCAGCAGATTCCATGGGACTGAGGAGAGCTTTGTTTCACCAAATCCCTGTGGCTCCTTGGCCAGTCATTATGTCAAAAGGAGAGCTTCAAGGAAAAAGCCATCATATTCCTCCTAATTTACATTTTGAAGCTGTTATTATCATGATGTGGCATGCTACAAATTGAAATGCCTTAACGAGAGGCTTAGAATAGCATGGCATTTGCATTTCCACAGTGGTTGACACATACCAGCCAATCTTATTAATTTCTGTATTTGTGAAAACAACAAAACGCTGTAGTGTACAGTGTGCTAGTGGCTACACAGCACAGAGCACGCCCACTCATTTAAATTGGAAGGATAAAGCCAGGATGTCTAAGATTTAAATAAGGGTATCCACATTTTTCAGATTCTCAGTGTGAATCTAAATTGTTTCATATTGGCGCACAGGTTTGATGGCCTTATATTTTTCTTATTTTAAGACGGGATGATGTCTTCAATTTTGATGGTAGAAAAACAAGTTGGCGGAACAGGACTCATTAGTAAATATCTGAAGAATTACAGTCAGAGATTTCCATCAAGGATATATTGCTAATAAACTTCCGTCTAGTCTAATTGAAACACTAAAGAAAATATTCTGTACAGTGTTACATATCGATTTCTGGAGTAGCAAACAATTTTAGTTATTATTATGTTTTCCTGTTGTAGCTCTGGCTGGCCTGGAACTCTTTATATGTAGACCAAAGTGGCCTGAAGCTCACCAAGACCTGGCCGCCTGGTCCCCAAGAACTTGGGTGAAAGGTGCTATATACCCATCATCAAAACACATTTTAAGAAGAAAGAAAGAAAGAAAGAAAGAAAGAAAGAAGAAAGAAAGAAAGAAAGAAAGAAAGAAAGAAAGAAAGAAAACATTTTAACTACTGCTCTTACAGGAGCTGGAATGCTCTTATCTTTTGTATTTTAGGTAGAAGCTTGGTAATTTGATTCTTCCTTATTTCTCACATCTCATCCTCCACACCCCCCCCCCACTTCCATCGTACAAAGACAGGGAGCAAAGCAGACTCCTATCTGGAAAAGACACTGTAATCAAATTAATAACTGAACTGCCTTTAAAAATTAGAGTTTGTAAGGCTGGAATAATGGCTCAACAGTTTAGAATATTTGCTGTTCTTCCACAAGACTCACCACTAGTTTGCAGCATCCACCTGGCGAAGCTCACAACCACCTTCAACTCCAGATTCAAAGGATCAGAGACTTTTTTCTAGCCTCCCCAGGCACCTGCACATAAGTCTGTCTCTGTCTCTCTGTCTCTGTCTCTGTCTCTCTGTCTCTGTCTCTGTCTCTCTGTCTCTGTCTCTCTGTCTCTGTCTCTCTGTCTCTCTGTCTCTCTGTCTCTCTCTCTCTCTCTCTCTCTCTCTCTCTCTCTCTCTCTCTCTCTCACACACACACACACACACACACACACACACACACACACACATCTTTGTGACTTGGCTGTAGTATGTCCAGCTGGGTTCCTCACGCAATTTCATCTGCATACATCAATACAAAGTGATTGATCATTTTTTGCAGTACAACTTTGAACACATCTCTTGGGGATGTATTATAACACTAACAGAAACATAAATTAGTGGATATAAAGAACCCATCCATCATCCTAATCTTTCAACAAATCAAATTGTTTCCAATTTTCAAGTCATTGAGCCAGTCTTTGCTTTTGAGATTGCGTAGGTTTCCCCCTGTCAGTATAAAGAAGATTCTGCCTTCTGTCTGTCTTCCCATTACCTTATAAACATTTTATATAGTGTGTAGTCTTCATAACTAGCATGAAAATAAATTCATTGGTAGCTGACTGTAACATAATGAATCACTTTCCCTCTCTGAACTGCTGCCTCCCTCCCCGCCACCTCCTTGTCTTCTTATGCTACAATTAAACACCAGCATTTTCACTGATGTAATTTTCTGCTGCTTTAGATGTTTCTCCCTTCAAATATATCGTCTGAATACAGAACCAGGAATATTTGAATGGCTCTCATACTGACAAAGTACTTTCTGAATTTCATAGTCATTAACAGCAACATGTGCACCTTCAATGTATACTGTGGCTTCTGCCAGCATTTCTTTATATTAATTTCTTGCATATACAAGGCCAGGATTTTCTATACATTTTCACCCAGGGACAATGAACCATAGGAAAAACTTATTGTTTTGAGTGATAATTTGATGTCTGGAATGAGCTTTCAATGTTAAGCCTTCTTTTTAAAAATACCCCACTATAATTAACTTATCTATCTATCATCTGCATAATTTCATCTCTCGTTTTGTTTCATTTGTTTTGTTCTTCGAGACTGGGTTTCTCTGTGTAGCTCTGTAGACCAAGCTATCCTTGAACTCACAGATCCTCCTGCCTCTGCCTCCCGAGTGCTGGAATTGAAGGTGTGCACTACCACCACCCAGCCCATTTCACCTCTTAAAAAGGCCCACTTGAGGGTTTTTCTGGACTGAAACACTATTATTATAAATTAATCTTGATGACATATGCAATGTTATATACAAGGATATAATCTGTATCTTCATTGAATTTTTTTTGTAATTCACAATCAATACTATTTTAAAGGTACAGTATTACATAATGAAGGAACTGAGATTATAGGAAAGATAAAAAAAACTATGCCTTAAGACATGTGCATACAGCTACTCTCAAGTCTCAGACTAGTGGTCCTCAACCTGTGGGTCGTGACCACTTTGGCAAACCTCTATCTCCAAAAATATTTACATTATGATTCCTAATAGTAGCAAAAGTATGAAGTGGCAGTGAAGTCACTTTATGGCTGAGGGTCACCACAACCTGAGGAATCGTATGAAAAGGTTGCAGCAGCAGGAAGGATGAGACCCACTCAGGACTTAGGATTCTTAGTATAGTTCATAAGTAAGTAGTAAAGGTAATATCAGACCCCATAACACAGCATGTGCATAATATTGACATTTACAGAGTCTTTCATGCGGATCACCTCACTGGCTGTGCTTGATTAGGATGACATTGTCCTTATTACTAGTATAAAACCAAAAAGGTCAGCATACATCTTCCTTCAAATCAAAAGCACAAGCTCATCTCATAGCATCATGGTATGTACAAATCATGTGCTAAGTTATGGTAGAAATCACAGTATCACTGAATGTTGTCCTCGTATTTTGTCTTTTTTTCCCCCTCTATAACCATTACAACTGTCTTTTCTTATTTTCCACTTATCTCAGATTACTTCAAGAAATACTGCCGATAACATTATGTACATCCCAGTCCCCGGCTCTTTAAAATGTTTGAAGGGTTTGAGTTTTTCGTTGTTGTTGTTGTTGTTGTTGTTGTTGTTGTTGTTGTTGTTGTTATTGTTGTTGTTGTTTTAGGTTGTCATATTTCCAAAAGCAAGATATTTGAGGTGCATATATTAACTAAATCAGCTAATAACGCAAACAAAGCTGGCAAGATGGCTTAGTGGGTAAAGATGCAAACTGCCAAGCATGGAAGGCTGAGCTGGACCCCTGGAGCCCACAATGGTGGGAGGTAAGAACCAATGCCCACACGTTGCCTGCTGACTCCCACACATGCAACACTTCATACACACACAAAGCAAACAAATAAAAATCCCAGCCTAACAAAACAAGAGGCCGTAAGTTTGAAGGACAGCAAGGAGGGATTCATGGCAGGGTTTGGAGAGAAGAAAGAGAAAGAGGAAATGATGTAATCATGTTATAATCTCAGAAAATAATCTTAATAAAGCCCAAATGATATTGTGACATTAAAATCTCCTTGCTTTAGAAACATAAGCTCCTAGGCTACATAGCTCGTCCATGTCCGTTTCTTGGGTGTAGGTTGCATGACCTTAAGACTTTTTTCCATCTTTTCTTTAAACCTCACATTCCGGCATCTGCTTGGAAAGGCTAAGGTGACAGGTTGGCAGAGGACGAAATCGAAGACACGGCTTACGTTCTTATTTTCCCCTTGGTGGACTTTGTAACTCAAAGACATAAGTGGGCCAGAGCTGCCCCTGAGGAGAGCTTGGCTGCTTTCGCTCCTCAGCGTGTGGCTGATCAGACTGTTTCTTATTGCTGCCAACACGTTCCACCAGCAAATGCAAAATGCAGCCTTCCATTTTCTCCCAGATCACTGCAGCTATGGGAAGACGCATTGTTTTCCTAACCCCGGTTTATTCCTTCCTCCATATTTCTCCTACGTGTCCAGTGTGCTGTTTGCTTCCTTGAATAGTCAAAGGAATAAAAGGCCTCTTTTTGTAAACTCAATGGGATAAAAGGAACAAATAAAACACTGCCAGCTCTACTTCAATAATGGAATTCACTGGGGTGCCTCAAAATGATTTCACTTTTACTTAATCTTTCTATTTCACTGATTATACAAATTTTAAAAACCCACATCTAGCCGTAAAGGTAAAAATGAAAACAACCAATGCTACACAGTGATGTTTTTTTTCCCCCACCGCACAGCCTGACTGTCAGCTCCCGGTGTGGTTCCTGTACTTACGGGTGAAATGACTAGACGTGGACGGATTGACACTATCCCCACTGTCGGCACTCTCACTGCTGGAGACCTCATCATCTGATTCCCGAGCCGAGGAGCAGGGTGAGGAGGCGTCAACATCTTCAAACTTCCTCTTTAGAATTCCACTCATAGCTGCAGCGTTGTCACATGTACCTGGAGCGGGAACGAGCAACCAAACATTGAAATCTCACTGTCAGATTGCGTGGCCAACGTTTCCAGTTACTTTCCTGTGGCTTTAATACAGGAGCTGGGCTGGAGCTGTCACTTAAAAGCATCACAAAGCAGATTCATTTTTCTATTTCAAGTTAGCAAAAACAGGGTGAAAATTAACAGGAGTCCTTGACACTTCACTTAGCCCAGCATTTTGATGGCTTTCTAAAGTCTTTAAGAAATAGTTCAGATTAATGCAGTGCCACTAGTCTTTTGTTGTTGTTGTTATTGTTGACAAAATCAACTAATTGAGTCCATGAAATTCTATGGAAAAACAAAATACAAATGGCACTGTCCCCAAAACTCTGAAGTGATTACTGTGCCGTGCAAAATCCATCCAGAAGAAACACTGAAAGTAGGATGTAAAATTTTTATATTTAGAAAATTTTCAAATTCAAGGAGCCTAGTTAGCAAAGCATAATGAAGCCTATGAAATCAATTCTGCAATGTAGGTGGTTTCCATTTTAATACTGCTACAAGATGAACTCTGTCCCGTGCTACCTGGCTGGTGAAGCTGCTGGTACTTTTCCAAAAATTCCCTAAGGCTCTTCAGTTGGGGATTTCACCAACTGAGCGAATGGGGGAGGGGCCAGTGGACCTGCTGCCTTCTAAGCCATTTGCTTGGAGTGAATGAAATTTCTCTTTTCCAGGTGCCCCACCCCCCTTAGCCCCCACCACTCCTATTTAACCTCAATAGCCAGACAGAGGATAGCTACCAACTTTCTTCTCAATGTAATGACTCTTTAGTAAATAAAGCCCACATAAATTAGCTGAGATATTTCAGCACAATCACACTCTGAGAAATTAAGTCAACTTAGCTGAAAGTTTTGCAAGTTGATTCTGCGCACTCTACCTCATTGATGCCAGTTCATTGGAACGCCTGTGTGAGTTCTCCCAGCTCGAGCACTGCTGTCTGTCTAGTAGATCAGGAGGGAGTGGGTCCCTTCAAACTATTCCAAACCCACTCAGTTACATGATCTCAGATCCTCTCTCAGAATTTTCTAAAAACCACCCCTGGCCTGTGGAGATCACAGAGTAAGCAGCCTGCACAGATCCCCTGGGCCGAGCCAGCACTCCACAGTCTGATTTGAGGGTTTTCAAAGAACCAGGAGCAGCAACATAACTGGGGAGAGAGATGCTTAGGAACGCATCATTTCAGTTTCCAAGTCAGAAAGACCTGGGACTAGTCTTTTGTGGAGCACCAAACAGGTGTCTCTGGTACATTCTCAAACAGGGAATCCCTTGCCAGATTTTCAGTTTGAGTTCCAGAACCTTTTCATCTGGTATTTTCCTCTCCCTGAACATGTTGGACACAATTCAATACTCAGTTTCCAGGCAATTCTCTGGCCACCTCTGGTGTGCCTTTTAATAAACTCAAACCTAACATTTTGTGTGTCAGGTCTTTGTTCTTAGCTTCAATTCTGTTCTTCTAGGCATGTGTTGAGTAGCTGATAGCTTTATAGTTAACTCATTAAGTGGAGTTATGGAAGGGTTAAAAACAAGTTAGCTGCTGTCACAGTCCAAGGGTCCATTCTGATGGATTCCATCAATAGCAAAACACTTCCCAGATTATGTAGCGCCTCTGTTTTATTAATGTCCATCTTCTGCCTGATTGTATTAACTATGAGGATAGCTCACAACCACAGGAAAATATATCACTGTCTATTCTCCTGAGAATAAAATCTCTTTTCTACTCTCATTTTACCACTATTCAGATTAGCCTATTATTTTCTTCATTTTTAAAGGGTGTGAAATGCATAAAATCTTCATGCCTATCTGAGCCAGCAAAGAAGAAGAAGAAAAAAAAAAACGATATTTTAAGTGGAGTCTTGAAATGAAAGTAGGACAGGATATAAATTTTAAAATGATTTCACTTCAAGCAAGATGCAAAGCAACTCATGAGGGAGAGACTCCAAGACACAAAATGATACAAGATGGACACCTATGGTCAAGATGTACATTTCTATCACAAGATACTGCAATGGAAGCCATTAAAGCATTGCTCTTGAGTTCCCTCCCCTAAACCCATAGCTTCCATAAGCAGGATGCTTTTCTCAAGAATGAGGAACAGAAAATCTATCTACTGGGATCCAGGCCCAAACATCACCTAGGTTGGTACTTGGTACTCCTCTCTCCCTCTCTCAATCCTTCAAGGAGGAATTTTGATGAGATAAAAATTGAAATCATGGCCTTCCTTTGTTAGTTCATTTGGGACAACCATTGCGTTGATGGAGTTAAAGGCTGGATGCAGTTTCTGCCTAGATCCTGAGCACTGAAAGGGCTTCAACTGGGTGACACACAGAAGGAGCAGCTTAGTAGAGTAGCATAGGCATTGCATAGACCTGTGAGACTGAGAGCTCAGCTTGCTTGTGCAACCATGAAGCAGGATGTCTATCTCAAGGGGGGCGTGATGGCACATGCCTGTAATCTCAGTGCTCGGGGAGTGAGAGGGTGGAGGATCTCTGTGAGTTCGAGGCCAGCCTGGTCTACAAAGAGAGTCCAGGATAGCTAAGGCTACACAGAGAAACCCTGTCTCAGAAAAAACAAGCCCTAAAAGACATCTGTCTTATCACACATATGTGCATATCAAAATATGGTAGCAAAATATGAAGGACATGGTCCACAACTTTCTGGTACATAAGCTCTAGCCTATTAAATAGTGACGTGACAAAGGGTTAAACAGGCACCTCCTCTATCATCTACTTCATCTTATTCTGAAAGCACAGGGCTTAGGGGGATGAAATTATCAGAATGCATTATTTGCTGGGTTGCTATCTACCAAGTGGCCTATCTCACACTGACATGTGGCTGCACAGGTCCAGAGCCAGGTGAAGAGGATGACTGTCCATCCTACACCTATCATCGTTTCCTAAACAGCACATACTCTATTTTTTTCCTTCAAAGATGGGACACAAACTGGATAGTTAATAAATGGGACAATTTGAGCATTTCAAATATGCTTTATACAGAATTAAAGCCCAGAGAAAAGTTGGACAGGCATTGACTTATTCTGAATTTCAGACAGTGGAAAGCTAGGCCTACAAGTGGCAGCCATATTTTCACAGCTATCACATATTCAGGAGATCTGCTAGTCACAGGCACCCTCACCTCACTTCAACCAGGACAGATGTCTCATCGTCTCCTCTCCAACCTGCTGTTGTTTGCTTTTGATATTTTCCTAGTCATGGGAAGAATGAGAAATTTAAAGTACAAAGACCATCATGCCATTCTGTAGTTTAAAAACCCAAAAGTGACGTCCAATCACCTTACAAGTTCGAATCCCCACAGTGCCTTCAAGCATTCTAAACAATCTAGCTTGGTCAGCTTTGTCATTTATTTTTGAGCCTTTGACTTTGCTGATAACTCAGCTCTAAGGGTTGTTCAGTGCCTCAGACCTGGCGTTTCTCTATCCTCTAAGCTATTTTGGATAATTGGCTTTCTAATTACTTTGACTTTTTTCTATAAATTTATTAATTTCTAAATGTATAGGAAGTATTGTATATTTCTGTATCTGGTTCTTATTGTCATGGCCTCTGATAGCAGACAGGAAGGAAGATCTTCATTTTCTTTATTGATGTCCCATAGTACCCTCTATGTAACAGGTGTACAGTGCATACATGTTCAGACAGATTGAAATCGGGCCACTTCTAAGCTGTAGATACTGTGTCATGTCTCTTTGTCCTTCTACATTGAAAGCCCCAGGAAAGAGAACAAACAGTCACCCAGTTCATTATTCCATGTCCTGTAACAAAGAGCTGCCACGTTTGATTAAATGAACATCAAAATTAGATAAAACTGACATCAAAATGTCCCCCACTTATGAACAACACATAAAACAATTATAAGCAGAACATGCACAAATCATACTTTTGAAAAATCCCGGACTGGTTCACCCAATGTGAGGTGAAATGCAAGCAAAGCAAAATTTGAGACTCAGAGAGACCAGAGCATTACCTACAAGGTCTGTGATGTTTTTGCTAAGCTTTCCTGTCAGCATGACTAGGGTCCAGTAACTTGTCTGCAGGTCTTACAGCTTGAATGCTATGTTCTAAAAACTGATTAATCTTTGGACTCTCCTAGATCAGGGATCTTGCCTGCTAGTCAGACAACTTCTTTCTTTCTTTCTTTCTTTCTTTCTTTCTTTCTTTCTTTCTTTTTTTCTTTCTTTCTCTCAGACAATT
This sequence comes from Acomys percivali, assembly GCA_907169655.1. Lineage (NCBI taxonomy): Eukaryota > Metazoa > Chordata > Mammalia > Rodentia > Muridae > Acomys > Acomys percivali. The sequence goes on along the minus strand of OU015750.1, from coordinate 39,441,148 downwards.
TCTCAATCAACTGGCAGAAAGGGAATGGATGCTACTCCAGGGAACCTCCCTAGGGGCTTGGGGAAGGCAGTGTCCTCTGCCAGCTGATACAGGTTTGCTGATTTCTTTACATTTATCATCAAAATCCTGGCATTTTCTTGACCAGATTCCTAGCCTAGCACTCCACTCTCTATAGCTACAACTTCTTATCTTTGACACAAGGTCTCATTAAATAACTCAGGCTGACCTGGAACTCTGAGATCAAGCTGGCCTGGAACTCACTGATTCACCTGCCTCTGCCTCTCAAGTGCTGTGGTTAATGTCACACGCCACCACATCTAGCAACAACCCCTTACTTTGTTGCCAAATCTAACTCAGAACTACTTTATGTTAGAAGAGGAAGAATCCTGCTTACTAGCATACTGATCTTAAGTTACACGAGCTATTCATTTCACATTGTATTAGCTATAAGCATTGCTCAGACACCTCTGAACACATTGGTAAGAACACACTCTGAAATAATGACGAAGGAAAAAAGGTTTTTTCCTTGATGTATTTCTGACTTACTTAATAAGAAAGAGAGTGGGGAGACCACAGTGTGGGAGCATCAGAAAATATACCTTAAAGATTAAATAAATTGTCCCCATTCACATAAGAGTCAAGTTATGTGATCAGCAAATGTTCCACTTTCAAATTTAAAATTGCCAGATGTAGTAAATAAAAATGTACTTCACCCAGTTTTATTTGGATTTCAGAAAAAGAAAAAAATGGACATTTCAAACATACTTATGCCTAAATTATTTTTGCCTATATGAAATTCAGTTTATCTGAACATTCTGCATTTTGTCTGATCTGACAATTGCTTCTGGTAAGGAAATACACTTAATGTGTAATCAACAAAAAATGTCAACATAGGAAACATGAACTAAGGCTGACCACCATGTACAGCAATACCGTACTGTCGTTCACAAACCAGATAAGAATCCATCTGAAAAAAAGAAAGTCAGTTCCTTAGGGTGAATCACAAATTCTCTAAGCAACTGGGAAAGGTAAGAGCCTGGGTGATAGTCAGTCAATGGCAGGCCTGCCCGTTAATGAAGGAGTTGAATTGTGACGTAGCACTGGCCTGGCATGTGTTACTTTAAACAGTGGTTCTCAACTGCCCTGATGCTTTGACCCTTTAATACAGTTCCACATGTGGTGGTGACTCACAACCATAAATTTATTTTGTTGCTACTTTGTAACTGTAACTTTGCTACTGTTATGAATCATAATGTAAATATCTGATAAGCATGGTTAATATTTAGGAAACATTTCCCCAGGAACAATGGCAGCCATCTAGAGACTTTATTCATATTTACCTGGGGCTAGGGGTAGCATGGGGGGGTGGGTAGGGGGATAGGGGGTGGAGTAGCTGGTTAATTAGGACATTTTTTCGTACTCTTTTAATGAATTCATCCACAAATAAAAAAAGTGCCCACACACCACAATCAAGTTCTATTTCAATGAATTTGATCAGGTAACGGTACTTGCTCAGCATACAGAAAACACCAGGGTTTGGATGACCTAGGATGGCAGATGATTTTAATGTTTCTTCTGGTTGCCTCACCAAGTCCAAAGATGAGGGGAGAGCCACTGCAGACACGCTCCCTTGTGATAGAAGGTGGAACAAGTTGACTAAGAAGATAAGCCACCAGGACACACCCAACAGTCACGCTGCCCACTGGGCCCCATAGCCAGTGGCTCTCCCAATTGACAGCGGAAAGGTTCGGCTGTGACGTTAAAGAAGAGAACTCACTTTTTAAAAAATCATATTATATGTTACTTTTATTTTTTGGGGGTAATAAACTTATTTAACCAAATGTTACTGAACATGTGGATAACTTTCTAACTGCCAGCTTGTATGGAATCTTTTTAACACCTAATTTTTAAAACTATGATTAATCTCTGATGTTCTAACCTCATGTGAACATATTAATCAAAAAATGACTAAAGTCCTCAGTTTCTTGCCAAATAGAACCATCACTATTTAATCAGTTGTCTTTCAAAAATGAAATTACTTTTTGTCACAAATCATATTATGTGGAAAGGGCTCTTTGCTTCTTTTTAAAGCCTTTCATTTGGTTCTAAAAGACTGTCTTTGTTTGGATGACCTCATCAAAATTAAAGCTTTTTTTTTTTCCCCCGAAAAGACAAATACAAGCTGGGGCGGGGTGAACAAATCGCATTGCGTATAATCAAGTTTGTAGTAAACTATGAAGAACTATGAAAAAGTCTAACTTAAAATAAACAAACAAATGAATAAATAAATAAATAAAAGTATGTGTGGGTATAGCCCAGTGCTAGAGGCTCTGGTCCACTGTGGGGGTGGGGGATCAGCACTGAGTAGATTTGTAAAAATTAAAATAAAATTAATAATAATAATAATAATAATAATAATAAATTCATTTTTAACAAATAAGATGGGTTGAATGTAGTCAAGATTTTGAGTGTCAGTGTGAAATAGTTATACTGAATGAGGAAAGAGAGAAGGGAGAGAAGGAGGGAGAAAGAGCACATGAAATTTGGTGCATAGGTAGGTGGGAGAGGTTGGGGAGGGTAAAAATATCAAAATGTATTGTATGAAGTTATCTAAAAATTAATCAATTGTTTTTAACATTTGAAAAAAAAAAGATTATTTTTCTTCATGTCTTTCTTGTTTACTGTGCTCTCACAGTCTTGCCTAAGTGTTTTGCACATCCGAGATCAGTACATGGCAAAAACCACATCTTCACTACCAAGAATTAGGTGACATCGCCCTTCTCAATGCCACGCATCATTTTGAAGACCTTCTCGTTGGTACCATCTCCTGGTGTCCATGCATCCCCTACGGATGCTTCCTCATTGTGAACACACTGGAGGAGCTACGTGTATTTGTACTTGTTTTTATTTATTTCGGGCCTACTGTTCAATATATAATTTTTTTTTTTACTTAAGATTTGTTCCTTTTTAAAAAGTACAAGATCTGTAAGCTAGGAAAACTGCAAGGCAAAAAAACCAAAACAAACAAACAAAAACCAAAAACCAACAAAAACAAAAACAAAAACAAAAAAACTGTTTCATGAAGAATTAGGGAAAAATCAAGGAAATTTGAGTGCCTTGAGCTGTGCTATAGACACAAAATTAGCTACTTTGTTGAGGGTTCTTAGCAATCTGGGATTAGAACTCAGAGTTTGTCCACACTATGTTCTTTTCTACTTTTCCAATAAACTTCAGTAAGATGACCACGATGCATAGAGTTCTATTAAAAGAAAGAAAGCACATGTGTGCATTCAGAATGCGTCTTCAAAAACAACATGTAGGTTTCATTAGTAGCTGCACCATCATTCTTGGTTATTCAATGGTGGCAACTCTGAGAGCACGAGGATGCCTTGAATGTGCATCACTCTATACATCTTGAGAAAATGTATGTGTTTCCCTAAGAAAGTAAAATTATCTTCTTCCCCATACTAGGGCCGTTTGTGCCTAAGCCCATTTGGCAAGAAAGCAGCTTCTTTGCTGCCAAGAAGAGAAGGATTTGGCACAGATTTCACAAGGTAAAACCCTGTAGGTGTTTCTGTGGGGCGCTACCATGTGAAAAACGCTGCTGGTGGGTTGCCAGCGTGAGAAACAGAAGCCAGCCAACACCTCTCTTGTCCAGGTGGCTGTGTAAGCCAAGAACCCTGGCAGCACTCCTGCCTAATAAATATTTTTGTTGGAGAAATAATTGTGGGATTCCCCAGTTATGTATGAATCCCCAGAATCAGAGTTGTCTGTGCCCGTAAGTTAAAGATTTTACTCTTTATGCAGTGGATACCAACATTTTTGCCATCTGATAATCTGAAGTTTAAGAACGTGTGAAAGCAATGGACCGTTCCTCCCAGAGGAAAACCACACACGAGTGCATGTGGCATCTATTCATGGGCTCCAGTTTTAGGGAGCTGGTCTCTGGTTCTTAACCATCTTCCCCTCTGCTTCGGTGAATAAAGAATGTGGAGAAATGATTCGTGTGGACACACCGGTCCACAGAGCCGTTGTCCCCATTTGCTTTATCATATGAGTGGCTTATCCAGTTACAGGATAAGCTCTACCACAGCGCCCCCAAGTTGGTTTGTTTTGGAGGCGGAGCTAGGAGATCAAATCCAGGACTTCCGCGCTGTGCTAAACAAGCACCCTAGCACTGGGCCACGCCATGACCTACAGCCTCACAGCTCTGGCAGGCTCCCATATCTCCCAGAATATTCCTCATAATTTCATCATTCTCTCTTCTGCCCCAGAGAATTCTTAAACAGCCACCCCCAAACGGGTGCTTATAAGTTTATAAAGCTATAAGTTTGTGACTTGGTGATAGGAATGTTCCAGGTTTCCTGAACAACTTCCTTTCCTTTCACATATACTAATTCCAGGCAGACTCCACTGAGCACTTACTACAAAGCAAACGGGCACTTGCACCCCTTTTCAACAGCTGTCCCTCAAGCCCTATGAGGTAGCTTTAACAAAGGATACCAAGTTTTCAGATATCTCTACAGATCCTTTGCTCAAATTTTTAGAACCTGTTGTTCTCTGAAAAATACCCCTTGGCCAGAACCAAATTGGGTTTAAGTGGCTGCTCTGCACTGACATGACCTGAGTAGCTGTGACCCTGTTACAGCTGCTAGCTCACCTGGTGCTGGGTCACATTTGAAAATACAAGTTACTGTGGACTGATAAACACTCCAATGCCAGCTCATTATGTGTACTACTGCATCTGGGTCAGCTATTAACAAGTGGCACCATTTTAAGAGTGTTGTTACTTGTCAAGTGCAGACTCCACACCTATGGAAATAATGGGTATGCCAGGACTATTAAGAGGTTCTGATACAGTCACCTCCACTGCTTGGGGCTAAATGTCAAAGGCTGTGGCCTCCGATGAGGAATTGGTGGTACCTGACCCTGCACATTCTTGTCATCCTCGTGTGCAGACTGAACGGCTAAATTGACTTTGTTTTGTTGAATGACAAAGGAAATTTGCATGATGTGCCTGGGACTCATACCTAAGAGGCACCCTGTGTTGTGTGTTTTTGTGTGTCACTGGGGTTGGCATTCCTACAGGAAAGCCAGAATGTGCTTTTTAATGGCTTTACCCTTACAACATGACCATCTTTTATTTAGAGAATTAGTTTAATTGATTACATGCTGGCCTAAGAGTCAAAACTCTTTCTCCAAAGCCAATTGTTAGGGTCTTGGGTTTGGTTTTTTTTTACTTAGAAGGGGCAGAGAAAAACCAATTAAGAAAATGAGAGGCTTTAAAACTGTTGAAAAATGTCCATCTGCTTGTTGTGTGCTAACTTTTCCACTCTAACAGAAAAACCTATCAAGTGAAGTCAATAAAAAATATATTTTCTATGCTTGCTATTGGGACTAAAGAGTAGTGCTTAGCCCTGTGTCTTGAACAACTGGAAGACTAAGCACAATGACAAGGGACAAGGAGCCGACATCCTTGGTGGAACTTGGAGTTATTATCAGGTGGCACACTGAAATCTAACCGTGTTTCTCCCACTTAGCACTTGACAGTTTCTCTCAGTCTTTAGAAAGTTTCTGACAGAATAATAAAATAGACAACCCATGTGCCTAAAGGGAACCTAAGAGCTCTGGTAATAGTTTCCTTCAGAGGAACCATCAGACTAGTAGAAAAGAAAAGAATTTTAAAACAATGACACTATTTTCCTCAAAAAGCATTCTAAAATGGGTATGAGAAAAAAAAAAGCAAGGCCAAGCTTCAGAGTCACATCTGTCCATGCCCTGGATATCTACTGGTGAGACTGCACAGAAAATAAAGGAAATGTCAAAAAACAGGATTAGGAAGAAAAATATCTTTGCACATTCTTTAAAATGAATCCCCACCTTAGGCAAGACATGGGTTTTTATGCTATAAAGCAAAGAGCAATTGGTATTCAACCTGAAGCTGAGAATGCATTACACAGCAATTAACAGAAGCAATCTATGTGGTAAGATTAAATGGCTAGGTTTTCATCTTTCAGTAAATGTCCGACCAGTACAACTAAAAACTTTTTCATGATAGAAGCCATAAGTCACAGCGAAGCCATCACATCTTTTCAAAGGTGGGAACCAAGGTTTAGGGGTTTCCCTCTTAAAACAAGTTCCAAAGCAGCTGAGTCAGGGCACTGATTGGAAAAGGCACTTCTATCCATGCTACTGAGATTATCTGTAATAAAAGAAGGCAGATGAGCTTTCTAAATTGTATTTGAAAGCCTCTACAGTTAAATCAACTTAAGCCATGTTTAAACGACTTTACAAGTCATGAAAAATTTAAAATAGCAACAAACGTGTGGCATAAAGGTCATTTCATGGGGAAAAAAATTAGTACTTCTATGTCATCAGGTAGAACCTAAGATGTGTCAGGCTCTCTCTGTGCTAAAAGTAAATTAATAATAAATACATTTAAGAGTCTTCAGATGCAACAGAAATGTCTTGAATGTAGCCAAGGTGAGAAAGTAACAGGCTCACTACACAAAGCAAGGAAGAATGGTTAGTGCAAAAGGAGAAATCTGAAAACTAGTAAAGGCTGTAAAAGTAGCTCCACACAGGCCTAGACCACAGCTGCAGAAGTTTGGAGATTCCATGTATCCACAAAGTCACATGTCTTTTGAACCTCAGACGCCATGATGTCTGCTCCCCCTACTGCCTCATTAGAATTCAAGGCATTACCTTTGTAATTCTACCTACTTACGACCTTCAGTGAGATGCAGTACATTTAGCATTGGGAAGTGGTGTGTAATATTTGCAGAACACATCTTGGAAATGACATCAAGGTTGGGATTTGAATCTAAGCTCTTAGCCACGCTTTTGTTCAGCTTCTGCACACCCATGGCATAGGACTGAAATCACGTAAAGTCAACTCGGTAACAGAAGCATTATACACTGTACTTTCTACACTTGTTCTGTGTTTCCCTAAGTTTACATGCATGGTTTTGTTTTAAGTAAACAACCAGGTTTTAAAGAAGGATTCTTTGGTCCCTTTAGAATGTTGCTATTGAACAGAAGATCAGAAACTAGGCATGATGGTACACAGCTGTAATCCCAGTATCTGGGAGACTGAGACAGAAAGATTTCCAAAGGCTCCAGGCTAGTCTGAGTCACACAGTGAGCTTGGGCCACACTGGGCTGCACTGTTTATTTGAAAACCAAAATCAAACAAATAAATAAAATAAAAATTAAAATAAAAAGGCAATATACAGCATGTGGGGCTATTTCTAGATACTTTATATTTTTTCTCATTCTTTTTGTTGTTGTTGTTTTTGGAGACAGGGTTTCTCTGTGTAGCCTTGGCTGTCCTGGGCTTGTCTTTTAGACCAGGCTGTTCTCAAACTCACAATGATCCGCCTGCCTCTGCCTCCAGAGTTTGTGTGCTGCCACGCCTGGTTCTTTTTTTTTTTTAAGACAGGGTTTCTCTGTAATCCTGGCTACCTTGGAACATACTCTGTAGACCAGGCTGGCCTTGAAATCAGAGTTCCAACTGCCTGTGCATCCAAGTGCTGGGGTTAAAAGCATGTGCCACCACCACCAGGCTTGTTCTCATTTGTAAAATATTCCTTTCTGCACTAATCTCATGAAACCAACGTTCCTTTATATTTATACAGTTCTTCAGAGTTTATTTACATTTCTACAAAAATAGTATTAACTACCATAACCCATATTCTGCTTTACTTGTAATATCTTTTCCAATTCACTGGTTCATGCCGTGCTGTCACATTCTCCTTGGGACTGGGTACAATGTGAGCCATGATGGCATGCAAGAACCACTCAGTTCACGGATTGGTCCTAAGCATGCACGGAGGCAAAGCAACCTCCTCCATTCCATCAGTGAGTAGTCTAAGGCCACTGGGCTTAGAGAATACAGCTCCTAGTACAAGAGGCCTATCTGCCTTTAATAATTAGTTAATGACACTAAAGGTGTCTCTATGCCTTTATTATGTAGTTAAGAGTACTCATTTCCCCATTAGATATAAAGCTCTGTCAGCTTATTGTCAATACTCGAATAGGAGAGACTTCTTGTAACAAGAGTAATTTCCTGTTTATTTGAAATTCAAGTGAGTACCCTGAGGACAGCATAAATAGAAATTTTGTTTATTCTCTATTCTCTTGTGCCTATTATACTATGTGTTTCCGCACGCATGTGCATGTGGGCACACTCCTCTGTGTGTGTGTACATGTGTATGCATATGGGCACACTCGTCTGGGTGTATGTTTGTATGTATGTTTGTGTGTGCACGTGGGCACACTCCCTTGTGTGTGCATGTATGGGTGCATGTGGGCACATTCCTGTGTGTGTACGTGTGTGTACGCATGTGGGCACACTCCTATGTGTGTGTTCCTGTGTGTGTGTGGGCACACTCCTATGTGTGTGTGCATGTATGTCTGGATGTGAGCACATTCCTGTGTGTATGTGTATACATATGCATGTGGACACACTCCTCTGTGTGTGTGTTCATGTGTATGTGCATGTCAGCACACTCCTGTGTGTGTGTGTACATGTGGGAATTCTCGTGAGTGTGTGTGTGTGTGTGTGTGTGTGTGTGTATAGAGCAGTACATAGAATATGTGAATATAGTAGCATGTTAATTTCATTTATTTGCTCAGCAAAGTCTCTGAAACTGAGAACTTGATGAAAAATTACAAAGAAAGTCAACACAAAAATCACAAATTTCATTTCTGAACAGTTGTCTTTTGGAGTAATTATTGTTTAAAATAAAATGTAAACAAATAAAAGGACAATAAAATCCTTAAAAGTATAAAACATATATCTATAATAAACAAGTTCCACTAAGAGCCTACTTGATGCTGGAGGACAGCGAAGCTACAGTGTTATGTTTCTCACTAGCCAAATAAATAAATAGAAAAGGTGAATCAATGGCCCCAATATCAGGGAGAGAAGCTGATACTGATTTCCACTTTGCTCAACAAGGCAGAATGATGTGTACTATGTTTGTTTCCATGAAAGCTCTTAGTATTAAAAACAACAAACAAACAACAAAAACAAAACAAAAACCCAAACCTAACCCTAAGAGTTTCAAACTTCTGCTATTTGGAAAACAGCTTTATGCTCTGCTCATTTCGATCTGCATATGATACCACTATTACCACTGCTATAGTTCCAATAAGACACTTAAAATCTCTTTATAATTGCATTGAGCTTATAGTTTTCAACAACAACAACAGCAGCAGCAGCAGGAAAAGATTCCATTTTATTTAAATTCTAGAAGAGGCCATCAAAAGGCAATCTCCTGTTTTGATTGCTTCTTAAGAATTGCCATGTTAAAATTATGTGGTTTCTTTGAGTACTCAGTAACAATTTTACACATTTCCCTGTTCGTGTTAAAAGTCACTTTGGTCTTCCTGTTTCATAGGCCTCAGAAAACTGGGGGACGGACAAATGCAGAGATAATAGACCTGAAAGCCTGCACACTCAAGTTTGAACTGGCAGCAAAGCTTAGGTTCTGTGCCGTGCTCCTAGACTGAGCACACGTTTGCCCTAAGATCGTTTCCAAGCGTACACTTTGGCCTCTGCTTTCCACTGGTGACAAAGACAAACTTGGAATCAGAAAGCAGGAAATTTGGTTTTGAAAAAAAAAAAAAAACCTTGAAGATCTTTTTAAAGTCAGATATGACAGTGATTCTTACACACACTACGTACCTGCCCCACGAGTTGGTGTTTAGACGGCTGTATTTACTCTTCTGCTTCTCAAGTTTAATTTGAATGATATTTACATAAATACACTTTTCTATAGACATTTAGAACCCCCAGAATATGAGCATACTACATCCAAGCTGCTGGGATCTGCACGGAAGCAAAGCAGGATGGATTAAGCCAATGCAAAAAAAAAAAAAAAAAAAAAAAAGACTTCAAAGTTTGGAGTGAATTTGCATCGAAACATAAATTACCCAGGATATTCAAAGCCATAAATTAGCTTTAGGACATAAATAGCTCTCTTGTGGCTCACAGAAGCACAGCAATTCTCTTTATTCCACATATATCTATTATCACGTTTTCTCCAAGACTCTTCATGGGCTCCCAGGTAGCTGCTACATACACAAGGTAAAAGTATTGCTCTGCCTATATTAATATTAAACTCATTTACTTTGTTTTTCTGCCTAGAACACACATGGGGCGAGTAGACACAAACTACTGGCACTATATAAATTAACAGAAAGAATTTTTTTTTAAATTACGAATTAAGTAGGTTCTTGATTACATAATACATATGCAATGTTACAATAGGCATATAATGTACACTATAATACATAGAATATAGACATGTATACATGCAATGTTTAGTAATTTTCATAAATATTTGCAAATAATGTTGAAATCAGATATCAGCATATTCTGATCAATGGAAAAGGGAAGTAATTTATTTGAAATATATTTCCTGTAGCTTAAGCCATGATAGATACAGAAGTGTTCAAAAAAAAAAAAGAAAAGAAAAGAAAAACGAAAAAGAAAGAAAGAAAAAGAAAACCTTGTAATTTTTGCACTTTTAAAAACACGAAACATGAATTCTGTTTCATAAACTCAACTCAATGTCCTAGATAAATGTCATATTGTCCCCCAAAGAGTAACAAGGAGTGAAAATCTGGTGATGAATAGCCACTACAAAGTGAATTTCATAAATATTTGAAATAACTGTCCTTCACTGATTAAATGTCCACCCATTCCTGCTTTGGGTTGCTCCTCTCTAAACTCTCATCATTTTAGATGGAAGACACGACTGCCAAACTACCCCATTTCAATCATAATGAAATTAACTCCCTGTTATAAATGCAAAAAACAAAACAAAACAATTAAGTCTTTTTAAATATGTACTAGTTCCTTACATGAAAGGAATATAAATTTCATTTTATATAAATGAATATAAATTTCACTTTAAAACTTCTTACATAAGTATAGACGCATAAAGCAGTAATTTCATGACTGAATGCCTATTTTGCACCTTCACCGTTTCCAACACACACACACACACACACACACACACACACACACCCTGTAATGCAGACAGATGCAGTCACTGCAAATAAAAATAAGATACTTCTCTCATCAACACTGCAAATACTGAACTGATACATTTATATATATATATATATATATTTTTTTTTAATGATGTGGGTAAATAATTGCATTGTGCTGTTTTAAGTTTACTTAAAATATGGTGTGAAAATTAAAAAGCAGTGTGAACAATAAGTGTGAGTACACACTTGTTTGGTGTGGGACAGGTTTACTATGATGTAATCACACATTCTACAAAAGTGTGACATCAGTGGACAAGGTTGTGGGGGAGAGCTGCATCCTGGTATGCCATTTATGAGGATCCCTTCAGGATCCTGACTTAACTGAAAGAAAAGCCAGAGGAAGTTGAATGCGGTAAATTAAAGTAAGATTGTCTGAAAAGTCCAAAGATATTCAATAACAATTAGAAAAGCCAAAGGAATCGAAGAAATTCAAAGCAAAAATGAGTAACCACTTCTCTAGTAATATTTTAACAATGCAACCAAGAGTGAAAATTCTCAAAACCGAATCCTGTCTTTAAAAAGAAACACAACTTCTTAAAATTATCCTATGGTGTTTTGTGGCTATGAACAAAAGAACTCGATTTTTTAATTCCACATATCTAACAAAAGTCTTGGGCTGAAACTCAGTTCTTCTTTAAAAATGTTTTTTTTTTTTTAAACCCACTGAAAGTTTTAAGTGCTAATATTTATCTAGATATTTCAACCAGATAGCTCTCCAAAATCAACACACACCCAAAGGGCAGGAATTGTTTAGCAGCCCCAACCCAACTGCTTCTATCATGAAATAGTACATCAAACAACAACAACAACAACAACAACAACAACAACAAAAAGACACTAGGGGAAAAGAAAAATAATAAGAGGAAAACAGCGAAGAGGTGCTGGAAAACCAGCAACATCCTGCCAGTTGCCACAGTGAAATTTAAATAACCAATCCCCATCAGTGTTTTTAAACAGAAATAAAATCAGGCGCATCAAGAAATGCCAATCGTACCTGCATGCACTTTAAATGACTACGGCACACGCTGTAAAATCTTCAGAAATAAAGCACAGTTCCTTTAACTGCTGCAAAACACGGCTTCAGAAGACCAGGGTACATTTTTTTTTTTTCTCTCTCCAGGCAACTGATCCAGCTTTCAGCCAGCCCCGTGACCTTTGAACTCCCTTCTGCCCCTTCCTCTTCTGCAGTCAAAGCCTGTGCTGCTCTCATTTGCATAAGGCGCAGGCAATGCTCCAGCAGCCAGAGCGGAATGCTGGGTAAGGAATTGTGGAGCTGCGTGTCCGCCAAGGTACCTGCATCCTGGAGCACCCCGACCCGCAGTGGGGAGTGGGCATGCTTCACCAGGCTGTCAACCTCACACCCCCCACGTCCATTAATGGATAAACGATTTTAGCGGTTGTTCCAGTCATATGCAGCTTGTTTATCGTCTTCCCACCATAAGAAGCTGTCTGCAGCGACTCTGGTAACCAAGGAAACCCAAATACTCAAATACTTCATTTAAATACGTGTGGAAGGTCAATTTTAAATTGTCATTAACTTCTCTTGTTTTGGAGACATAGCTTTTTAAAAAGTGGGATATGTATCGTACGCATAATCAGACATATGGGGTATTTTTGTTGTGGTGGTTTAAACAGCATCTTACAGACATCAATTTACATTAGGCACTGTATACATAGATGCAGTGATTTTAGTAATTCTGAAAAAAATGGTAAATGTGCCCAAGTGCCTTGGAGATCATCATCCTAAATAGTACCCAAAAATTAATTATAAAGAATGCAGGTCCCAGGATTCCTTTAAATGATAGAGCAGTAAAAAACGTAGTGCAAAGTTAGACTGCCTATTTAAATTCGAAGAGTCACCTCACAGCAATGCTTGTCTTTTTTCCCAGTGATTTTGAGTGGTGAGCTTATTATTTGTTTAGAGTTACTCCTGGTCTTGATTTCCTAGCCCAGCGATCTGTCTATTTGAAATATAAACTTCTCTATTACTCATAAACCCGAGCGACTTATTTTCTAAGTATTATGTGTGTAGATATTTTTATAAACATCCACAGACATATGTCCCATTTAAAAAAAATATTAAACTGGTAAAAATACTGATCATCATATGATTCCTCCAGTCATGTTTTTTAAATTATGTTAATTTGTTTTCCTGTGTATGTTTATAACTAACATCTATTATATAAAGGTTTTACGATTCTTGTCCATTTCTGGAAAGAAATATAATATGGAATATAAAAAGCAATAGATGTTAGTATGGGCATATTACTAAAATATAAATATTTTTTTAAATAACATTTTTTAATTTTTTTCTTCTAAATATTTTTTTAAAAAATAAACATTTCACATAAATAAATACCCTTGCAGTATACTGAAAAACACCAGCGAATTCTGAATGATTTATCTTCTCAAACTAAGGCAATACAGAGTTTTTAATATGAAAAAGTGAAGCTTTTTTATACCAGCTTTATATAAGTCATTCTGCTTATATATTTCGGCATATGCAAAATATTAGAAATTACAAATGAAATTTTTCTTATGTATCCATTTTAAAATAGAATAAACAACTTTTCGGTTTAATATAATAATACCAGCATTTCTGTTATATTTGACTACATCAAAAATTTAATCTTGCTGGGTCAACTCAAGTGCATCCTTCCTATTACACATTACAAATATCTTGCAAAGTTTTTGTTTAAGGCAAAAACCACACATCAGCCCAACCTAATTTAAATGCAGTCAAATACAAGGAAGTGTTGGAGGGTTATTTATAAAAATCACCGACCTGTTCAAATAGCTGTAGTCGAGTCCTGGTACTCTTTATTCATTAGAATCCAAAATAAATTGATTATCATTTTATAGTACGTGTCAGCATCACGGAAGGCATCGTTCTTCCTGGTTCAGTGGAATCTTCTTACATTTCCCAGCCCCGTGTTTTATTGCTGGTACCATATGCTTTATTGTTCCGAGACAAGAGCCTCACTCGCACAAAGACTCATTACCCACTGCTTGCTGAACGGCATCAGCCTCAGTGAGGCCGCCTATATGTGATCACATGGCGTGCTGTCTGAGAAAGCCAGGCGTGCCACTGACTTCACTCTGTCTATGGATATTTTTATCAGCTGACTCTATGAGGAGGAAGAAATAACAGATTAGGGAACTGCCCTAAGATATTAATGTAGCACAATTTGGGGAAATCCCTTACACCAGATTTTATTAGTATTGAAAATGTTTCAACAGCCATGAAAAAGGCGTGGGGAGGGGTAGATTTTTATTTTAATCAGAGGTTGAGTAAGAGCTTATGGAAAGAAGACTTGCTCAAGCCATTTCCTACCTTATGTTTCTGAAAGTACTGTTGTATAAATATTATTCACGAGCCCTTTTCTAATGAACCAACTGGCAGTACATTTTAACCTTTTAATTGCAGCTATTTCTTTTCTTGGTTCCCTCGATGCCCACTAGAAGGCCAGATGCTGATTTCCTCAAATTTTCTTCCAGTAAAATCCCCATCACTAAAAGATACTACATGTGAATAAAAATAGAGACACCAATTCTTTTTGATAAGGAAGATGAGAGCACTAGACTCCTTTAATGGAGTGTATAAATGAGGTGGGTGATTAATTTATCTTCTCAAAAGATGGCACACTCCTAGAACAGCTGACAACAATGAACAATGAAGACCCCAAGTTAAAGAACAGATGGTTCGTACTAATTCTCAAAATCACAGGAACTTATTTCAGACAGTTTACCTCAATAGAGCATATGGTTGACCTTATCTGATTTTAGTGCTAACAAGGACTTCTAGAGATGATGGCTCAACATTTACAGGAGCCTTTGCTGCTTTGATACTATTTTAATGTATGAATACTGTGTATGTGTCACACTTGCTTTCCAAAACTAAATTCTCAAAACTTGAAAACCAATTATGGATCTTCAAAGAAACGAATGAACACACACCTTCAGAGCTAATGGGATTTGACTGAAAATTCCTTATTATTTTGTGTAGTATTTTGTTGAAAGATATTTAAAAGCTTTTCTCTCACAAATTTCAGTGATTATCTTACGGCAAATACGTGAAAATTCAAGAAAGATCATATAAGGAAAAGCCAAAAGCATCATAAAATGATCAGAAAAATAAATGTTCTGTACCACTATATGGATATACAGGGCATTATAACGACCCTTATAAAAATGTCAGTACTTAATCTTGAAAAGATACAGATACATACATTCATATATTTATCAATATACACACACCCACATCAACTTCAATCAATAAATGTATTTTCTAAAAGAAAAACATTACAGTATAAACATTTTGTCAGCTGGATTTTTTAAAATGCAGATTTAAGTCAGTGTGATTAAAAATAAGTACATAAATAAAATGGTTTTTAACATTTTAAAAATATTATTTGAAGGGTTAGTATTGATCTGGAATGGTTCATGACTTACTTTGTAGGTTTTTCTTAGGATGAAGGAAACATTGATATATACTTTATGTGTCACCATTTTTAAGTATTTGCTCCAGAACAGCAACGCTCATCTTCCCTTCTACAAGAGCTAATATAAAGACACAGAACCTTGGGCCATAAATAAAAATGCAAACAAAAAGTTCCTGTCCTATGATGAATGTCTGTCTTCTTAAAGGTGGCTATGTTTTAATGAATCCCTTTGATGATGTCATCAGGCTAATGTGCAAGGAAATAAACAAAAGGTAGCCATTTTTTTTTCTATTCCTGCATCACTTCATACCACTGAGATAAAAATGGTCGCCAAGTGGAATGAAAGAACCTGTAAAAACTCAAGTTACTTCAGGGTTCCTCTGGTGGTTCTGGGGTTCAGATAGTGGTAGGGAGGAGAAAAAATCCATATATGTGTGAATATTGTGTATAGGTATGAAAAGAAATAATTTAATATGAAAACTAAACATAAGTGAAATCAATATAAAAATAGCTAGAAACAAATCTCTAGAAAAATGAGGCATCTCAGATAGGAAGACTGTCAACACCGTCTGTTAAATGTAAAACCTGAAAATTCCATTTATGTGGAAAAGAGAAAATTAAAAGTAGATGTCAAAGCCGGAGAGATCTTGAAAGAGGAAGAATGGATCATGAGCTAGTAATACTCCGTCATAAATGACTTCGGTAAATTACTGTAGCAGGTGCTACCCTGATTTCCAGGACTGTAAATGGGAAGCAAACACCTTTCTGGTGAGCAAGTCATAGAATATATAGTAACACTTCTACATTTCAGCTCTGTAAATTGGATCTTACCAAGCATTGGCAATTACTATTGATAATAAGAAACAGGTTATAAAATTATAACTGCCTAACTGCCTATAATAATTTTAATAAATTATTTTTATATCAAAGACAAATAGGACTTTTGTGGGAAAAGGTCATCTTTATCTAATGCATAAAAAAAAAAAAAAAAGAAGACATCTGAGAAATAGTTCAAAAACTTGCCTCATGGTTAAAACAAATTACAAAAGAGGCACATCATTCCAATCAAAGTTCTGGAATTCTCTGTATGCTACATAGTACGAGCACTACAGCAGCGATTCTCACACTGCACAGTAAACAAGGATGCCTCTGCTTACGTAACACTTTCATCAGCCAAGAGTTTTCCAGATTTAAAATTGACAGAGAAACACGAGATCACAGCTTAACACAGTACACTGCATCCAAGATTAAAGAGGTGTTTTAACTTATGATATTAAAAGTTGTAAACTGGAAAAGATAGTTCAGCTCTTACTATTGATTATTAGCTTAGCTTTCGTTTGAAGGCAAATTGACATCATAGAATCATTTTTGCTTCATCCCTTGCCCTTCAAAATAGACAAAGATTATCACACAGAATCTAAGACATTTGCTCTCCGGCTCCCCAAGTAACACAGGCACTAAACAGGAAGATACTTTCCCAAGTGTCTGTGTTTTGAGGCTCTACTATTTGGCCTTTACCTCAGCATCTCCTGTGGAGTTCACCCTTGATAAGGCTGCCCTTCAACTCCTCCCAGCCTGTTCTGGGAAGCCGGTAAATTTGCCTAGTTAGCTTAAAAAGTCCAGGAATAAATCAGTCCAATTCAACAACCATTTATTGGGATATTGTCATGTCTTAAGCTCTGAGACAGTTGCTAGGAATATGAAAGTGAAATAGTATTCTCAAGAAGATCAGTGTCTCTACACCTTAAAAAAAAATGTAAATTAACCTTTAATCCTTGAGGTGGCTCACCCCTGTAATCCCAGCACTCCCGGAGAAAAGGCAGGCAGTTCACTGTGAGTTTGAGGGCAGCCTGGCCTACAAACTGAGTTGGGGATAGCCAGGGCTATTACACAGAGAAACCCTGTCTCATAAAACCAAAAGAGAGTGCTTGCTTCAGCAGCACATATATTAAAATTGGAGTCATACAGAGAAGATTAGCATGGCCCTTGCACAAGGATGGCACACAAATTTGTGAAGTGTTCTATATTTTTCTGTTAAAGCTTGACGTTTGAAAAAAAAAAAAGAAAGAAAGAAAAGAAAGCTGCTGCAGAAAATGTCATTGAAAGGTGGGGGCAAGGGGGCATTGCTTTAATTTTAAAATCTTATCAATCCAACATTCACTTTATGTAAAATCTGTATGGTTTCTTTGTGTTGAAACTGTCTTTTCCTTTTTTTTTTTTCGTGTCATAATCTAAAAGAGCAAGCAAATATTTCATAATAAATTATGTATGTTCATGATGGTTACAAATTCTTCATTATTCTTTAGTCAAAACATGCAGCCTAACTCGTTCACCTTCCCTTATGGCTGCCTTTACGAAATTCTTGCCCAGTACTCTGCAAAGGTGCTCTTCTGAACATTGTAGGGATAGACCCTAAGAAATCCAAGTGCCCTGAGACACTATGTAAGGGAATTGGCTACCCAAGACTGGAGAATTCACCAATAGGCACTACAGGAGAAAAGGAAATACTCTGTAAATGTCACCTTAGAGTATATACAGAGACAGGGGAAAGCTTAACAAACTAGAATAAGACATTTGAGATGTAGGCTCCACCCAGCAGCGGTTGGAAACAGGTGCTGAGAATTAGAGCCAAATATTGGACGAAGCATAGGGAGTCTAGCAGAAGACTGGGCGGGGGGGGGGGGGGTGTGAGGAAAATAAAAAGACCTAGAGGTGACAAGAGCTCCACAAGAAGAGCAACAGAGCCAACTAACAGGGCCCAGAGGGACCTATGGAGTCTGAAGCACCAACCAAGGACCATGCACGGATTGGACCTAGGTCCTGTACATAGATACAGCCGGTGGGCAGCTCAGGCTTCATGTGGGTCCCCTAGTAAGGGGAGTGAGGGCTGCGTCTGACATGGACTTTGTTGCTTGATTTTTCATCACTTCTACCTGACGGGACTGCCTTGCCAGGCCACAGGGGAAGAGGACAAACTCAGACCTGAGGCAACTTGATGATCTGGGCTGGATGGGTAGGGGGTCTCCAAAAGCGGATGAGGGGATGGGGGAGAGAGGGTGGTACTGGGAGAAAAGGAGGGACAGAGTTGTGACTGGGATGTAACGTGAATAAATAAATAATATATATAGTGTTGAAAAAGGGGGGAATACATGGTGCCCCCCTTTGCATGAAGCTTGAGGAGACTATTTCTGGTGTATATGTGAAGCTATGAGGTCATCAAAGGATGCGAGGTAGGGCTGATTTGATAAGTAAAAGAGATAATTTTGCTATTGACTAGCTCAGCGAAGTGTGAAGTCCCACGTACTAAGTGTTAGAATATGTGGGTACAAGCAGTGAGCTGGAACTAAGGATGATGACAGAGACAAGGGGAAAAAGGGGTGTAGGAGACAGCAAGATGGAATACTTAAACATGCTGAGATAAACTGGCCTCCGATCTCATTTGTGGCTAAAAAGCTAATAGTCCAATGCCTCAGCTACAGGTCCTATCCAGACTAGAGAACATTAATTAAGCTAGCTTTATTATGTTAAGTAATTTCACACGTATTCTGATTTGTGCTGCCCTCAGAGTTTCAACTTTCAAATAGTGTGAAAATGCTTAATGTCAGATATTATTAACATGTTTGGGAGCCTGAAAGCAGCTGTAAAACAACTTTCTTTGACTAAAGGACACATAGGAAGGTATTTACATCAGTCTGTTGTTTCTGATTTCAGCATCGCAGGAGGGGCTAATGGAGGGGAAAAGAATATGTTCTGGTTGGACAAAAAAAAAAGAAAAATGTGATTTTGATAACGAAGAGTAAAGCTTAACCTAAGTATAGAAATACACAAAGAAATAAGAGTTCTATCCTTGTGGTTTTTCAGTCTATTTGGACATTAGACTGTGAAGGCAGCAGATGTTAAACTTAGCAGCCAGTGAAAGGACACTCTGAAAGACACAGGTTAAATGGCTGGAGTTGTTCTATAACTATTACTACAGCAGCTAAAACACGATCATAAATCATCTGAACTTGGCTGCAAAGAAATCCGTATGCAAAGTGACCCAGAGAAGGAAGTGTCCAGATTTCCTCCCACCCTTCCTTCTACTCCCACAAAGGCATTAGAATACAACATTTGTTCAGAGAAAAGACTAAATGAAGCAAACCTCCCAAGGAACACAAAGGACGCACTTATGTCGTAGTGACCGTCAGCACTGGTTAGAGCACACCCTTCTCAATGCTGAGTTAGATATGTAACTTGGGACAAAATAAGGTGGGGAGTTAAGTGAGGCAACCTAAGATCAACCACGAACCGAGCAGTTAAAAGAAAATAAAAGGAACAATGGAGTAGAACAGATGGATTTTATGTCAATAAGGTTATATCATAGCTAAAGAGGCCACAAAACCACTTTATAGTCAAGATTAAGAAAGCGGAGCTGGGCAGTGGTGGCACACATTTTTAATCCCAGCACTTGGGAGACACAAGCAGGTGGATCGATGTGAGTCTGAGGGCAGCGTGGTCTACAAAGTGAGTCCAGGACAGCCAAGGCTACACAGAGAAACCCTGTCTCGAAAAACTGAAGAAACAAAAAACAAGGAGAGAGGGAGAGAGGGAGAGAGAGAGAGAGAGAGAGAGAGAGAGAGAGAGAGAGAGAGAGAGAAGATTGATTTGTTTTTGTTTTTCTTTTATTTTCATCCATACAAACCCACAAACACTTGGCCAACCATAATGTATAATGGATACAGACAGAAAAAGCCCTGATACATTATTTATATGGAGTCATTGCTGCAAACATATAAACAGATATAAATGCAATGGCGGAGTCTGTTTTATAGTCACTGACTATTAATGCTTGGGACTGAGTTTTATACCCTTGACATGTTAAGAGAGAGAAATACTGTAGCGAATGACCTCAGTGGTCCTCCATCTAGGTACAGAAACAGATGCAAAGAGTTAGTAACAGGATGATGAAGGCATTCTATAATTGAAGAATACATATGAACATAAAGACAAGAGTGGACAATATTATCTAAATCATGAGTAGTTACCAAACACTGGCCCAAATGTTTTATATTTAATAATAACAGAACTCATTGAAACAAGCACGTGAAGGAGTTTTTATCAAAGCACCTCTTTTTGAGAGATGATCTAACTGAGTCATGCGCTGGAGAAGTACCACAATCAGTATTTGGGCCAAGGAAGTGTGAATTAAGTTTTAATGTAGTCTGGTTCTCCTGGGCATATTACCCTGTCGCGATGGGCTTTGCAGGAAAAAAAAAAAGAAGACATAATTGTGGGGCATGGCTGATGTACATGTGAGGAACACTGAGGATCCCGGTTTAAGGATGTTCAGTTTGTAGGACCAAAAATTTATAAGGGAGATGCTTAGAACCCTTCTTAGCACCAGTCTGCACCATACAGGATTTGGGACAGAGGGCTTGATTACATCTGTTTTAAGAAGTTCTGGAAAGTCTTCAGAGAATGAATTTGAGAGAGACCTTGGGAGACTATTTATTTCAGGAAAAAAAAAAAGATATAAAGCTCTGAATGAATAGAGTGGTAGTCTCGGGGTAGAGAAAAAAACCCAGGCAGTGACTAAATTGGTAGACACTCAAACTGTGGGTGAAGGAGATCTCTCCATCCAGAGTTTTTTATCTGGGAAACAAAATGAATGATGATGCCATTAACCGAGGTTAAAGTTCCAAGATGCTTAGATGTAGAGCCATCGAATGCTATGCTTAAACGTTTCTGTGCATCAGGCAAGCAAACAAGATTCCAAGAGGAGGAAGACACCATGTTGGTCTTCCACGATGGGGAGCTTGCAAGCAACATCTGTTACTCAGATACCAACTGCTTCGATCATAGCTAACTTTTAAGAGCATGGTCTTTCAGCTAGGGAATAGTGTCACATGCCTTCAATCCCAGCACTCAGGAGGTATAGACGGGTGGATCTCTGTGAGTTAGAGGCCAGCCTGGTGTACAGAGCTAATTCCAGGTCAGCCAAGGCTTCACAAAGAAACTCTGTCTCAAAAAGACTTTCTCTTAGTATTAAAGATTAAGAATGAACAAAGAAAGGCTGCCTTTTCCACAGAATTTCAAACCTAAAATGTCATCAGATAAATGTAACTGTGATGATTAAATAAGACACTACTACATAAAAGTACCTTAGGCAGATTAAAATCATGGTCCTGATCAAGAAACTCACCTCCATGCTTTATATTAATCATACATGCTGAATAAATATGAGAAATAAATTAGATTTCTCCTTTAGGCAAACATATTAATAAGCTTACTTCCACGGCTCCTAAAGCTAGTAGCAGGCTACATGGTATGGGGCATGCATTTTCTTTCTTGTTCATATAGCCAGGTTCCTATTTAGTATTCATTATTCATGTCTATTTTTATCATAGAACACCATTACATGAAACCACAATCCAAGCATATTTGGCTCTTAGTTTTATTTATGGGGTAGAGAAATTATGCAGCCTTCTGATACTGAGGTGTGACTGGTAGAGCTACAGATATACAGCTATCATATGCATAAGGATTATATCTGTTTCTTAATGTTACACTTTAAATTTAGTATTTAAAAATATATATTATTTAATTTAGGAAATCTGTTTAAGCCAGATTTCTTTTTGCACTTGTATTAACTTGGAAAACCAATAAGAGGTTGAAGAAAAGCAATAACCTTATAAATAAGCTGATAAAATGTGTTGATTTTAACAATAAATGCTGGTTAAGATGTTGGCAAGAGGGAACCCTCATATACTATTAATTGCAATGTAAGCTAGACCAGCTTCTTGGGTACCCAGTGTTGATGTCTCGCTAAAGCATAAACATAGATCTACTGCATCACATGCCTCTACCACCCCTGGATATTTACCTCAAGGTTTCCACATAATATATCACAGAATACTTGTCATCAGGTATTATTACAGCATTGTTCACAAAGGCTGAGTGATGGAACCAAACTAAGTGTTCAAGAGGAATGATTAGGAAAGCAGGTGCTATAAACACAATGAATATTTTCCCATGCAAACAAAATGATATTAGTTCTTAGAAAGTGGATTTATAGCTGGGTATGGTGGAGCACACCTTCAAGCCCAGCACTTTGGGAAGCAGAGGCAGGAGGATTGCTGTGAGTTGAAGGCCAGCCTGGTCTACAAAGCGAATCCATGACAGCCAAGATAAAACAAAGAAACCCTGTCTCAAAAAAAACAAAACAAAACAAAACAAAACAAACAAACAAACTAAACTAAGGATGCATTTGAGATAATCATTTAAATGGAAGTACAAAGTCACATATATAGGACTTGGAAGCAGAAGTGGAGCTTTCTGGGAGATCATGTTATACTAGAATATTATAGCCTTGGTAACTTTAGCTGACCACAATGGATACTACTACTATTGTGTATTGGCCATCTTTATCTCTTTTGGTGGTTATCTACAGAACATGCAATAAAAAAGGGTAAGATAATATGAGGCTTTATAATTGCTACCGTTCATGGCCACTCACAGTCTATATTATATGTGTATTATGTTATATTTATATATTACATCTTTGACCTGTGGAAACCTATACTTATATTTATCACTCCAATTGTGAGAGTCTACAAATCTTGGAGTCAAGGGACAGCAAGATTTAATGGACAAAAATAATGTAGTTTTTAATACAAAGATATTTGACTTTATCAAATTTATTCTAGTTAAAATTGTAAGCATGCAACTATATTTAAAATATATTCTCCATGCCATAGAATATGAGACAACTATTAAAACTACAGCCATGAGTAAAGACAATATAAATGTTTAGTAAATAAAAACTGATGACAAAAATTACCATAAATATAGTATATATAATTGCAACTAATGCACACAGAAGAAAATTGGAAAAAAACACCAAGGACTTAGTAATTATGCACAAACATAAAACAATACGCACACTGTGGTCTCAGTACAATTGGCCCTCTGTATCCAGTGGTTCACATGTACAGAAGTCTACCAAATGCAGAAACATTTAGGAAAAAATTCATTTGTACCGAACTTGGACAGATTCTTTTTCTTATAATTTCTCCCTAAATACTATTTGCACAGCACTATATTTTATTATGTATTATAAGGAATCTAGAAATGATCTAGGGCATGGCAGAAGATGCACACTGGTACTGTGCAAATGCAACACCATTTTATGCAAGGTTCTACAGCATCCCATGAACTGAGGACAAAAGGTAGATCCCAGAATCATTCTTCCATTAATGCCAAGGGATTACTGTGTTTTAAATATGTAAGCATAAACTATGTGAAAAAATCAAATCAGAATATTTATTTTTTTTTTTTAGAAAAACAACAGTGATCTCTTGGAATGAGGCAATGGATGATTTTGAGTTTTTTCTACTTGGACTTTTTCTATACCTTCCTAGTTTCATTGTTACTAGTGCAATATAAAATGAAACAATACTCGAATTGTTACCGCGTTGTAGTTATACCAAAACTATCTTCATAAGAAAAGCATTTAAAAATCAGAATGCACCTTTAAGTTCTTTCAATTACTGTCTATGTATGCTTTTAGGAATGAAAGGGATTGATCTCTGACACCAACACTCCACCCTTCAGCTACCCTTCAGCTACCCTTCAGCTGGGCATTGCTGTCCACCAGGATCCCTGAAGACTTGATTGCTTTTGATTAATGAACATTTCTCTTTAACATTTTCTACAAGCAACTGAACATCAGGGTGTTTTCGTTAAATTCACTTCACAGGTACTGTGAAGCAGTTTACGTACCCACCCTTTTACCCGGAGAGTTTCAAGGGATGAAATGGGTGACTAGAAACGGCACACAAAGGAGTGTGCACCCCTCATGGCTATGCAGCCCCCAACCTGATAATAAAGTAGTTTATCATGGAGGGAAAGAAAGAGAGGTTGTGTTTTCACACACACACACACACACACACACACACACACACACACACACACACAAAGTCAGGGGAAATGGTCAGGGCAGCTAGGGCAGTGTGGTGCCTGTTTAAGTGAGAATGGGAACTTGAGAATTTAGAATAATCTGTAGCTGGATATTATGCAATTCCAGTTAAAATTTGACAGCTGTTAAAAAAAAAGAAAAAGAAAGGGAGGAAGGAAGGAAGGAAGGAAGGAAGGAAGGAAGGAAGGAAGGAAGAAAAGAAAGAAAGAAAAGGCCTTGAGTAAAAGCACCTAATTGGGAAAAAAAAATTCGTGTCTTCCTGCCAAGACTGCTTTACGTTTGGAGACTGCCCTGGAGGCAGAGGTTCCTCGGTCAGCTCTTCCTTTCTCGCTGTCCCTGGGAGATCTGCTGCTGCAGCTTTCTGAACCTGAACATATGACCAGTGAGTTCTCTTACGGTTATTAATGGATACTGAAAAAGAACCAATCATTGCAGCATCGTTGGGGAGTGTTACCCAGGCAACAGCATGAGGGACATTTTTTAATGCGCATTGCTCAGTACGTCTTTGGCTATAAATAGGAGACACTGAAAGTTCAATGTCAGAGGGCTATACAGGAGTAACTGTAAGATGTCTGGTCATCTGATTTCTCACAATTTCTGGTCATGTTCTCCATAATTTTTTTTTCTTTCATCAGTTGAATTCTTCTTTTGCACATTATGCAAATGCATTTGCATTAAAAAATATATAGGCAGAAATAAGAGTGTCTATGTCAAGGGCCTGTATTCATAGTCTTGGAACCCATATGGAGACTTGTCCATTAGACATGCTGAAAACTGTGAAATAATTTCTTAAGAGAACATTATGATAGGCAGATTTGGGTCAAGGGGTCCCGCTCAAACTAAGGCACTAGCCAAGGACAATACAGGTGGTAAAATTTAAACTCCTACCCTGATCTAGCCCATGGACAGGACAGTCTCCACACTTGAGTGGAGAGAGGGATTTGACTTTCTCATGTACTCTGGTGCCTCACATTTGACTATGTCCCCTGGCGGGGAAGACTTAGTGGCACTCAGAGGAAGGACAGCAGGTCACCGAGAAGAGACTAGATACCCTATGAGCATATACAGAGGGAGGTAATCCCTCTGAGGAACAGTCATAGGGGAGGGGAATAAGGGGAAAATGGGAGGGAGGGGAGAATGGGAGGATACAAGGGATGGGATAACCATAGAGATGTAACAAGAATAAATTAATAATAAAAAAAAAAGAACTTCTATTTTGAAACAAACGGAACGTGCACACAAACATCGAGACAGATGTCTTTAGAATATTGGCGACTGCTGGTAAAACTTCCGGTTACTCAAGGACAGAATTGTTTAACATTAACTTCCTGTTTGTGTTTCCCGAGCTTGTCTAAATAAAAGAGATGAAATAAATGCTGGTGATGTTGCAAACACTTGTTTCTTCCCAACAACAGGGCTATAAGAATTGGATCAGACAAGATGTCTTGCAATGTTTTCCTTCCTACAGCCACTCTGCCACATCTTGAGCCTTGATAAAAAATTTTCCTACTGATAACATTTCTTGGGCCTTTTTCTTGGGTTCCAGTTGTCACTACCAATCTTATTGTTAACCTTTTCCCCTTTATTTTCTTTCAAAAAAATGAGAACCTGTTCTCAATACCCTGAGCTGGCCCTGTGACTTGGCATGCCTGGCTTGACAGCAATCTCTTGGGAGTCACCAGGTACTGAGTGGAGATATGCACATGTCTTGGGGGAGGTGTTCAGGCTTTTCTAACAATGAGCTTCACACATTTTAGACCAACACAATTGCCAATATGTAACACATCTGCCAATATGTAAGTCCTTCAAATCACATTCTGAATTCTGCCAATGGAAGCATCCTTTACATTTATGTGTTAAATAAAACTGTTGGAAACTATTACATGGAGAGGAATGATATCTCAATTCAGTGAGGATCAATTTCTGTGGAGTTTCAAGGTATTTAATATCACTGAGACATTGGTTAACAGGGAGAATTTTCTCCTCAAGTGAATCTTCGAAAGCTGGGTCAGAAAGCAAGACCGGAGGAGACTTGTAAAATAGAACTTTTTTTCTTCATACTGCTGATTCTTTTCTCTGAAAGCAAAGGGCAAAGAGTCCTGTAGGATATATTTAAAAATTTCTTGCCCTAGAGAAAATTTTCTTGAACAACAGATTCTACTGTGGTATGAATTGCCATAATTTTGTAAACACTGGCATTAAATTCATAAAAAATAATGTGTAGGAGTAAATATGATTTGAGGGTATTTTCAAAAAGAGCAAAATATAAATGAAGAGTCTATTTTGGATATAGTAAATAGACAATGAAATTTGAAATAACTCTTTTATAGAATATCTAGAACACACACACACACACACACACACACACACACACACACACACACACACGGTAACAGAACTGGAAATGCAAATTTTTTTTAGAGAGGATTTTTTAAAAAAAGATGCCCACCACCCTCCCTCTGTAGGTCCCACTGCATATAGTGTTTTATAGATTTTGTGCTTCCTAACAAATATTCCATCTTTCAATGGATTCACACTTTCTCCTGAGGTGTAAACACTTACTTCTCTCCTTAAGCAGTCTTGGAGGGCAGAGGGGCCAATTGTAAGCTTCTGAGCCAGAGAAGAAAGGCAGGTGGCCACTTCCATATTGCAACTAATGCTCTTTTTATTTGAGTGGACTGTCTTTTTAACTACTGCAGGAAACAATTAAAGCTTTTTTAAATACAGAATTTGACATGTAGAAATCCTCACTAGTATAAGGAATTTATACTAGCATTTCCTTCCTAAGAGAGAAATATACAGTACATAAAGGCATGTTTCCTGTGTGAACCTGGATGACAGCTTCAACTAAATAAAAGAAAACAGCACTGTGTTTCTAATGTAAGCGTCAGTGAGAGAAACCTCATCATGAAATAAACAGCCTAAAGATTAAAAACAATGGGGCTGGAGGGTTGGCTCGGCACTTAAGAGCACCTGTTGCTACTGCAGAAGGCCAGGGTTTGATTCCCAGCACACACGTGGCAGTGCACAACTGCCTGCAACTCCATTTCCAGGGCATCTGACACGTTTTTCTTACCTTCAGAGACACCAGGCAAGCACATGGTGCAAGTACATTCATGCATGCAAAATATTCATATGCAATAAAATAAATAAATCTAATTTGTGCAAGAGTAAAGACAAATGATTAAGGAAGTAATTGCTTAGCCAGTGCATAAGCACAAAACAAAACAGAACAAAAACTCTGATCAACCATATGACTATATGAGCACCTAACAAAGTTATAGAGAGATCTTTGACCCTGCTTTCCGAAGAACCTATTTCTGTATTGCTTTCTGTCTCACCAAGAGTCACAGCGATTTGAAAGACCAAAGCTCCTTTGGGTACCAAAGGCTGTGTAATTGCATTGTGCTTTCTCACACCTTGGTGGATGCCATCTGGGATGGGAGGAGACAGAAGCCCTCAGGATGAGCCAAGTGGCTTCCAGGCAGAGACAGAATGGTGTGAAGCTCAGCTGCACGACAGACCAGTGTTATAGGACAAGGCACAGGAAGCAGGATGGACAGAGAAGTAGCTCATGGTGTGTCTAACACTGTGGGAGACTTGAATGCTAGTGGGAAGTTATCACTGCTCAGTTCTACATTAGAGAAACCAGCAGCAGACCTATTCAAAGTGGCTTTAGAGACCAGAGTGTGTAATTTTTCTTCTGCAAGAGTAAACTTTGTAATATGCTATCTATATTCGTATTCTCACTTTGGAATATTTTTAGAAGAAAAGCCCATCATTGTACCATTGAGTTGAGGGAAATTTCCAAGTAAAATAATTAGAGAGCTTATGAGATTCTGAAGAAAAGTAAAAGAACCTGGTTACAGACGTTGACTTTGACTTAGTATTTAAAAGTAGATTTCCATTTTAAATATTATTACAAGCAATTTTACCACACTATGCAAAAAGCAACTTGAAGATGATGTTAATGCAGAATCAATTTTCTATTTGTTCTTTGTTACATATCTTTTGGTTTAATTAGATGATATAAATTTTAATATATTATTATTATCTCTCCCCACACACATTCACCACTCTTCTCCCATACCATCTCTGACACATCTCTACTGAAGGACGTTGCTGTTCTGTAGAAAAAGCATAGGATTTTGTAGACTATAAGCTAAGGAATGGGAATGAGCCTGGTTATTATTATGTCTACAGTGCCTATGCTGCTACATAGACACATCCTCTGCCGCAAAGAACTAAAGCACTATCATCAGTCACTTTAGAGGATCCCATTCAGCAATCAATGTCTACAAGCAGATTAATGATGAAGACAGGTATGCCAAGATGAATATCATTATAGGTCACCCAGGGCCTGCTCCCCTGGAAATACAAAGATTTATTAGAAAGAATGAAGGACATCAAATAACTGAGTGGGAAATTAATGTGCAAATTCACTAGAGATTGAGTAATACTTAAACCATTGGCACTTTCATGAGAATACATAATGCTTATCTCCCTAAACCAAACTTGTGGCTGTTTCGAAAATTGGGGTAAATATATGTGTATACATATATTCATATAATATACATATATTCATATGCATATACATGTATGTATATACATATACAATATATACATATATACATATACAATATACATATATTCATGTATTTGTGTATTTGTAGCCTACAAATGCCATCTTTTTGTGTGAGAATTTCCTGTTTTGTTATATAATGAAATAATGAATTTCTTTCCTAGAGAGTTTCTACTGTGAATGTTTATTTTAAATGGGAAGTTGAAGGCATAATCCCTCCTGGAGGCAGAAGAAATTGTTCAACAGCAATGTAAAGTCTTTTGGAAATCTGTATGCCAAGACACAAGGTAAGCCTCAAGCAGGTCATTCCGAGTACTCTTGATGTGTTCAGATAACTCAATAGCTACTTTTAAGACACAGGCTGGCAGTATATTTATGTGTGAGTGTAAGGCAGTGATTCGGGCTTTGGTGAGAGAGCAATGCAATCCCAGGGGCCTTGGAATTCACACCCTAAGGATGAATTCTATGAAGCCCAAACGAAACAAGTGAGTTTTCTTTTGCTCTGTACCAGGTTCCCCTATTAAGGTTGCAACTGTCCTTGTGTCAATGTTTCTACACTGTCAATGCATTTTTAAAAAGAATCTGCACTAACGCTTTATATTTCAATATTACATGTTTACTAAACCCTTAATGACTTATAAAAACCATTCACACTGAAAAACTGGTCAATTTTCATAAGACTATTAGCTCTCTGACTACATTGGTTCCATTTAGAGAATCTAAAATTATCTAAATTAGAAGCCAGCTTCCGTTTTCTTTATAACTATAAACATAACATCAAACTTTAATAAATGTGGCTCCAGATAGTAAGAGAATTAAATGCAAGGCCCTAAGGGCA
This sequence comes from Acomys percivali, assembly GCA_907169655.1. Taxonomy (NCBI): domain Eukaryota; kingdom Metazoa; phylum Chordata; class Mammalia; order Rodentia; family Muridae; genus Acomys; species Acomys percivali. Next base: position 39,411,266 of record OU015750.1, on the reverse strand, counting down.
GAGGTTTCTAGGAATGTGCTTATAATAGAGTTTCACCTGGGATTCAATTAAATATTTAGTGAGAGTGGCTAAAAGAAAGCCTGTGTGCCAAAGGCTGTGGAAAGACACGAATGAATAGGACAGGTTTTGTCCTCTAGAATGACATGATCAATGACAGTTCCACACTTTAACTTGAGTGAGAGGTGGGGGAGGGGCACTCCTCCTCCCTCAGTACTTACAACCCTGCCTGTGCTTGCACACTCTTATCAGCCTTTCCCTTGGCTTCCTAGGTTGAAACATCTTTTCCTTGCAATTCAAAGCTAATCTTGCCTTGCACACTCTTGATACCAACTTCTCCTGCTTTCTAGAACCTCTTCCTTTCCTGTGCAAGGATTGTCTTAGACATCAGGGGTCACCCAGGTCTTTCTGTAATAAGCCAGATAGTGAATGCTTTAGGCTTTGACAAGACATGATAGTTGCTGTGACTACCTAACTGTGGTAATATCAAAGTAGCTATGTATAAACAAATGTACAAATGTGTAAATTATCTAAACAAATGGATGTGACCAGCTTGTAGTAAACCTTCATGTATACACAATAAAATTTGAATTTCATTTGTTATGAAATGTTCTCTGTTTTGTCCTAAACATCATTTGAAACATAAAACCATTTCATTTTGTCTAAAGGCCACACAAAAGCACATAGTGAGCCCATTTGTGCCACTCACCAGAGTTGCTGACCCTTGATTTAAAAGGTTGCCACATTTCCATATGGTCAACCTTTCCTTTTCTTTCTTTTGTAGCCTACAATCACCTAAGATATATAGTAACGTTTAACAATGACTCTGAGCACTGACCAAGAAATGGATGCTATTTAGTGAGAAGAGAAAAGCTAAGCAATCTGACTGGGCGTTCAGCAATTCAGGTCAGTGAGGGCAGCCAGGGGACAAGCGCAGTGCCTCCACATCAGGTCCTCTCATCTTATCTGGGAGAGAAAACGAAGCTCTCTCCATGTCCCTATCTCAACATTGCTCACTTGCTTTGCTTTTCATATCCCACGTTTCTGTGAATTGTAATTTTCTGTTTCCTATCCATTTTACAGGGAACCCGTCACAATCCCTTTAAAATTGGCACTTCCAGAATGCATACTTTTTATTCTTTCTCTTTTTATTCTTTCTCAATACCTAGTCTTTATTTTTCATCTCCTGCCCTGAGTCACATTACACCCCCTTAGCTGTCTTCCATCTCTCCAGCTTTTGGTTCTCGGTTGCTTTGGCCAGTCTGACCTTGCTTCTCCCAGGGACAGACCTTTTCATTAACCTTTGGGTTTGCAGACTTATTTTCCCAACTTGGTTTTCCCTAAGGCATCTTGATATAAGTGTTTGAAACTGTGGCCTGAAGTCCTTCCCATCAGGTGCCTGTGCGTGGCACCTATCCTGGTCCAGCAAGATCATCCTTACTTTCTGACCCTAAGATACTAGAAGCCATCCTCAGCACTGTCCTGTCCTGGCACTAGCTATGCTTGCTTACTGCCCATCATCACTTTCCCTCCAAATGGTTCTCACTTGTACAGAATCCCTAGTCTAGTCTTCATTGTCTAACTGGAGCATGACCCTGGTTGAGTCCCCAAGCTCCCTCTTAACAGTACATGGAGATAAGCAATCTAATCTAAGCCAAAGAGATACCTTCTTAAAGTATTTAGCATGGTTCTATGGCCTTCTGCCATACTGCCTCTAATTCTTGTCTTGGTCTTAGCATTGTAAAGCCTATTCCCTGGTGATATAGAACTAAAAAGGCAACTGTGTACTGTCTATGGTACTCCAGCACTGTTCCAATTGCCTGAAAAGGCATTCTCCTTTATCCGACTCATGTCTAGCATCTATTAAGAAGCTGCCTCTGAGTTTATGAAACAGAGAGAGTCTGTCCATTGTGCTCCAAGTAGAATTGGAAAACACCCTTTCTCCCTTTGAAACCCACTAGAAATTCACCACCAGCAAGTGAGCCAGATAGGTTGAGTCACTTATGCTCTAAATCCTGGACCCCTTTCTGGCAAGCATGAATAGGTGAAGAGACTTGGTGAACTATCTGGGGACCTTGGCATGAAGAAGAGACTGAACAAGGTACGTAGAAGTGAGCCCAGGCATAATGCATCCTAGGAGCACAGCTTATTGATGTGTTACTTGGGGCTTATGCTTTGCAATCTACTTCCATACCTACAAAGGAAATTTCCACTCATTTATTTAAAAGTATTAATTCAACACACACACAAATATATATATATATATATATATATATATATATATATATATATATATA
>OU015750.1:39379856-39408962 GCA_907169655.1 Acomys percivali | reverse complement strand
ATATATATATATATATATATATATATATATATATATATATATATATAGCATTCTTTTGGCCCAGAATTTTTTGTGTATTTCCAAGGAATCTGTATTCCAGTGGAAGTAGTAGACTGAATAAAGTAAATACATAGGTCTTTAAAAAACTATTGACTATTATTTTATGTCTACTGTTGAGGAGAAAGTGGGTGGGGACTGGAGGTGGTGCGTGGGGATCGGGGATGGAGTGCAGAGGCACAAGAAACATTCAGCAAATTTGAAACAGCATGATCCCTGGTAGAGCTCTCTGAACACTGCCCTGGAGGAGATGAGGAAGTGGGTCAGGCAAATGTCTGAAGTGAGGAGCATTTCAGAAGGACGAAATAGTAAGCACAGAAAACTGAGGCATTCTCAAGGAGTGAAGAGGAGTACAGAATGTTGAGGAAGAGCAGCTAAGTGACCGCTGAGCACTGAGGCAGCTGTGAGCTGTTTGCTGGACGTCAGACTGAGTGAAACAGCAACCAGGGAGCAGAGAAAATGATCTGAAGAAGGTTAAGGACAACCACTGCCGCTTTCCAGACTCACAGCGGGAGAATGAAGGAGAGAAGCAGACAGCATTAGGAGGCAATTACAGTCATTCAGATAAAAGGCAACGGTGGCTCAGATAGCACTGTAGTTGACAATAGTCTGTTCCAAAACTGAAGAAATAAAGTCAAAATCATTTGATGAGAGTTAGGTGAGCAGGAGGGGAGAAGAAGGCATTTCAGGTCCAAGGCTTTGTCATCTGTGCAAAGTTTGGAGTCGAGTGATTAGCATTTGAGGCTAGAAAAGCTGCTGATGTTTTCTGAGTGGCAGGTAAGAGGAAGGATCCAGGTGAGGTCATACTATGATGTATTCATATGTATTCTATGATTTATTCAAGTGGCAACATCAAACACGGAATTGCATCCACATCGTTATGGCATAGAGGTCGTGCCAGGATTAGAGTAAAGATTAAAAGTTTCCCTTGAAGGACCCATCATATTTAAAGACTCTAGACTGCAGGATTCAGGATGCTGTCATGAAATCTTTTTCTTTTCTTTTCTTTTTAAAGATCAAGTGTAGTGGAACACAGACTGGCTTCACACTCCTAATGTGAGGACGGAAGCCCATGCACGCACTCCAATGAAGCAGCAGCAGAGAAAATCGAGAGGACCAAAGGAGGGTCTGAGAGGAGGCAGACCAATAGAAAGTTGTGTCCTTGCCCCAAAATAAAGTCTGGGGTGGGGAAGGCACAGCCATTGAGCCTGAGGGGGTGAGCAAAAGAGTGAGAGTTTACAATTTGAATTACAATTAACCTTCAAATCCAGAGCTAATAGAGATGGCTCAGTGGTTGAGTCCTGTTTGCTCTTCCAGAGGTCTTGGGTTCAATTCCCAGCAACCGCGCGTGGTGGCTCACAGCCATCTGTAATTTGATCTGATGCCCTCTTCTGGCATACTGGTGTACCTACAGATAGGCAACTGTACACAGCTCCTTCTGGCAGCCTTGTCAAGCAAATGGAAATGGAACCTTGGACAGAAGGCGTGTGGGAAAGTGTAGATGACAGGGGGCAAGACTTTTTATTTTGAAAAGAAAAAGAGTTGGGGTGGTGAGATGGCTCAGTGGTTCAGAGCACTGTCTGCTCTTTGGAAGGACCCGGGTTCGATTCCCAGCACCCATGCGGCAGCTCACAACTGTCTGTAACTCCAATTCCAAGGGACCTGACACCCTCATACCAATGCACATAAAATTAAAATATTTATTAAAAAAAAAGAAAAAGAGTATACATATAACAAAAGGAAAGCCTGAGGACCCAGGGGAGGGGAGAATTTGAAGAGCAAGGTGAAAAGGAATGAGACCTACTGCTCATGCTGAGCACTCAGCTTTGGATACAACCAAAAAGTTTGTAATGGGAGAGTAGAAGGCTCAAGGCAGAGCTCACCTACGTTTTATCCTGCTTCTTTTTCCTCAATTATAACGTATATGTATATGTGGCTACATATACGTATATAAAGGGAGTGTGACAGGGACAGGTACGGGGTAAGTTTTTAATGGAGAGGAACTGAGCAGATATAGGTAAAGAGGTAGGATTTGTGGTTAGGACCCAGGGTTGGCTAAAAGTTTAGTTATTAACTTGAATGGAAATGATTCAACAAAGCTGTGTCCCTTTTCTGCTCAGTTATAAGGAAATCAGTGGACAATACGCAGAGAGTTTGACTCACCCTGGGATGGAGTCGTGCTGTGCACGAATTATAAGCAAGAGAAACAAGCAAAGGGAATTCAGTGTGTTTTTAAGGATGTTTGTTACAACGATGGGCTATTGACCCTGATTTATTGTAGAAAGGGAGGGAAGGTGTGAGCAGAAGGCAGTGGGATCAATGCATACACCCCAGTAGGTTTGAAGGGTTACTTACACTCCAGATAGTCAGTAAGAGGGGCCAAACATGGTAAGGAGTAGCAGGAGGGAAATGGGCTGCCTGAAAGTGAGATCACAGCAGAGCTACAGCAGCGGTGTGAAAATGCTGTGCACCAGGAGACAACTTCCTGAACAGAACACCAACAGCCCAGGCCTTAATGTCAACAATTAATAAATGGGACCTCATGAGGCTGAGAAGCTTCTGTAAGGTCGGAGACACTGTCAAGAGAACAAAGCGACAGCCTACAGACTGGGAAAAGACCTTCACCAACCCTACATCTGACAAAGGTCTAATATCCAAAATATATAAAGAACTCAAGAAATTAAACACCACCAAACCAAATAGCCCAATTGAGAAATGGGGCTTGGAACTAAACAGAGAATTCTCAACAGAGGAATATCAAATGGCTGAGAAACACTTAAAGAAATGCTCAACCTCCTTAGTCATCAGGGAAATGCAAATCAAAACAACTCTGAGATTCCATCTTACACCCATCAGAATGGCTAAGATCAAAAACTCAAGCGACACCACATGCTGGCGAGGATGTGGGGAGAGAGGAACACTCCTTCATTGCTGGTGGGAATGCAAACTAGTACAGCCACTTTGGAAATCTATCTGGTGCTATCTCAGAAAACTGGCAATAGGCCTTCCTCAAGACCCAGCTATTCCACTCCTTGGAATATACCCAGAAGATGCACCAACACACAGCAAGAAAATTTGCTCAACTATGTTCATAGCAGCCTTATTCATAATAGCCAGATCATGGAAACAGCCTAAGTGTCCCTCAGTAGAAGAATGGATAAAGAAACTGTGGTACATATACACTATGGAATACTACTCAGCTATTAAAAACAAGGAATTCCCGAAATTTGTGGACAAATGGATTGAGCTAGAGATGATCATAATGAGTGAGTTAACCCAGAAGCAGAAAGACTCAAATGGTATATACTCACTTATATCTGCATACTAGCCCAATGGGCATGTCCCATGAAAGCCTTCCCTTACCAGGAAACTGGGACCGAGGGGAGGACATCCTATTGGGACTCTAGATGAGAGAAGCATGGGAGAATAGCAAAGTAGAAGGATCCAGAGGGTCCTAGAAACCTACAAGTAGAACAATATGATAGGCAGATTTTGGCCCAGGGGTCCCGCTCAAACTAAGGCACCAGCCAAGGACCATACAGGCAGTAAACTTTAAATCCCTACCCAGATCTAGCCAATGGTCAGAACACTCTCCACACTTGAGTGGAGAGTGGGATATGCCTTTCTCACGTACTCTGGTGTCTTACATTTGACCATGTCCCCTGGAGGGGGAGACCTGGTGGCACTCAGTGGAAGGAGAGCAGGTTACGGAGAAGAGACTTGATACCCTATCAGCATATACAGGGGGAGGTAATCCCCCTCAGGAACAGTCATAGGGGAAGGGAATAAGGGGAAAATGGGAGGGAGGGGAGAATGAGAGGATACAAGGGATGGGATAACCATTGAGATGTAACAAGAATAAATTAATTTTAAAAAATCAAAAAAAGAATGAAAAGAAAAGAAAATGCTGTGCACACCAGAAGAAAGTGAGACAGAGCAAGCCTCCCACTGCAAGGGTCTTCTATGTGTGTGCTGATGTTACCAAGAGTCACGAAGGAAGGATACAAGAGTGTGGCCCAGGGGATGGAGCAAAAATCTCCAGAATAGCAGATCTGTATAGGATGATGGAGATCAAAATGAATAGAAAGTGATTGTTGAGCTCTCAGTTCATAATGAAAATTTTAAGATTTGCTCTTACTCACCATCCAGGCCCACAGCTGACAATCACCAACTTCTCCTGCCTATAGGAAGCTTGTCTTACCTTACTGACTGAGGGAAAGCTCTGTGCTGGGTAGGAAGGCCAGTTTCTCTCCCAATTACTGAATGAGATTACTGTTGGGCTTTGGATGCTACAGGGTTAAGAACACCGGGAAGTATGATTGGAGTCGAAGCTATTTCAGTATAGCACAAACTTACAATAATAAAATTTCAATAAATGATTTACCTATTTTTTGAGAAAAAAACTCAATAACTTTTTTCTTTCTTTTTAAATTCCATTTGCACTTGAGCCACCCTGCTCAACAAGCTTCAGAACGAAAGCCAGAAGGAAAGGGAAGCAGCCGTGGATCTTTCGTCTGAGCATGGCAGGTCAGCTATAGCATCTCTCCATATTTTGGGAATAGCGCTCTTTTTATAAAGCCTTCTTGGAGCAATGAGTTTGGGGCCTCAGGCTGCATTATGGACTAATGGCTGACAGGTTAGCTTCTTGTAGGTGTCACCCACCCTTTTCACATTTGCTGAATTCCTATATTTCTCCAGCCACTCTTAGAATGCTCTCTGCATTTTTTCCCCCTACTGATCTGATTCATTTAAGAACAAGTTGACACCATAATCTAAATTTGCATGACTTTTTTAGCTGCCCTCCTTGGAACATCCCGTGATCCTTCTTGCTACCAGAGGCAGAAAGGTACCCCAATACTTCCTGGTAAGGCCACACGGTTTGCAAATCAATATGCTAAGGAACATACTTTCTGCTTTGTTATCATGTGCCACAGTTTAGATTCCCCAGGGAGTACACCCTCTCTCTGTTCCTGGCTTTCTATTTTAGCAACGGAACAGCTAGAATTAGAAAGAAAGAGCTATTATCAAGACCTGCAGGGGGCTTGAAGCTGCCTCCTGCCACTCCTGGATCCACAGAGGACACACATGTGAGAGTTTTTAATGGGAAATTCTTCCATCTCTGCTTCTTGCTCAGCACCAAGGGACAACCTGTAAAAAGCAGCAAACAGACAGAAAGGAGGAGGCTTCGGTACCCACTTGAGTATCCCAGGAAACTGAAGAAAGTTTTAGGGAACTAGATATGACACCATGGAAGTAAATTTTTACTTCGTGGGGACTTTTAAGACTCTTGTTTCAACATTCTTTCCTAGAGTTCATATTAGGATGGAGAGAACACATGACAAGAATATGTTGCTTAGGGATCGGGAGAGAGGCAATGAGGGGAGCTTTTGGTAGGCAGACAACAGATCTTCAACACGTGTAGGAAAAAGGTTTGGCAAGTAACTATGAGCTGAAGCTGGTTTGGATTCAAAGAACAAGAGCCTCATAACTGGCAATAATAGGTGTCTAGACTGGAAGGCTATTGTTGGAAAAGGCAGACGTGAGGGAGTGGCTTCAGAGGAGAAAGTGGAGGGGAGGTGGAGCAAAGGAGAGAAAGCAATGACACAATTAACTGGAGTCCGGTTAAGTAAAATCTGTCCTCCATTTCTTATCAAGTGGCTGCTCTTGGTAGGCTCAGGAAAGGTTTCCTACCTAAGGGGTGGTAGTGGGGCCTCCTTCTGACAGGGTCAGGGAACATGTGCAAAAGGCAGGGGCAGAAAGTAGGGCAGGGAGAGACCGGCAACATTCAGCACGGACTGGACCAAATCTATCCACTGAAAAAAATCTATCACCATCAGTCTAAGAATAGATACTCGGGAGATTCTGTTCCTTGACGGTGTTCTAGAAAGCAGGATGAATGGGCCTTCCATTCTACTCTGAAAATGAAGGCAGTCTGGGTTTGTTCTGTTGTCCACGCGAATAGTGTAAGCACATTTTAGTTCACATTTATGTGAAACAGAAAGCAAATTCCAACAGCTAGAATTTATTTGTCCCAGGAAGACAATGACCCAGCTAATTCTAAACCATTGGCACTTAACTGAGCTGTTAATACAATCCCCTAGTCCAGTCAAAATAAATTGTCCACTTGGTTCCCCTTGATTTTTCTGTCTCCCGTAAGACCACATCATAATCCACCCAGAGGCTCAGGGAGGAATTGAACTCTGTCTAAAACAGGATCGTATTTGTTATAAAATTCTACAAAGTAACTTTTCCCCTGCTTTCATCTGGCATCTGCTTCCTGCTCCCTCCTTTCTATTTTCCTTGTCTTTTGCATACACTACTATGTTTAAAATGTGGGGATTTTTATCAATGTCTTTGTCCTCTACCCTCAGTCATTTTCAAAGAGCAATACCGATCTGGAAAGACTGTCCATCGTTTTACGACATCCTAAAGCCCTGCTAAAGTTGGAGCTTTACAGACAGATTTCAGAATGCCCAAGGTCTTACACGTATACCGGCCATTTAATTGAGGCTTTTTTTTTTTTGAAAGCTTCCTCTTACTGAAATGCTAATATTCTTTTTTGAGGAAAGGCAGACTAAAGGCAAACTAGGGGTTGTGAGAGCTTTTCTCTCCTTCCACATCACCAAGGTCACTCTGACGATTATCTCTAAGCATCAATACAAATGTGAAAGGACACATCATCAGTACCATATGGACTACTACAAGACTGAAAGCCCCTTCAGCCGCCCTATAATGAATCTTCATTTTATTCTGGAGCCTGGGAGGCCTTGCTGGGCCTTTTATAGCCAGGATTTTTAAAAAATATGCTTTTTTTTTTTTTAAAGGAAGAAAGAAATGGTCTCTAGCTCTCTGTCATGCTGGACTTTGTGATATTTCCTGCCTCTTCAGTTCTTCCCAGTTTGAGTGCTTGTGAGGAGATGGGTCTCTCAGCAATGTTGTGAAGATTTAAATGGACTAACATAAAAGAAATTGTCACAGCTCCAGGGGAGGGGGAAACCACCCACTGTTATATGCAATTGAGAGCTGTGACATCTAGGTTAAAATGAAAGCTGGGGTATATCTGGGGTGTATTTCTTAAGTCAATCAAAGCATTAACAAAAATCTTATGTTTTCCACGCTAAAGGAGACGCCCAGTTCACTCACTATAGACGTAAACTTTCCAAGCGGTCTCTTTGAGTTTACATGTACTACTCTTACATTCCCATGATAAATGGCTAGGCTTCAGCTGTGACTCTCAGAGAAGTGAGTATATGTTCATACTAGAAAAAAAAAAAAAAAGACAACCGAAGCACTCTAATATTTACCAGATCTCATAGAGCTCTGAGGCCTAGACACAACGCCCTACCTGTGCAATCTGTGTAGATCAGAAGCAAAGCTAGGTCACAATATGAATCAGCCCTCCAGAGTTCTCAGGGTAATTTCAGTCAGGATTGGATAAAGTAGTCAGGTTTAAAGCATTAAAGAATTCAAAAGCACGTTCCTGGGAGCTATCATTCTCTTTGGTTAAAGGGAAAAAAAATAATGCCAGGAAAACAGTTTTAAAAGTGATACTTTAAAATAATAGTAAAATAATAAGAATCTTTTAAAATGTTAATTTCCATTCCTGATGGAATAGTGCTGAAGAATCAATGAATATGGATTGCATTAATTTTTGACACAGTAGTGACTAACTCCTCTATTTCAACACCATCCTTTCCAAATTGAGCTGACAGAAAGACCACAGTATAAGATAAAATACGGCCTTTTTATGCCACTTAACAAGATAATCAAGTGGACTCTGGTGTGTTTTCTGTTCTTGCTTATTTATCATTACATATCTCTTAATAGGACTTCCAAACATTTGCTTTTCCTTGAGGAAAAAAAATTGGTCATGACTAAGTGATGTTTTATGCTACAATGTATAAAAAAAGAATATAAAACTGAAAATAACATTATCTCCTACATTAATCTCACTGTAAGATGACAGGAACAGAGACAACACTCCATGCTACGACACACGTGCAGCAGCCTGCAAAGCCCCCTAGAGTCTTGGGACCAGGATTTAGACCGAACAAGTATTTGGGGCTTCAATGTGAAAAATAATTTCAGGACTAACTGATTTATGATGAAACAGAGTTAGGGATTTTATTAAAGACATTTTAACACAGGTTTAAGCATAAGGATTCAAAAAAAAGTGTGACACACAGTAAAAAGTAAAACACACCCCCTTGAGGGTATGCCCTTCCCCAAAGGAGAGTGGCAGAGCGTAAGACCATTATTTTTTGGACTATAAGCCACACCTGACCATAGATGCACCCAGTTTCCAGAGCAGTAGAAGAAGAAAAACAGCAATTGAACCATAAGGTGCACCCTAATTTCCCCTCACTTATTTTGAGGGAAGGAAGCACATCTTATGGTCTGAAAATATGGTACTCAAGGAAGCTATGGGCTCTTCAGGGAGAGTAAGCAATTATTTTGGTGTTAGTCATATATAGCATTAATTTATTCCTTTTCTTTGTTTTTGTGTATGTGTGGGCTTATACAAAGTGGATATCAGAGGACAGCTTGCTAGAGTAGGTACGTTCTTTTCACCACGTGGCTTATCGGGATTGAACTCAACTCAGGTTGTCAGACTGGAAGGTAAGCAGCTCTACCTGCTGAGCCACCATTCAGGTGGTAAGGTCGCTGAGAAATGGTGATTCATTGTTGGTGTTTTGGGTTTTGTTGTTGTTGTTGTAATTTGTTTTCCCTTTTTTTCTTTTTTTTGATAAGAGAGGTGCGGTGGAGATGCCTTGGATGGGATTATGAGCTGACAAGATAAAACCAGGAGCCACTAGGTTTGCACAAGGCGTTGAGTGTGTGTGCTTCTCTGCAGCTGGGCTAACTCAGGAGATTCCCTATTTAAAAAACTGCAGATTGACCACTGGAAAGGGAAAAAAGTCCAAGAGGTGACTGGCTGCACAGGATTTCCTCTCTCCTGCTCAGAACCTTCAACTGGATCCTAGGGGCCTCCTTTCCCTTCTCCTATGCCCAGAATTCCCCCTGCATGTGGCTCCTGCCTCATAGGACAGATATAGTTCCATGATTAACCAGATATAAGTTCAAAGCATGCTGCCGATCAGTGAAGACTTCACTATTAGCAAGAGACCAAGGAAAGAGAACCTAATCATGCGAAACCTCCCAGCAATGATTTTACCACAGCAAGTTTAGCAAAAGCAAAATGTGATTGATTCATTCTTCGCAGGACAGATTTCCCGGGCCTTTCACCTCACCGGTCCTTAAAGCTGTCCTTCTAAATGCTTCTGGGTGCCCAAATGATTGATAGTTTTTGAGGAACAACAAACCATAAATTACTTTCCATAAAGACAAAGCAGAGCTGAGCCCTCTGCATTTCACATGGCCCAAGATGCATCTTCACCATAAGTGTACGCTACTTTCAGAGTAACAACCAAGTAAATTGACATTTAAAACACGTGAGGTTTCAAAGCAACATGCATAAAATGATACACTCAAGTGAAGCATAGAAGGACCAGAGCTGGAGTGCTCAATGACTGCTACCTGGTCACAACAAATGCACCGACATGTTTCTTAATGGAGTTCTCAATAGGATTCTTTAGTGGTTTCTGTATACCTGAGTCATTCCCCCCCCACTCCCCATTTGTGATTCACAGTCTTACTATTATAGTCAAGAAAACAATAGCCACAAAAGAAATATTTCCTATCTGGATAACAATGGCCTACAAATATATTGTTCTCTGAGTAGAATTAAGACACAGACTGGAGTGTTTCAGTGCAGCTAACAAAAAAGATCCTTGAGAAATTGGACACATTTCGAATCCTACGTGAGTGCTTTAAAAAGGACTCCAAATTGCCAGCGCACATATGAAATGACAATTCTCTCAAGGAAGTGTAAAGTGAAATTAGAAGATACCATTGAGATGGGGCTCTGCCCTGGTCTGTGTAAGACACTGATTTCTCAGATTGCGCCTTGCCCTGAGGGGCTCCATGTATCTTGTATCTTTTGACTCCATATTGAAGATGAAGGATGACCTGGGCTCACAGTATATGATCAGTGCCATCTGTCAGGGCACCACCATGCAGCACAGACAAATAAGTGACTTATCCCTGGGAGTAGAGAAAGTGCCACCTTGTAAATGAGTGGGTTGAATTGGGGCTGTAGGGAGACATGGATGTGTTAAAATCACATTAATGAAACTAAGCCCAAGAACTTACTGGAGGCACCAGACGAAGGAACGAATGTAGCTGTTACCTGAACCTCATAAAGGATGGGGCACTTAGTGTGGTGGCAATGGCCTCGCCAGCCTGTCATCTGACAATCTGGTATGTCCATCAAGGAAGAGAATTCCTGACTATCCCCGGAGCCTCAGCTCAGCTCAGGCCCTACTGCCTATCCTCCTGATTGTCCGTCTGGGCCTGTTACATACCCTCCCGCCTATGCTCATAGGCTGGCCTACTGAAGAGCTCTGTGCTGCTTTGTTGTCTTGTTGTTATTGTTTGCTTTTGTCAACATCAATACACGTTGATTCACATTGATACAATGTGGAGTCACCCAAGAAGACGGAAACTCAATTCAGAAAAACGCTCCTATCAGATAGGTTGGTTCTCTTGGTTGATGGTTGACACGGAGGGGCCCAGTACAGTATACTGGATGGTCCCACCTGAGGGCAGATAGTCCTAGGATGTATGTGAGAGGAAACAGAATAAACCACAAGGATCAAGTCCTTAAGCAACATTCCTCCATCGCCTCCTTTATAATTCTTGCCTCTATCCCTGACAATTGTAGCTGAAACAAACCCTTTGCTCCCCAAGTCGCTTTGTTTAGAGTGTTTTATCACAGCAACAGAGAGTGAGCTGGGACACGCTCTTTCTACTCTGTGAGCTCAGTTTTGCAGATTTGCTCTCTTACCTGTGAACCACAACTGCCACAGCTTCTCCGGCCAAAGTCTCTTCTCTCTCCTATTCTCTTGCCTCTGTTACTGTGCCAAGACAGATGCTGATTATGTCAGTTTCTCTGCTTCTCTGGACTTTGGCTATGCCAAGTCCTGCCTTGTCCTCCTAACTCTTTACGTTCATTCTGTACATATACATACATACACATATATATATATGTATATATGTATATATATACACATATAGATCTCTATGACTTTATGGTATATAACATGTGGTACGAGAAGTAATATTATAATATTAGCAATAAAGGTTGTAATAAAAGAATCTCTGTAGGGATTACCACAAAAAAGGGAGAGTATTCGGTAATTTGCTGCCATTGAAACTCCCGTACATTACGAATTTATTATTATTCCACAGCTCTGACATTGTGGAAAGATGGAAGCATATCTGTTTGTTTCTGACATAATCTTCTCATGGCATACCAATGGGGAAAGGCACCGCGGATTGGCAGATAGTAAGAGCAATAATACTCAGGGAAGGGCAGTATGGGAGGCCAGGTTCTGTAAACAGGCTCCTGACTGGCTACATCTTTGATGAGATGGTGGTTATGCATTAGCTTGGCATCGCCTGCCATAGCTGTTCGGGGCATAGGCCTTTCAGCCAGCAAGTCCATGTCCAGGGATACATTCTCCTGTGGCTCTTGTAACACTACTTATAATGATGAGACTCTGAAAATAATGTCAAATGCCCTTCTGTGTGGAAATAGCTAAATGAAAAGTGCTAGCACTCTGACAAAGGAGGGTCTATGGGTGTAGAAATAGAACCACTCTCTAGATATACCATAAAGCTGAAAGATAGTATATAAGGTTTAAAAGGAGACATATCAGATAGTGACAAAGGGCAGGAGGGGAGAAAATTCAGAAAAATATATAGAGGCGACTTCCTTTTTACTTATCATATTGAATTTTATGTAATTTTTAAAAATAAAAATATAGCAAAAATGGACATAATTCTAAGTCAGTTGGAATTCCACCTTTGCAAAGAAGTATAAATAATTCACTTTCTATTCTCCAGTGGTTTCCAGACTCCCAAATTATTCCTCCTTTTTCTGTGTAATAGACAGGTACCTATCAAAAATAAAGGGGGAAAAAAAATGAAACAAATCTGGCTACATACGGTGTCATTTGAGGGAAATTCTCTGAGTTCCTTTCAGGGTACTCTGCGTTTCTTAAAGGAGGTACTAATTATAAATGTATCTTTAAGCCAAGATGAAATTCTTAGAAAACAGTTCTGAAATTAAGCAGTGAAGGAATCATTTAGGATACGAAAGACTCAGAGAAAACTTTGCCCTGGGCTAACACTGCCACAGACAGACTTTAGAAGCAGGACAGTGAGTAAAAAGGCCACAGCACTAGACAGGCCTGGTGTTCCTATCTATGCTGTCATTTCAGGCAAGGCGGCTGGCATTTCTGGGCCTCAGTGGCCTTGTCTGTAGCTAACAATACACATTGACCTGTAGATCTGCAAAGCTCCAACACATGATAAGCATCTAGCTTCTGTTTATATATATATTTTTTTTTGTTGGAAAGACTCATTTTTTTTTTGGTTTTTATTTTTTCTAGTGTTTTTCTTTTTTTGTTCCTATTATTATTATTATTATTATTATTATTATTATTATTATTATTATTTGCTGTTGTCTTTTTTTTTTATTAATTTATTCTTGTTACATCTCAATGGTTATCCCATCCCTTGTATCCTCCCATTCTTCCCTCCCTCCCATTTTCTCCTTATTCCCCTCCCCTATGACTGTTCCTGAGAGGGATTACCTCCCCCTGTATATGCTCATAGGGTATCAAGTCTCTTCTTGGTAATCTGCTGTCCTTCCTCTGAGTGCCACCAGGTCTCCCCCTCCAGGGGACATGGTCAAATGTGAGGCACCAGAGTATGTGAGAAAGTCATATCCTGCTTCTGTTTATATTTTGGTTCAGAGTCATAGAATATTGAGCAAATCCGTCAATCAGAACTTCTTAAAATATACATTTTTAATTAAAATTAGCAACTGTGGGTCTTTGGATTCTTTTATCTCTTTAAATAATGGCTACTCTTTCATTGAAAATTAAGTGACCAAAAGAATTTATTGTGATAAATTTAAGAATAACTGAAAAGAGAGGGAGGGGAGCGGGAGAGGGAGGGAGAGAGAGAGAACAGAGTAACTCTTTTATTTAGCAAATATTTATTAAGTACATATTTAATGATGTGCCAAGATCTATTCTGAACACCACACTCAGTGGGTTTTTCATAGAGACATGGTCTACACTCACTGTCCTTTTTAAGATCTCAAAATCTAGCCAGGTATGCTGGTTTACACCTTTAACCCCAACATGCTGGAGGCAGAGGAAGGTGGATCTCTGTGAATTTAAGGACACTTTGGACTATACAGTGTAACCCAGGACAGCTAAGACTACACAGAGAACTCCTGTCTTAAAGGGAGTGGGGGTTGGGAAAAAAAAAAAGGAATCAATAATCTAGGGGGTAAAAATGAGAATAGATCCATATACCTGCCCACATGTCTCTTACTTCTACTTTGAATGCTGAACGTCTTGAAAGCCTTATGATGCTGTCATTCTACAGTGTCAAACACCTTATCCTCCCACTAATGCACCATCTTGTCCTATCCAACCTGCTCAGAACACTGACTTTCCTTCTCCCTCTGTCATTGACTTGCATTTGCTATGGATCATCTCCCAACAGTGACATTTCTTTTATTTAAGATAAGAGCTGCTCCAAGATGGCTCCTGTAGCTGCTGCCCCTTTCTTGGGTTTCTTTCACAGGAAAATTCCCTGAAATAGTTGTTAGTAAACACTTTAGCTTTCTCCACTCACTTTTTAATCTTTTTTTAATCTTTAAATCAGATTTTCTTCCTATCTGACCAATGGAATTGCACAAATCAAGACGACTCATGGTTTCCATGGTGTCATATGCAATGAGTAATGCTTAGTTCGCATTTTACTTCCCACAAGAAACAACTTGCTTTCTCCTTGTAGCTACTTACTCTTACTTTGTTGCCTGTAGTATCCCGTTTTGGGTTTCATCCCTCTTTGCTGATCAGTCCTCACTTTCTTCCCCCCCACCGATCTGTTAGTTCAGTGCTAGAGGATCAAGGGTCGATTTGCCTCTTCCATTGATAAGTACTCTGTGACACCTTGCTCTCCCATGGCTGTACACGTCATGCACAAACCTTGCAAAGTGACACGTTCTGTGTACACTGCTCTCCAGGAATCCAGCCCACCTCCCAACCAAGCTGTCTCCCAATACCTCCCGTCACCACACAGTGGACACGCTAAGCTCATGTGTCCATGTCAGCTTCTGCTTTTCTGCCGCTCATCCTTCCTTAGCACCCTAGAAACCTGTCAGCAGATCCCGAGGTTAGCATTTCACACTGTCTTCAGAAACAGATCAATTCCTGTATCTCGTTAGCATCCTTCTGATCTGAACCCCTAAGATGTTCTCCTTTGTTCTTTCTGGGTAGTCCTTCTCTTTCACATTCAATTTTAACCAGGTAGAGCCTTTTAAGTATCCAAGTCAGATAACTTCACACTCTTCCTAGAACTCACCGATGGCTCATGCTTATATTTATGTCTTTTATTGGTCCAAGGTCCAAAGAGACTCCTTTACCTTTCTGAAGTCACCACTTAGAAGACTTTCCTCATCAGCCACGTCAGCCACTCTTGGTTTTATCACTATGCTATAAACACAGAGACTTCCCCTGTCTGCCCTCTCTTTCAAGAACACTGACCTTTCCCCTACACAATTCCTCTCCGCACAAATCCTCCATCCCCTTGGTGAAACATGATTAGACCACCATCATAAACACTTTCTTTTTTTTTTCTGTTTTACTTTATTAAATACTGCATGGCATTCTATATATTTGCTATTTACAGGATACTTAACATTTTATATAATGTACTTGCAAAATAGATATGTGTGTAAGTATGCGGTATGTATAAAATATGATATAATATAATTCTATTAATTACTAATTATCTTCCTTCACTTGAAAGTTAAGGCACTAGGAGGGAATTTTCTCAATCCTTTTTATTTATTAATGTCTTCAAAGCCCTAGAACACTGTTTTGCATATAGTAGGAGTTCAGATAATATGTATTGGATGAAGGACTTAAAAACACCAAATTTGCTAGAAATTCAAAGTAAGTCAGTCTTGGTGTTTTAGTATACTTCACACTATCAGGAGACTATTAGCACAATCCTGATTAGGAAGAAAATGATTGAATCTGATGAAAGAAATGTTTTCCTTACTCTGGTATTAATATAGGAGATTTCAGAATAAACATGTATTGAAAGCCAGGCATGACCTCCTAAGCTACAGCTGAATGATTCTGGTTATATAGCAATAATCATGTGTCCAGTTTCAAGTTCTGATTAAAATTTAATTACATGTTCACAAGGTCTTAGGTAAACTAGTACAACTAAATCTTATACCTGTCTTTACTAGGTAAATGTACTGTAACTTGTATGTCCTTTACTATAAACATTTTATTCTACGGATTAAACGGTGAAATAATTAGATAAAAATTCCATTGATAACAAAATAACAAATTTGACTACAAGAGCTCCAGCAGGCAAGTGCAGCTTGCAATCCCAGATGTGGGGCACACTTAAGGAAGATGGATGATACAACCTGGTCTAGTAAACAAGACGATATTCCCAAGGCTTCAAATTAAATGTGAGTCAATTGATGTTTCAGCCATCCTGGAAGCCAGGTAACTGTCACCCTCAGCCCACTCAGGAAATGACAGGGGCATGTGACAGACTTCAACTGCTAATAAGAGCCAACTGGTTATTTGATTTGTTTCAAGGAGTCAGGAGATGTGCTCTGGCTACGTAAGCCCTGATTCCTGGTAAATTCAAAACAAAATATTGTCCTGCCTTATTGTTGGCTCTTCCATACAAAGTTACCATTGGAAATCTGGAAGACTGTGGCCATTTCTATATAATCATGTTTATTCTAATATATAATCCTGTAACTATGGGAAAGCATATAGAAGTTTGCAGTCAGAATATGTAAGCTAATGCCCACAGATGAGGTTTTTCTTTTCAGGTAGTGAGAGCAATTGTACACGCATTAGAAGGCTGCAGTATTTTTAACTGTCTATGATTTTTAGTTAATTAGTTAGTTTGTGCGCACATGTGTGCGTATTTTGGCTGTGCATGTGCCAGGGCACATGCGTGAAGGTAGAGGCCAATTTGTGAAGATTCTACCTTCTACTTTGTACTGTGTGGGTCCCAGGGCTAGGGCTTGCCTTGACAGGCTTGGTAGCAAGCACTGTTACACACTGAGCCATCTTATCAGCCAAATATTACATCTTAAGCATCACTGCATATAAGTGGGAAATATAAATAACTCTACTGTTTAACATTGATCATATAATTAGATATATCAATACAACATAATATTATGCAGCCATTACAATTATGAGGTCATTGACTATTTTGCTAATATGGAGAGAATTTTACAGTGTTCGGAAAATGAAAAACCATTTAATGTTACGTTGTGAAATCATTAAGCCTTTTGTGGTATTATGCTTAAATACACACACACATACACACACATGCACAAATACACAAACTTTCACTAATAGTGACAGAATGTGCAAAACTAAATAAGTTTTATAAGTCTCCAGAGCTCTAGGATATTATGTTTTAGAAATCGGTGCATAGGCATTTGGCTTTTTATTTATTTTTTAATGGAAACCTTCATCTCATTCTCAAAGGCCTAGTTCTCAGCAATCTCACTTTGTCCAAGTCACTCAGGTACACAGAAAACTCTCCTCAGGGATATTTGGAATTAGGCAAACTAATTTCCTACAGCAGGAGATGGATGTTAGCACAAAACATTGAGATTCTCAAAGAGAATGGGCAATCTGAAAACCAGTCTTTGACAATTCTAATAACTGCTTTAACTGCTTGTCTTACTTTCTTGGACAAAATTCCCTGACAAAAGCATCTTAATGGAGAAAAGTGACAGTTACAACAGACCATAAGATAACATCCAGCATAGTGGGTGATACATGACAGGAAGCAGGGGAGGCATGGTGACAGGGGCAGGAGGCTGGCTAGTCACTTTGCATCTGTACCCAGGAGGCGGAGAATGAATATGAAGTGTGGCCAAGCTACAAAGCCTCAAAACTTGATCCCACGAGCCACTTCTCCCAATGAGGAAAGGTTCTACTACCCTTTCTAAAAGCACTACCAGCTGGGGACCAAGTGTTGAAATACATGAGTCTGTGGGGGTCCACATTCAAATCATAGCACAGCTCAGACACTGAGACAGCAGTATTTGAATACTGACAGTCTGGACACTGCTAAACTGACTAGAAGCCCCATGTTCTACATCTGGTGGAAACAAAAGCCCAATCACCAGACATGTATGAAAACAAGTTTGTCATCTACAGATGTGGCTTTATTTTAATGACACTACAAAAAAAAAAACTACTCCGGGGCCAGAGAGATGGTTCAGTGGTTAAAAACACTCTTGCAGAGCACCTGAAATTCAGTTCCCAGCATCTGCACAGAAGCTCACATCCGTCTGCAACTCCAATTCCAGAGTATCTGGTACCCTCTGTTGGTCTCTGCAGGCACCACGCATGCATGTAGTGCACAGAGATAGATTCCGGTCAGCACTCACACACATGAAAGAAAAATAAATAAATCCTAAAGCAACAACAACAACACAAACAAACACATGCATAGAATGGAGACCAGATATTGTGGTGTACACAGCTAATTCCAGCACTAAGTAGGCTGAGTATACCTGTGAGAGAGAGCCTGGGTTAAACAGCAAGACTTAGTCTCAAAAAAAACAACACACACACACACAAACACACACACACCAAATAATTAAATAAATGTAACACATACTAAACAAACAAACAATTAATTAAATGTAACATACACACATACACACACACATACACACACACACACACACACACACACACACACACACACACACACACAAACCCCACAACAAGAACCTTTAGGGAATACAAATAAAAAAACCAGTAGAAAGGAGCAGTTGACTATCAGTACTTCCTTAGCAACTGAGAACATGCATCTCTCTTAGGCTGTTTAGAGACTGGTCCCTTCACTGTGCATAAATGGGAAGGGGTCCTAAAAGGAGAAAGTGTTGCTGAAGGGTTAGGAATCTACAGGACCATTGGGGAATTTGGAGGACATTTCATCTTGTGTCCTCTGTGGGCAGAGAACTCATCACCTCTGCATCTGATGGCAACCTGGACTCTATGGGTTCCAGCATGGACATGGGCAGGGAGAGGAATCTGTTCCGTGCTTGGGCAGAAAACTTCAAAGGCCGGTGACACTCATGGGAGCAGGGAGAACTCCAGTTTCAGACCATCTTGAAGTGGACAAGAGAAGAAACCTTAGGAAAATGGCTGTTCTGGAGGACTCGCGTCTAGTGCTCTGTTGCCACTGAGAGCTGTGACCTTCATGCTGTATGGTAGGTTACCTGGTGGCAAAGAAGGCGAAGGGGTCCTTCCTCAGTAAATATCCACCATGTCCAAAATGTGCATTACGGAAAAAGAAAAAAAGAGCTTGGTAACCCTTCCTCCCTATTTACAAAGTGCTCATTTGGAGGAGGGGACGTGGTTACCAAACATGTAATCAGGTAGAAAGGAAAAGCCAAGTGTTTAGCTAAAGGACTATGTTAGAATGCGATCCCTGTATAGTAACTGACCCTTCAGATAGATACTGAGACAAAACCAGTTGACTGGTGGCACACCAAACAGGAGCTACACATGAAGCCCAAGTCCAGAAATGTCACCCTGGGCCCTGCAAAAATGTGCAATTATTACATGGCATTTGAAAATAGAAATACATATTTTAAAACACACAGGAAAAATACTAATTCCAAATTCATGTAGTCAGGGCACAACGAGACATTATAATGTAACATTTTCTTCTCAAAGTCCTATTTTTTTTTTTTTTTTTCAGAGAAAACACTGTCACTGCCATGTGAAGAGATCTGGCCTCATAACCACTTTCAAAAAAAAATGTTCCTGTGATGTTATTTCTAGATGCATATATTACACGAACTACCCAGAAATGATCCTAAAGACAAACACAAGGATTACAGAGCTGCTAAGCACAGAAGCGGATGACAGCTTCCAGGCAGGCTGCATAGCTGAGCTAGCCCTCCAGGTCACTTGAATCACCATTCAGGCTTGAGGGATTCCAGCTAAGTAGGTAATTCAGAATGTAGCCAGAACCCTGTTGGGACCAGCCAGCGGGGATTCCCGGGGAAAACAACCAACTGGTACAATAAAACTGGAAAGATCAATGAGGTGTGCTGTGGAATACAGGCGGAGAGTCAGCAGGAGTCTCCAGGGCTTAGTATGCAGGGAATAGGAAAGGGGCTGACTTCACAGTTAAGCATGGGAGGCAACTGCCTCGCCTGGAGGTCCAGCAAAGGACACGATCACAGGGAGTAATTCTTTTCCCCCACAGAACTAAAAAAAAAAAAAAAAAAAAAAAAAAAAAAAATTAGCATGCAAAAATGAAGACTTTCAAATTACTGGGTAAAAACTGTATTAGCCACTGTCTTGGGAAGACTATCGACTTAGCTGATATTGTTTACACTGGTAGGAACGTTAAACAGTATGCTGCAAACTAAAATTAAAACACTATCAGCACACTAAATTTAACAATAAAGACAGGGAGCAGTTGCCAAGGCAAGGCACTGAAGCAAATAACATAAACACGTTCGGCAGCCTATTCAAAGCATTTGGTGCAGAGAGAGAGAGAGAGAGAGAGAGAGAGAGAAAGAGAGAGAGAGGCAAACTGGGTGTTTGCCAATACTTTGCTTCAGTGAGACAATGCACTCAGCTACCCAGGAGCGGAGCTAGGTCAGAGGCTGGGCTGGACAGCATTGTAAGGATGTGTTGTTTTTCTGGGGAGAGACTACAGGTCAATCGCTTCTGGCATTTTATCCCCTGGGCTTCCTGGCATATTATCAACAGCCTGACAACCTCTCAGATGAGCAGGGAAGGCTTTGCTTCTCAATGCTCTGATTTCTAGTGCCCAAGTCTAATAATGTCCTCTAGGAGGGCTGCTAACAGATATCTCTGGCTAAGCAATAAGACAGTCTTACGAGAAAATAAAAAGAGCCCAGGCTCAGAATGTGTGTATGTGGTGTGTGTGTGTGTGTGTGTGTGTGTGTGTGTGTGTGTACATATACGCATGTACATGCACACACTCACTTTAGTAATTGGACCCAGGATCTTGCATGTGCTCAGATGCTAAAGGCTCACCCACGCACCTAGTTTCATCTCCATTTCTGCCCACCTAACACCAGGCATCCTTACCATAGCAACTCCTGCTTCTTTCTCATTGTTCAGCATCTCTCCAGCAGGCAGCCATTTACAGTGAAAAGGCAAGCCCACATTAACTCAAACAACAAGATTCTAGAAGCTGGGGACACATGCCTAGCATATATACTCTGGATGTGATTTATAGCACTTTAAACAATTTAAAATGATAAATTAAATAAATATGGTGAGGAGACAACTCTATGGATAAGAGTGATTGTTGTGCAGGCATGGAAGCCAGGCTCAAAGGTCCATATCTATTACATGAAGTTGTGGGCTAGAGACCGAGAGATTCCTAAGGCTTGCTGACAACAAGTCAAGCTCTTGGTTCAGTGAGATAGCCTGTCTCCGAAACAATGTGGAGAGTGACCAAGGAAAATACTAGCCGTTGACCGCCGGCATCCACACAAGCACATGTTTGTGCACATACATCTACAGGTATAGGTGTGTGTGTGTGTGTGTGTGTGTGTGTGTGTGTAAATATATAAACTATGTTAAGGAAACACTGCATTGTGAGCTACTGAAGAATCTAAAGCATTTGCTGTCTCACAGTTCTCAAGCAGAGACACATGGAGGGAGTGGCACAAAACTGCTTAAACTATGTGGACACTAGTGAAAAAAATAGTCTAATATTTGACAACACAGGTGAAGCATTTTTCTAATATCACATACAAATGTCAGCTCCTTCTAGAGAGGGAAGATGTAGGGAGAAATATTAGCTGTGTGCACTGAGTAGCTTGGTTAGGGAGAGTGGAAGGAAGGCAAATTCTTCTCTTCTTGCCTCTGTGTCAGGGAAAGTATGTAGGTTTCCCATAATGCTGAAGAGTAAAAACAGTACATTGATCTGTGGGTTTTACTGAAAATACCCAGACAGTATTGTTTTGTACTGTTACAAATATCAATAAACCATGTAGATTGATGCAAAAAGATGCCTATAATTTAAGAAGGTAAAATTCTACTAAAACATTAAGCTCAGCTTGTTTACCTAAATAATAATGTGTATATTCCCACCTACTCACATGATATCACACACTTTTTTTAAAATCACTCATCACTAGGAGTATTTTTTTTTTCCACTGAATGTGAAAACAGGTTGTGTGGCTACTTGGGATGATTGTGAAGTATAGAGAGCCGAAAGATTATCCATAGCTCCTGCCCTGACTTCCTTCTGTAATGTAGCATTACCTGCATATTATAAGCAGAAATAAAAATCTTTTCCTCCACAGGTTACTTGTGGTCATGGTGTCTTGCCACAGCAATGGAAACCTAACTATGACACAAAGACAAACTACTTCCTTAGAAAGAAGGGAACAGGCCCTTAATTGAGTGCATGAAATGCAGTGTTCCCCCTGCCCCCCATCAAAAAAAGGAAGAAAGAAAGAAAGAAAGACAGTGTGTCCATCTGTCTCCAGAGATGAGTATAAGAAATACCATGAGGATCACAAATACAAAGAGAGGAATTGACTAGTTTTCTCTGTAGCCTATTCACAAACAATCATTTCTACAGTGCAGAGTGGAAGATTTGGCCACCAGCATGGCAAAGGCATGGGTGTCCCTAAGGTATTCAGGGCTGCAGCCACTGGGTCCTTTTCCTTTGTCTACAAATCATTCTGATCTTACTTTCTCACCATTGTGAAAGAAGAAGGGGAAAGCTCTGTGGTGTCACCAAGCCAGGCTTTCTCTTTTTCGTGTAGGCTCCTCCATGCCTATGCATGTGAAAGCTAATAAGTGATTCTGAATTGAACACCTCAAAAAGAAAAAGGGAAGGCAAGCTGCAGTTCCAGGCCATAAATCCAAGGAAGGTAAGGTAAGGTTTTTTTTTTTAATCTTTAAAATCAATACAAGGAGAAAACAGAAAGGGGGTTGTGTAAAAAAAAAAAAAAAAAAAAAAAAAAAAAAAAAAACTACATGAGAGAAGTAAGAAAACTTCAATAAGGCAAAGAGAAAAAAATGTTCTAAGTGAATAATCTAAGGATAATTCATCACGGCACCATAAGTAATTTTTTTGTAAAATGAGTTCTTTGAAAGTAGGAGCCACGTTCTGAATAATTGCTAGTAACTTTCCTTCCATTTACATTCATAAACCTGACATATTAATTGATGATAATACAGCCTTCCTTTCAGCTACTCCTAATATGACATTGACATTTGTCTCACAGAACAGACAAATACCATTTTCTCTATAGCGAATAGAAAAGACTATTTCATTTGGAAATCAAAGCTATATTCCTGGTATCAAAGGCCTTTGAGTTCCCCGAGACTCTGTCTCTGAATCATTGTAGCAATAGACGCCTGAAGCACTGTTTTCCCCACCTGGTGAGGATTTATCAACCCACTGACTGTTGAGAGGAGGTTCTTTCAGCCTTGTCTTGCTTCTGTCACAAACAAGAAAAAAACAACAACAACATAGTTTGGTGGTGTCAGTAAACTAGGATGCATTCCCTCCATCCCTCTGTCCTGGCTATTTAAAGAAGATGTATCTCCCTTCCTGCAGAGCAGAGATAATAGAGAGATGAGAAGGAATAGAGATCTGGACTACTGTGGCTAGTTCTTTGGGCCAGTCAACTGAGAGTGGGAGAAGCTTTAGGAGGACAGCCATGTTTTTGCTTATATTCTGTACCTTGTTTTCTGCTCACTTGGGGGAATGCCATAGAAACAGTGGCAACAGCCAGTACAGCATAGCAGATCTTAATGGTCACATAGTCAACACTAATACACATTATTTGTTTTATCCACCTAATTGAATTTACAATTTTTTTGTGATTTTTTGATATTAGGTTCTCCTGCAAGATAACATTTATTATTCCCAATACATGGTACATATAAGGAGCTACATACAGAGTGTGTGACTAGATACCATTTTGGGAAGGATGAACTGATTCTGCCAAAAATATATCTCCACAAGAGCCACCTTACACATATTCTATTCACTATACTGAGTTTGAAGAACATGGCACATACTTCACGCTAAGTACTCCAGAGACTTGAAGGTGGTGGCAATAAACAGGCAGGAAAAAATCCTAAACACTACCATTTTACTTGCCTGATGGAACCAATAGTTCACACGATGAGGTGTGACTCTTGTGTGGTCATTCAGCGCCAGCATGTTGGTAGACAGGCAGTCTTGTAAAAGGCACATTCAGATAAGTGTTATGAAAACATTAGAGGACACGTTGTCACTGGCTTTTATGGAAGAAGTTAACCAACATTAAGATGGGCATGGTCGAACCTTATTGAAGTATAGTTAATAACAAATAGATAAACAGCAACAATGTGCAAGGCAGTGAATCTGCATTTTCAAACTCAGGCTACCTGTCTTAAACTAGCATTCGCATAACAACAGGACTCTAGCTTTTGACACACAGCAAAAAATACAATGACAGCATCCATCATATTTGAGCTGACAAAAGCTTCGAATTTTTACATTGACATATTTGAATAATTCAATTTTGGAAGCATATTATTGGCAGACAAAGATGCATATAACCTGGAGTTGAAACTTAGATGGTCTTTTCTTGTCTCTAGTGTGAAGCTAAGTAAAGCGTTTCAGAGTAGAACTGGGAAATCTATGGATAATTGAACCCTTAATTTTGCATGCAAATTTTAGGTATATTTTCCTGACAAAAATGAGTCATAGTTTCATGGGAAACAGAAAACTTCAAACCTTACCCTTTCTAGTGATGTCTGGAATGGCTAGATAGATAGCATTAAGTCTGTAAGCACATATCATGCTGTCAGCTTCACATGTGGGGTTTATAAGCACAGCCATGATGCACTTAATTTGGTGCTTTCATCTAGCAGCGTTCAGTATATGCTTGCTGTTGATAATGGTGACAAGTGGTCCAAGCCATGATCTCATTTCCCAGACAGTGATCCCTTCTTCATTTTCAAGTCCCTCTCTAGGCCAGCAAGGTTTTATTTTTCTCTCATCGTGGCAATAAACCTGTCACTGTGATCAGACTAGGCATAAAAACTGCCAAGGTTAGCAATTCTCTTCTCTGCCCTCGCTTCCTTGCATGCAGGCTTGCCTCATTCCTGGTCCTGTCCATGATGACAGGAAGAACATTTTGTATATCATCTGTCCATTTGGGGACCAAATGGTCTACAAGGACAGGACATGTAAATTTTGCCAAAATCATTTTGCAGCCCAGGACTACTTCATGATTAAGATTAAGATGACAGGATTTTCTTCTTGGCAGTAGGAGGAATTTTTTTTTCTTCCAAAATAAGTAATTATGAAATGTTAAAGTTTGGGCCAAAAGAACAGCTTGCTAAAGCATTTTTATTATGTACCTGGTCTTCCAGCACACAACCTTTCCACAGGATCTAAAGGTCCATACAAAATATTTTCATTTAAGTAAGACTACAAACAGCAACCAAATGAAGATAAATACATTCTGAATACTTATAATTTCATTTGTAATAGGCACCATAAGTTTTACTGTGTCGATTGAATCTTATACCTCAATATAAGCAATGGTTTCTTATCTGATAATATTTAATATAATGTTTCAGTGTTTTGGATGTGTATGTAAAGTTTTTATTGTATTTATGTGTAATTTCTCTAAAATTTAAATGTTATGGAAATTTCAGTTTAGGATTCCAGAAACTTGGCATAATCACCATCTCTCAAAAATAACTGGCATTATTAATCTGGTGTATAGATTAATACACCAATGTATTATTTTAATAACGAGATTATTATTCTTAGAGAGACAAAATATCTTGTAACCTTTAAATTTTTACTGCTCTTATCTTCTAGATATTAGAGATCTTTCATCCTTTTACTAATTATATACACATTATCCCATTGTGTAAGCCGATATAATGGACAGGTATATTTAGAAGGTTTTACACTTTTCACTCATGTGAACAATGTTTCAGTGAGCATCCTTCATATACCTATATGACTGTATCTGTACATAAATAAAAGTAATGGAAGATTCAAAGGCATTAATATTTTAGAAAAATATTTCTCCAAACTACTGTAAAGCATTTGCTCAGGCTGGAGAGGTGGTTTAGCTAGGAAGAGCACTGGCTATACAAGCATGAAAGCCTGAGTTCAACGTCCAATAACCTGTGTGAAAAGCCAGGGATGACCTCACTCTCCTATAACCACAGCAGTACATAGGCAGAAGTAGGAAGATCATGGGCTTGCTGTCCACCAGCCTCATTCCAGGTTTAATGGGAAACCCTGTTTCAAGGGAATAAATCAAATGATGGGATAGGACAGTCAGCGTCTTACTCTGTCATCCCATGTATACAGGGACATGAGCATCTCCCTATATATTCCCATATAACACACACACAGAGAGAGAGAGAGAGAGAGAGAGAGAGAGAGAGAGAGAGAGAGAGAGAGAAAGAGAGAGAGAGATGGACAGACAGACAGAGACATTAAATATTTGAAAGGAAATTAGCACACCCATCTTTAGTGTATAAAACGACCAGTGCAACATAATTTTCCATGATTTTAAGTCTTATCTTAGCAACTTTCTAAATCAGAGATTACAAATTTGGGGAATGTTTAGGCCATATAGACAAGATATATGGGGTGAGGCGATGGGGAGTAGGAGAGATTCAGCCAATTTCATGTAAGAACATCACAACAGCTAAACAAAACATGATTTCAGT
The DNA here is from genome assembly GCA_907169655.1 of Acomys percivali. Classification (NCBI taxonomy): domain Eukaryota; kingdom Metazoa; phylum Chordata; class Mammalia; order Rodentia; family Muridae; genus Acomys; species Acomys percivali. The sequence continues at coordinate 39,382,977 of OU015750.1, read as the reverse complement.
TTCCTGTCCTGAGGCTTCCAGTTATGAGCTCTGATCTTCATGGATTATATGTAGTTTTCAGGATTTTTTGATTTGTTTGTTTTCATCAATGCTGGGAACCAAACCCAGGTCCTTGGACAAGCTAAGCAAGTGCTACTTCCCCAGGCCCTAGTTTTAAAATCATAAACTCAGAAGTCTGCTTACTAAAGAAAGAGGGACAAGTTTTGATGGGATAGCTAATTTTAATAGTATATGCTATTTTTACCACATTTTCTTTACCTCTTTTGTACAAAGTTTACAACTATAAGTAAAGTTTATCCCCTTGTATATAAGGCTTAGTATACATTTGCTTTACAAACACCAAAATTAACACAAACTGAAAACAGTATAAAACTGTTTTATACATGTCTTATATGTCCTATAAACTGTTTATTCATGTTCATAAATATATGTAAATTAACAGGATTTTATAGGATAGTTCCATATATGTACACATTGTATATTGATCTTGTCTGACTCTCATCAACTTGATATGAAGATTTCAAACTTAAATACAGCCTCATATTAAGTCTTATTATTGACATTGAGTGATAGACCAAATAAAATAGGAATATTCTATTTTCCCCTCAAAAGCATAAATATCTTAACAAGACTTATATTAACTGTACAAACCTTCCCTAATAAGAAGAGAAAATTCATTATGTTAAGTTGGGGGAAAAAATAGAAACGGAAAATTGCCGTGCCTCTTTGATAGCAGGGTTATCTTGTAGTCTCTTAGAAAGGGTGAAGGCCACAGAGAGAATGCTTCTGCTCTCATTCTCTGAGTCCCCCATTCCCATGAATAAGCCTCTGAAAATCTCAACAGAGTCATGGAATATGAGCCTCAAGGATCTTGCCCTCTCTCAGCACCTTGGTGTGCCCTTTTGCCCTAAGAGGTCATCAAAGAAGCATGGCTTAGTAAGAAATCACCATTATGACAACAGGACTAAGAGATTTCAAAGCAATATAGTTCTTCATGTATTCTAGGGTGGGTGTGATGACATTTAGGAAAGAGAGGATGCATCTAAGTCTACTAAGATATTCTTTTAAAAGTATTTGTCTTTAAAATTTTTATGTGTCTTAGTGCTTGCCTATATATTTGTACCATGTGCTCTTGGAGATCTTGGTCTTCTGCTCTTAACTACTGAGCCACCTCCCTATCTCCCTGTTACAATATTCTAATCATATTTCTGTATTGATAGCTGTTACTTGTGCTACTTTGAAATCAGAATATCTCAAAAAATAAAACACCTACACAGCTCTACTCTGTCTAACAGAAATGGTTTTATGACACTGATAATAAGTCAAAATCATGCTGGTGGAAAAAATTAAATTTCTATATACCATCATACGATCTCTTTTACAAAAGCATCTTACATGGAAAAACAAGAACTTCAAATTTAAGAAATTATCTTTCAGGTGCTCCAAAATGAAGTTCCACCTACTAAAAACATCTTAATTAAAATACTCTTAATAAGGAACTCTTCACACTATATATCCAGGTCTTTGGTCTTAAAGGTTAGGCATAGCTGATAAAAAATTACACTTTTTTTTTTCAGAGAATGCACAACTTAGAGTAACACAGATTTTAAGATATTTTATTTTGTCTTGATGTTAAATAATCTAAATAAACTACAGGATTGGATTCATCCCTTTTAAAAATAAAGAAAAGCATAAGAAGATGGTTCTAGCATATTAGTCAAGGAAAAAGAATCCAAGAAAGACTTTAAATTCACCATATTCTTAAAGTTCTTTTAAAATACACTAAATCATTACCATTCAATCATCTCTTATTAAGATATATGATTTGAATTTACTCCAAAACAGCACCAACATTTGTAGATTATAGACATCTTATTATCCCTTTGTGTAGTCATTTTCCCTTACCCAGACACTATGATGATTTTTCCTTATATTTTTCTTGAAATTCTTGTCTGGAAGTATAGATACCCAGAATTATAATGCTGTATAAGTTGGCATTGGTCAATACATAATCAGCCAAATTATTTGAATGGAATTGCCTCTAGTTAGGCTTGTGACCTTTTCTTTAGATTACTTGTTCCTAGTTGATTGGCAACTTGTAAAAAGGCATTACCAACACTTTCCCCTGGTGGGCTGCTTTTCCAGGTCACAGAGGAAGAGGATGCACACAATCCTGCATCCTGATGAAATTTGGTAGGTTGGGGCCAGTTGACAAGGGAGAAGGGCTCCCCTTCTCTGTTGACTGGGAGAGGGCCATGGGGGTTTACAGGGAGGGGGGGGGGGACCAGGAGGAGACAAGAGAGGCGCTACAATTGGCATGTAAAGTGAATAAACTTTCAAAAATAAATTTAAATTAAAAAAGAAATAGTTAAAAAGACATTATCAATTAACTTGGTAAGATTTAGTATGGATCCAGGCATGGTGCAATAGGCTTTTAATTCCAGCACTGGGTAGACAGAGGCAGGCCAGACAGGCAGACAACAGTCTGGTCTACAAAGTGAGTCTAGATGAGCCAAGGCTACACAGAGAAACCCTGTCTCAAACAAAAAACAAACGAACAACAACCAAACGAAACAAAACAAAAAAACCCCAAAAAACCAAAAAACAAAACCAAAGATTTACTATGATATTTAATGATTAGTGATTTTATCTTATATATGTAGTGAGGAATTTCTCAAATGTTCATTTTCTAATATATGTATAACCAAATATGTTAATCAAATATGTCAATATTTTTAATAGACATCAATAAGATGCCTCCAAATGTACAAGGCATTATAACACGAAAGCTATCTATCTGTAAATGAGGAAATCCTATGGTGTCTAAAAGTTTAATTTAAAAAAAATGCTATAATCACAATAGGTTGCTAATGAGAAGAGAGGCTAAATCAAGAAGCTAAATCAAGAAGCTAGAAGCTGGGTGTGGTGGCACACACCTGTACTCCCAGCAATCAGGAGGCAGAGGCAGGTGGAGCTCTGTGAGTTCCAGGCTAGTGGGGTCTAGAGTCCAGGACAGCCAGGGCTGTAGAGAAATCCTGTCTCAAAAAACAAAAAACAAAACACACACACACACACACACACACACACACACACACACACACACACACACACACACACACAC
>OU015750.1:39365042-39379846 GCA_907169655.1 Acomys percivali | reverse complement strand
CACACACACACACACACACACACACACACACACACACACACACACACCAAAAAAAAAGGAAGAGAAAAAAATATCTAGAAACTCATCCAGATATGTATATCATTAACTAATCTTTTTACAACAAGCATGTAACAGAAATTTAATGAAGAAAGGATAATTATTTTCACAAATGATGGAACCTTTGAATATTTTCACAATAAGTATTAAATTTCACTTTTTGAAATTATATAGAAAACAACTTCAACATAGACCCACACTTAAGTGCAAACCAAAATTTATAAAAGAAGTACACTTGAAAATATTTGTGAACTTGAATTAGTCAAAAAAACTTGTAGCTACTGCACCAAAACCATAGGTTATAAAAGAAATAAAGATATAGATATATTATTAAGAATTTTTACTCTAAATAATAATAATCAGGAAACACATAAAATTGCTGTGGACTGGATAACAATTGCAAATTGCCTACCTCAGACCTCAAGAGAAAACAATCTAATAAAAATTGGACAGAATATTTAGTACTTTACAAAGGACACATGCAGATGTTGAATAAACATGAGAAAATATTTCAATATTGCTCTTTATTAAGGATAGGCAAATAAAATCCTAGGGTCAAATTGAGTAGCTAAAATAAAATAAATGAAAAGACAAGAGTACCAATTGCTGATGAAGGCCTGAAGCAATGCAAAGTTCATACATTGCTACTGGAAATACAGAATGAAATGAGTTGCTTTCTACATTTTCCTGTCACTTAAACAAGCTTTCCCATGCAATGAAATTTCATGTTTTGTGTTATTGGCGTCTTTCTTATGGTTGTGACCAAATATGCTTGTCAAGAGGCAACTTAAGGGATGGAGAGTCACTTTGGCTTATAGTTCCTTAGGGGATATAGTGTGCTACAGCAGAAAGACATGACAGCAGGGTGAGAGGGAGCCGGCCACATCATGTCTGTTCTCAGGAAGTAGAGAACAGACTGGAATTGGACTAAAACTCCAAGATCTAGGGCTGGAGAGATGGCTCAGTGGTTAAGAGCCATTGTTCTTACAGGGGTTCAGTTCCCAGCACCTAGATGGAAGCTCCCACCCATCTGTAACCCTACTTCCAAAGGTCCAACCATTCTCTTCTGCCTGCTGTGGGCACTGCACACAAGTGATGTACACACATAATTCAGGATAAACACTCAGACATATAAAATTCAAATCATTTAAAAAGCTCTCAAATAACCAAAAACTTAAGTTACACTTCTCATGATCCACTTCCTCTAGTGAGGTTCCAATGCCTACAGCTTCCACAATCTTCCAAAAGAGCATCATCTTGAGTTCAAACAGATAGGCCCTCAGGGGACAATCCACATTCAAGCCCTAACATTTTGTGTAGGTGCACAGCTATTTCACAATGCCACTGCATATATTCTAACTTCCAAAGTTCCCTACAGTTCGTTTTGTTTTGTTTTAACAGTTCTAACATTCTTCAAAAGTCCAATCCAAATTCTATTCAGACACTCAAAGTTAACTGAGTCCCTATAAAATCACAAGGCAAATTATATATGTATTCCATTGCACAATGGCACAGAGTTCCTATCCCAAAGTGTAGCACGGGGCCATAGCAGGGAAAGACAGAACCAAGGCAAGTCTGAAAGCCAGTAGGGAAGACAACAGCTCATACAGTTCTGTGTCTGAATCTCTTGCTCATGATAGGTCTACCCAAGCTCCAAAGGAGTTGGACCATCTTCCCCTTCCTGCTCTGCTGCCTACAGGACCAAAAGCATCTCTCTTGAACTCTCTCTTCTCTATGCCTGGAACTTTTCTTGGTTCTGGCATTTCCAACATCCTGGGGTCTCGATTGCAACTTAGGCTTTTTTTAAATGTTCATAGCCATTTTATTTGTAATATCCCAAACTAAAAACTGCTGAGAGCCACACCAATAGGATAACGGCATCTTCATAAAACAGAACACTACTCTCTGAAGAAAACTGACTCAAGTTAACACCAAGGATGCTTCTCACAGAACCATGCTGAGTGAATCACGCTCAAATAAAGCCATACTAACTGATTTAATCTAATGTACAGCAACATGAAGTATCTTCTCTGCAACTTAGGCTTTAATTTACTGGCTTTGTGCAGTGGCTTCTTAGGGTGCTTTGGCTGAGAGTCCTGTCTTTACACATACTGTACCACCAGAGCAACTTTTCAGGTCCTCTGTATAAGCTTCCATGACCCTTCTTACTTATACTCTTTATTCTTGAAAAACCAGTAACAAATGCAAATGCTGCCAAGTCCTGGCAGCTCAAAATGTGACCTGTCTCCCTTGGACCATAGTTCCAGTGGCCTCTGCATGCCTATGAAGCTGAAACATCTGCCTAAGCAGTTGTTCTCAAGCTGGGGACCACTCAAAGATATTGGTATCAGAACCCAAGTTTTTTATATGAATTTTCATAGGTTGGAGCTTTTAGAGATTGGATCTTACCTGAGGTCAAGAATCAGGTATCTAAAAAAAGAAGAAGAAGAAGAAGACGACTCAGGTATTGTTCATACTGTCCCAGTGCACCGCACTGGATCTCTCTCTACTGGCATTATCTCCTTAACAATTACAGACGTTGAAGTGAACTGAACCTACAATTTTAGGCAGCCCATGGTGCTTTCCACACACACTGCACACTTTCACATCTTTTTCTCATTGTAGAGCCAGGTAAAAGAAGTGAGCAGTAACCATGGCACAGCCTAATCACTATGCTGTCCTGAAAGTTTCTCTGCCAAGAAACTTGTTTCATTACTTTTTAATGCAGTCTCACTTAAGCTCTTGCTTAGAGCACAGGCAGCCAGACTGTTTGCCAGTATGTTACAGAATCCAAATCTCAACAGAAGCCTTATTCCTATCCTGAAGCCCTATGTGGTAGGTCTTCACTGCCTGCATCTCTCCCAGTGTTCTGATATTCCAAACTCAGCCCAGAATGGCCCATTAAGTTCTGTTTACTACACTCTAGGATGTTCCAAGCCCAAAGTTCCAAAGTATCCCAAATCCCCCCCCACAAACCAGTGCCTAAGGTCAAAGAATATCAAGTCAGGCTTACCACTGCAATGACCCCGCTTCCTTGTGTGAATTTTTTATAATAGTTACTTACTGTCATACCTAATGCCTAAGAAGAAGCGATTTAAGAGATGAAGGTGTTATCTCTTCTATTGTGTTTACAGATTATGAAAGGCTACAGTTCATGACAGTGGGGACAGCATGGTGGGAGGAACTGGCCATTGTGTCAACAGTCTGGAAGTAGCAAGCAGACAGGAAGTAGAGGCAGGTTGTACAGCCTTAATGCCTGTCCCTGGTAATCCACTTCCTCTAGCATAGCCCCACCTCCTAAAGGTTCCATCCCCATTCAAACCACTGCTATCACATCAAGTGTTGACATAAACAGTCCATAGATAACATTTTATTTTCAAATCATACCAAGTTCTCATTAAAAAACAAAAACAAAAAAAGTTCCTAAGCTCATGTTTATAACAACTTCATCTAAAACTAAACGATCCAAATGGTCCTCAGTGGGCAAGAGTATAGACAAACTATGACATGTTTATAAAGTAGACTGCAACTTAGCAATAATAAGTGATAAACATGACACATAAAATAGCATTGATGAGTCCCTGAACGTCATGTTAATGATGGGGACGAAAGCAAAGGAGTGCAGTCTTTGTCTTACGACTGATAACCACATTCTGGGAATGGGAAAACTACAACAGCCTAGATCGAATTAGTTGTTTGGGATTGAGGTTGAAAGAAGCTGTCCAGGAACAACTAGAAATAATTTTGAGGTGGAGGTAATCATCCCATCAAATAGAACTGTACACCAAGGGAAAATTTTATTGGTTTTAAATTTTAAAACAAATAGCAGACTCTATTTCTCCTTGGCTTTCTTGCACTGCTTAAACATTTTTGCTCGGAAAAGTCATATGGATGCCTGCAAGCTGTATGGATTTACTGAATACTCCATAACATTTAAAAATGAACGCCTCGTACACTAAACCTGGCTAATAACCCAGGTATGCGGAGGTAGCCGGCCCATATGGGGAACATATTTCTGATACTTAACCAAATTAACAGAGAACTAACGTGCCTTCTAAACACCTCTGTTTATACCTAAAGACAAAATGTCCTCCAGCCTTCATCCGAGAAACACCTTCTTCTAATGAGAACTAGCGAATATAGAGACTTACGGGTTCCCATAAGTGAAGGATGTGAGTAATTCACTAACCGAATCTCTTATACTATGCCCTCTAAGGTTCAGGGAATTTTGCAGAAGAGGAAGCCAGTAGTATGTAGGAGCTAAAAGACAGGATGAAGGGGTATGAATCTCATTCCTGAGATTTGATACAACTATTATAGTCATTAATCATATTAATTAACACATCAACCATACTACCAGCACTGGGAAAACACAAGATTAGGTGTATCAACAGCCCATCAGGGAAGTGGAATATCCTGGCTGCTTTTATGTCAACTTAACACAAGCTAGAATCATCAAAAGAAGAAGCAGCAGCAAATAAGGAAGTGGCTCCATAAGATCCAGCCAGAAGACATTTTCTCAATTAATGATCAATGGTGAGGGCCCAGCTCATTGTGGGCACTGCCATGCCTGGGCTGGTGATCGTGGGTCCTATAAGAAAGCAGGCTGAGCAAGCCAAAGGAAGCAAGCCAGTAAGTAGCACCCCTCATGGTCTCTGCATCAGCTCCTGCCTCCAGGTCCTGGCCCTGTTTACATTCTTGTCCTGACTTCTTCAATGATGAACAACAGTCTGGAAGTGTAAGCCAAATAAACCCTTTCCTCCCCAACTTGCTCTTTGGTTACGGTGTTTTATCACAGCAATAGAAACCCTAACTAATGTCTTTATTGAACACTAATTCATTATGAATATTCAGATTCATTAACAAATTTTAAAACCCTTTTCAATGACTTATGATTACCTTTCTGTTGTATTTAAAGATTATATTTTCACGCCAGACAGTGGTGGTGCATGCATTTAATCCCAGCACTTGGGAAGCAGAGGCAGGTGGATCTCTGTGTGTTCGAGGCCAGCCTGATCTACAAAGTGAGTCCAGGACAGTCAAGGCTACACAGAGAAACCCTGTCTTGAAAAAATATATTACATATTTACAAACATGAGAGAGACAGAGACTGGGATTGGGAGGCTATTTGTGATTGTAGCGTACTCCATTACTCAGGTCAACGATAGCCTGTAGATACATACACGCAACGTAATTCTGTAGCTTTACTGAAGAAGATTGGAGGCATCTGTGAAGTAATAGTTTCAAGAATAGCTTAGTTCAGTCAGGGAACATGGGACAGAAAGGCTATGGTTGGAAATAATCACCTCTCAGGAGCATGATCATTCAAATCAGGAGTAAATACTAAGAATTTTGGTGGGCGTGCACTTTTGACCCCAATTTGTGTCTTTGTGTTTTCAGTCAGCCAACTTGACTCACTTAGTTTACCTGTAGCCTTGTAGTCCTGGTGTTCGGGTTTGTGATTCATAACTTTCTCAGAGGAAGACTTCACAAATGGGAAGCTAGGAGACAGTCCTTTACAAAAGGTCCATAAAAAGCAAGAGAAACAAAAGCAGAGAAATAACAGCCTACAGGATGAAAGAAAAAAAAAACATAGTTAACACTGTCAAATACCCCTGAGAGAGCTGGCCAAGATAAAGGCTTCAGGTCATGTGTGCCTTTAGAGGGGGCATGCTCTGTTAAATGGGGCTAGGAATCTGATGGCCCCCCCTGCTGAGGACCAGGTCAGTCTCAGAGATGAGGGGAAATGACTGGAGTCTGGCAAGGAGGGAGATTGAATGTGGAGGCGGCGGCGAATGAGAGAGGGATCAGTTTGTTTTTGTTTGGTTTTGGATAGAACTCTACAGAGCCGAGTAGGCAAGAGAGACGAGCCAGAAATGAAGACAAGGTCGAAGCTAAAGGGCAGATGGCAGATAATGGATGGCAGAAGGTCTCAGCCCAAGGAAAAGGGATAAAAGCAAACACAGGGAACTGCCTGAATAGCTGGGAAAACTGATCCTGCTTTGAGATTGGAGGAAAATAAGAGTGTTTACAGAGAAGAAATCGAAAGGATTCACAAGCCATTTCTACACAATGACCTCAATTTTCTTGTTAAAATAGGAGGTGCGCTAAAAGTAAAGGGGAGGGATTCTGTTTCTGGAGTGCAGCGAGAACCCCGAAGTGTCTGGCTGCAGTCAGCAGGGAGGGCTTAGGGAGTGCTGCTCAAGGGACTACCTCTGATTAAAAGGCTGAGTCAGCACAGTGGTGTGATTCACTTCTGTAGCTCTGACAAGAGGGTCCGACGGTAGAGAGGAGTCATGGTCACATGTTCTGTGTAAAAAGAGCAAAATGGAGAACAACACAGAGCAAGGGCCTCGTGCACATGCAAAAATCCCAACCCGACTGGGAAAGAATACAGAGAGATCAAAGGCACCGGAATGTTCACTAAGTCTATAAAAAATGGGGTTGAATAAAAGCATTACCAGAGTTCTTCTTTATCTTAATTTTCCTACCCATTTTATATTCAGGCTTCCTATTTTACAAAACACATTAAGAAAATAAAATCAGGAAAAAGCCAATAAGGAGAAATTTAAAAAACACAAGTGGTCAAAGAGCAGTGCTGTTCACTGAAACAGACATGAGACATTGTGACCAAGAGTGATACCTTAGAGGTGAGAGGCTTTCTGTTTGATGTGGATAAGTCTTGGAGGCTCTAGACATTAAAGTTTGATTAGTGGTTTTCAGATATGGGTTATTTTCATTCAGTGAGACAAGAGGTAATGTTCAAAGACATTTTAGCATCGGGGAGCAGTGGCAGGTGGTAGGGAAATGATGGTAAACACCGCACAATGCATAGAACTCGTCAACAATGTGGACAGTGTCGAGGGTAAGAACCATAGATTAGGTCAAATGTTTATTAGAGTCACTGAGGAATATCTCCAGAAGTCATTTGGATAATCACAGAGGACAGATGTGGACAGAGAAGAGAAAGAGCGCAGAGCAGGAGCAGGCCAGGAGAACTGCATGACTGCAGTGGTTGGTTTGTGAGAGGAAGGAAGAAGCCGCAGGGAGTTAGATAGAAGCTGCATGGTTGAAAGATTCCTAGGATAGAAAATTTGCAAAGCAAATTTTGGGAAGATGAAATCAAAAGAAAGAGAACACATTTGCTTTGGCAAAGCCATGCCTTAGATGCACTGAGATAGACATTTTCGTATGAATGTGGGAAAAGGTCAGCATTGGTTTGAAATAAATCTATGATCCAACACACTGGCATTGCACGAGAAATCGTTGGTCTTTTTGTAAGTTTCTAAAATCATCTCTATTCTCTATCACATCTCTTCTCTATTCGCTTCTATTCTCTGTGATTATCCAAATGATTTCTGGCCTTATTCTTCAGTGATTCTATTAAACATTTGACCCAATCTATGGTTCTTATCCTCGACACTGTTAACTATTGATAGAATTCTATGCATTATGGGATGTTTTGAATCAAGTCCCCTGCCTTGAACCACTATGATTATTATTATTATTTTTTTTTAGTTTGGTTTTCTCAAAATAGATAGAGGTTGCCTCTGTGGTCAGCTCCTGGAGCCAGCCATTAATTCTCTCTATATCATGGAATAAACACTAATTGCTACAGTCAAATTCAGATTGCAACTATGCAAGCACCATCGCGCTCTGTGGTCCTTTCCTTTTACTACTGCAGGGCTGGGATCTTCATTCCCTCAGTTGAGATGCCAGTTAGTATATCTATCATCTTTTGGAAGACTTAAGGAATTGTACAAGGCTGTTTGGGTTTTTGCTTGTTGTTGTTGTTGTTGTTGCTGTTGTTTTTCTTATTTTGACCCAAGCTACCTCTGTGTAGTAGCCCAGAATGGCCTACAATTCACTAAAAGATGAGGCTACCCTGGAATTTGTCCTCCTCATGACTCCATCACCATGTCTGGCTTTCCAGACTTTGCAAACTTTACTGCTTTCAGTTACTAGAAAGTAAGTAGGCCAATTGTGTGCCACACCTGGCAGTTTTGAGACTTTGTAATCCAATATATTTTTTTATTTATTTGAATAATCAAATATTCCCTAAGTATTGACTTGAAGGGAGGTTAAAATTGTCATAATCTTTTTACCTTCAAAAACAAAAACAAAAACAAAACAACAACAGCAACAACAAAAGAGCCAGGCTTTTGTTTTGTGTCCAGTTCCGTCAAGGCTGAATGAGTTTTAGGATGTCAATTACTGTGGAACACTCATCTCTAGCTAAAGTAGGATATGAAAAATGAGAAAGGACATCTGGACCTTAAACATCTTCACTCATGCTTTCAAAACCAAACATTGTGTAGGAAAATTCCACCCAGGTGATCAAGAAGAACCTGGTGACTTAATTGTTGGTACCAACAAATGACCATTTAGGCAAAAGCAAATAATTATAATCTTTACATTTTTAATAACTAAATAGGAAAATCTGTATTTGGTTGCAATCATTGAAAATAATGACATTTTAAATACATGTAAGAAATACAATATCTTTTAAAAATAATATATTATCTCTCTGGTAAAATTGAGGAAGATGCTCATGTGATACACATTAATAAGTTCATCTCAATCGGTAACACTTTAGGAATGTACCAGCAACTTATGGAACCCATCACAATTGTTCAAAGTGAGCAAAAGTATCAATGCGTCCATCTCTTGTGTAAATCATGCACTGCTGAGTCACAGGGGTTTCCTAAAGAAGGCCACTTGAACTTCTAATCCATATTGTCCTATAATTTCTCTCCAAGGCAGTCATACAATCAAACATGACACATAACTGCACCACTTATTACCCATATTATCTGCCACAGGCACGTCATTTCTACCGTGGCAGACATATTGGTTCATACTGTTCACTGTGATTTCTCCACTTCTGGGCACAAACACAATTGTTCTATCAAGGAATTGAACTATTTTTCTAATGCCAAACCAGGTATGGGATATTTTCATTGAGTGTGTGTGTGTGTGTTTTGTTTATTGGAACAGGGTCTCTCTATGTTGCTCTGGCTGGCCTGGAACTTGTGATGTAGAACAAGTTGGCTTCAAACTTACAGAGATCCACCTGCACCTGCATCCTGAAGTGCTAAGGCTTAGTGCTTAGTGCTTAGGCTTAGTGCACTACCACACAAGGTCTCCCTTCACCTTTGCAAAGGGCAATGTTCTCAGCTTTCTAATCGCTTTAACTTAAAATTAAGCAAACAAAAAACTTCCTTGAGATATTCCAGGTCCTGGTACTAGTCACTCAGCTGTGGTCTGTGTAAGATCCCTTAGGCGCTCACAGCATCCAACTCAGTCAACCCTATTTGCCTTTCTCAGTCACCAGGAATAATTTGGGTCTCTAGTGAGGGTAATAAGGTTGATGCAAAAAAGGTACCAAAGCAAGTTGATGGGGCCACCTGTTATTTTCATAGGCATTTGCATAACTATTTTCCAGAATATTCAATTTGCAATTGTGGCCAAAGAGCCTTCTCTTCCTTAGAATCTCCGAGTTCTTATACAAGCCCTGCTTACAGGGCTACTTTCATATTGTAAAACAATCCCTGAGTGTGTGTTGAAATCAAGCAAGGTTCATATTGGTACAAACTCTTGGTTTTCTAGGCTAATATAAGACATGATGCCAAAACACAAGTAATGTCCAGATAATTACCACTTGGCTTTGGGATTCATTACATGCCCTCTTATAATCTAGCTTTTCCTTCAAATCATGTATTGAATTAATAATGAAATTAACTCTGGGTAACATTCATTGGACAACCATTGACAAGAGAGACTATATAGTACTTATTTTCAAATAACTAAAGCATTTTCATTCATTCATGTATATCTGGTAAATCCTAAATAAACAAATCAACTGTTAGATGAGCAAGAAAAAACAGACTGAATACAAGCCTGAGGAAATCAAAAGAAAAGCTCATCAGTACTTTTTATTTAAAATTATGATATGTGACAATTGGTCTCACAATATCAACAAAGAAGAAATCATCTGCTTTGGAAAAGTATCCCATTGGCTATGAACTTTAGTCCACACTGTAATTATAACTTTTAAACCCATCCTTTACATCAGTTATTATTATAACATGCTGTTCAACAACAGCTTAGCTTGTTTTCTTTACCAAGCTTATGTATTAGAAGTGATCCCTAAGATACTCTAGGCCATTCAGAGGAACTGTCATTTCATAGATGTCAAAAGTTTCTAACAAAAGTAATTCTTATACTTTTAAGAGAATAAACGAATTCACTGTGTGTGTGTGTGTGTGTGTGTGTGTGTGTGTGTGTGTCACTCCCCTTGTCCTCCCTTTTTTCTTTTCTTTTATTCCGAAGACACTATTTCACAGCAGACGCCAGACTTCTCTTTCCAATATTTTCACCTTTTCTTTTGTGGAGTTCTCTGACCCTGAAGTATAGGGTTTGTGAAACTAGCTCTCACTATGCAGCCCTGGCAAGCCTGGCATGCCTGTACAGACCAGGCTGGACTCATAGACAGCCACCTGACTCTACCTCCCAAGTGCTGGGTTTGAATGCATACACCACCATGCCTGAATGTCAGTGTAACTCTTTAACACAGAGTCAACAAGGTGTATAGACACACCTAGTATTCCTTTTCATGCAGATGGTGCTATCCTCTATAAAGGAGAGAAACTGTAAGATGCACTATTCCCTAGCAAATTTTTAAAAAATCACCCCAATGGAACTAAATACTACAATTCTAACATGAATAAACATTCAAAGATCCCAAAGATATATTTAAAAAATATGTATTTGAGGAGCAGCAGAGATGTCTCAGTGGTTCAGAGAACGGATGTGTTTCCAGAGGACCCAGGTTCAATTTCCAACACTCACATGGCAGCTCATTCACACCTGTCTGAAAAACCTTCAGTACCAGGGTTTCTGACACTGCTACAAAGACATATATTCAGGCATTTTAACTAAGAACATTAACTAAGAACATTTTTGCCTCCCCAACTATACTTTAGCAGTCATAACCAGGCACACAGTTACATGCAATTCTTGAAAGCATGATAATAATAACAGAGGCACCGAACCTTGCGACCTCATCAACTGCAGTATCCTCTGGAATCTATGCTTCTGAAAACACTTTTTCAGTCGGCTGATATCCTCTTATTTTTTCCTAAAAAAAAAAAAAAGAAAGAAAGAAAGAAAGTAATTACATTTCAATGTTACATAAGATTCCATTTTTAGGGCTGGAGAGATGGCTCAGAGGTTAAGAGCACTGTCTGCTCTTCCGAAGATCTTGAGTTCAATTCCCAGCAACCACATGGTGGTTCATAACCATCTATCATGAGATCTGGTGCCCTCTTCTGGTGTGCAAACACACACGACATGAAGAACACTCTATATGTAATAAATAAATCTTTTAAAATGTTTAAAAATAGATTCTATTTTCAAATAGTAAAACTGACTACAAGATACGAACGTATTTGTTATACATAGGGAAACAATGAAAGTCTTGAAATCTACACAAGGCATTGGGCACAGAAAAGGACAGCACATTGCATGTAATTGAGTGGAGGAAGAATATTCTAGAAGAATATAGTAAATTTCTAATTACTGCTTTGACTCATTTATTAATGTGTAATGAAAAAGAGAGTAATGATATATCCAATTTAGTAATTCATCTTACATTAGATTTTAATTTCTAGTTACTAAAAGATTCATATATCATATAATCAAGACAAATTCTTGACTAAAATGCACCACTTAATGGTTGAAAATTACAATGGCTGTCTTTTTAAAAATTTTGCTTAAACCAAACTGTTTAATTAGGAAATTAACTCATTTATATTCCCAGGTTTTAGGATGACACGGGCTTCCCAAAAACAAACAAGGGCCATGGGTATAGCTCAGTGCTGGAGTGTGTGGTTAGCATGACAAGGTCCTGGGTTCAATCCTATCCTTAGTACCACATAAACATGAATTTTTTAAAAAGAATAAACACCTGTTAACCAAATTTCAATCCTTTTAAAATGATATTTTTTATACATTTTAAATGACAGGTTTGACAGGTTTAAAGAGATGATGAAATCTTTGCAGTAATGGTGTACTTCATTCAATCATACTAAGGTGTATATAATCATTTTCTCTAGATCATTAACAAATTTTATATTCACAAATAATTAGGAAAATATAATATATTAAAGAGTAAAAATTAGCCAGGATGCTGCTACCTCTATAATTCCATATGCTAGGGAAACATGAAGTTGGGTGATAACCTGAATCCAGGAAACAGAGAAGCCTGGGCAACATACTGAGATGATGTCCCAAACAAGACCAAACCAACAAAAGACTCCATCACTTAGTAACAACGTAGAAGAGCCTTGCATGGCTTTCCTTTTGCTGTATTTCTGTAGTTACCAAAGGCAATCGCTAGCGAGGAAACACTACACTTGTGTTGCCCGAATGAGAAAATAGGCAACTGACATGGGCCATCTGAAGAAACTTCAAAGGACAAATACATTGAAGAAAACAATCGTCTCATGAATATTGTGTCTCCAGAGAGTTGCTACTTTATTATTACTAAGTACTGAGAGAGGCAAGAATAGAGATTTGGAACAAACTTGATTATCTACAATACAATCGCACAGAAATATCAAGTTGCAGTTAGAATTGAAATCAGCAGAAGTTGAGGGTCCAGTTTGTTTCCAAGGAATGTTGCGTCCATTAGAACTAAAAAGACTGATTCAAAATTTAGTTTTCAGTATAATTTTAAATTTCTTAAAATTCCATTGAAAATATTACAGACTCAAATGATAGCAGATTAAAGATCAGGAAGAAAAAAATCTTGAATAAGCCTTGTATTATGTTTTTGTTTTATATGTGTGTGTGTGTGTGTGTGTGTGTGTGTGTGTGTGTGTGTGTGTGTGCCAACAGAGGGGTATGTGAGGAGGTGTGTGTGTGTGTGTGTGTGTGTGTGTGTGTGTTAATGTGTGTAGGAGCTTGTGGCAGTCCAATCTCCTTAGGCACTGTGTACATTGTCTATCTTTAAAATGTATGTGTGTGTTCACATGTGAATGTGGGTACATGGCTGCCACAGCTTGCAGGTGCCATGGTGTGCCTGTGGAAATCAGCAGGCAACCTCAAGTATCAATATTTGTCTTCCATCTTGTTTCAGACAGGGTCTCTGATTGCTACAGCATACACCAGGCTAGCAGATCTGTGAGCTTTGGGCCTCTCCTGCCTCACCTCCCATATCTCGGAGTAGTAGCAGCAACTGCAGCCTTAGCTGAATTCGGCTTTCTTCCTACACTCAGTAGCTGAAGAGAAGACTGGGTCTAAAGATAGCAAAGGTCCTTGAGTTACTGGCATACTTTAAAACTAGAATCTCAGACCTCAAATAGATTCCCAATAATGCCCTTGTTAGTCCATGCTTGCATTCTGATGCAAATATCTATATCTATATATTTATCTATACCATCGTGTGTGCACGCTCTCACACACACACACACACACACACACACACACTTTTATTTTTCCTCCAAGCTCCTTTCTACCTGTTTATTCTTGGTTTATGTTGTCACCTCTAGAAAAATTAATATACCACAATTCAGATTACTCCATCTCCTAGCACCATCGCCCCCCCCACCCCCTTTGTGGTGTCTCTGTATTGTCACCCTTCAATCCTCTCCTACCAGAGGCAGTTCTCTCTGCTACCTAAGAACCACTTCTTTCTGAAGTCTCTGATGTCATTCATCTCACTGATAGGCTTTACCCATTTTCCTCAGTTATTAACAGCCACACGTAAACGTGCTAGAGACATCCCAACTTCCAGAATCCCCTCCTCTCACTCTCACCATATTTCCCGTCTCCCACTGTATATAAGAAAACTTTGAAAAGAAGGACATTCTCCATTTCTCAGCAAAAATTCTACACTGAACTCGTCCACAGCTCCATGAAGCCTTCCTTGGGTCAGCAGTCAACCTGAGCATTACCAAACCATCGGAGACTTCTCAGTTCTTTACACCCTCAGTGCCCAGCAGTGTTTGTCTAAGATGATGGCTGTCCATTTCTTGAATTATTTTATCACTTGGCTACGAAATGAGACTTCATTCTCCTGGCTTCTTTCCTACCATCTTTTTTCAACCTCTTTGCTTAGTCTCTTTCCCTTTGACAAATTCAGTTATGAATTGTTTTCTTACTCTTACATTCAGCACCGTGTCTTCAAATAGTGCCATTTATAAATAAACCTAAAAACCTCAGAGTTCTAGACTAGGCTTCTACTGTAAGCTTGAGAGTAGCAGGTAATTCACACTCGATTTCATAGTTTTACTTGAATAGAAGCCAACAACCTCCTCCTTTTTGAAATGTCCACAATTACAATAAAAAGAAAGGAAGGAGAGAAGGAAGAAGGACACCACAGCTTGGTTCCTCCAGTTTTTCTGGGGTTTCCCTCATTCACAATTTAAATTTGCATCTTTTTAATTTGTGTGTATGTGTGTGAGTGATAGTGTCTGACACATGTGTGCAGATGCCTACAAAAGAAAGAAAAGGGTGGAGGAGCACTAGGAGCTCAGGTCCTCTAGAAGAACAGGAACCATTTTTTTTTAAAGTATTTTGGAAATTATAATATAAATATATCATTTCCTCTTTCGTTTTCTTCCCTCCAATCCATTCCCTGTATCTTACCTTGTTCTCTTTCAAATTCATGGCTTCTTTTTCTTTAACCCTTGCTTTACACACACACACACACACACACACACACACACACACACACACACACA
>OU015750.1:39340655-39365032 GCA_907169655.1 Acomys percivali | reverse complement strand
ACACACACACACACACACACACACACACACACACACACACACACACACATTTCTAAATATATAAATAAAACCTGCTCAGTCTGTAAAATTTTATTTGTATGATTTGCATGTATGTTTTCAGAAAGGACGATTTAATGTTGAATAGCCAGTTGGTGTGCCCTACACCACCCCTCCAGCCCTAACATCCAATTCAGTCCAATAATTGGTCACATTAAAAATATAATATCTTAAAAAATGATGATGTCTAGGATGGAGACAGCAGAATTCCAAGATGAACCTGAAACATCATATAGTACTGAAAGAACAGAACAGAAAATATTTTTAAATATGTTAATAGTTAGGCTGGGGTTATTGCTTCGTGGTAGATCATCTGCCTACCTTTCTTGAAGGCCAGAGTTTAATCCCTCACACCAGGAAAAATGAAGAAAAACTCAGCAATTACCAGGAATATCTGTCAAAGTTGGGAAAATGTAGGTAGTAAAAATTGAGTGACTATACAGTGTACTCATAACCCAAGGAAGAAGGCCAAAATAGATGATTCTGTAGTAAAATGAATAACTGGAAAATGCCAGAGAAGAAAAGCTTTCTTACAAAGATTTCCAAATAATACATAGAGACATACAGGTTGATCCTCACTCCTGACCAGAAGGTGAGCTGGACTTTGTAAAATATGATGCCACGAAACTGCCAGAGATGAAGGAGGCTGGTGAGGCAACAGCATCTAACTTGGTATATTATCTCAATTGGACCCTTGATCAGAAAAAGAATATTCATAAACTATAAAATCTGGTGGGGCTTATTTACCCTTATTGTCTTGGTTATATTTTCTTGGTTTTGACAAGCATGTCAAGGTTATATATGAAGTTCATACTGGGGGATCTGGATAAGACATTCAATGGATTGCTTGTAATTCTCTCTGCTTTGCAAATTCTCCATGAATCTAAAACAATTTTAAAAATAAAATGGTTATTTCATTGATAAGAATACAGTTCAGTGGTGGAGTGTTTGCTTAGCATGTATCAGGTGTTGGGTTCAGTTTTTAAAAGAGAAAAGAAAATTGGGCATGGCGGTGCATGCCTTTAATCCCAGCACTCGGGAGGCACCAGTAGATAGATCTCCTATTTAGAGGCCAGCCTGGTCTATAGAGTGAATTTTAGGACAGTCAGAGCTACACAGAGAAACCTTGTCTGGAAAACAGAAAACAAAACAAAAAACAAAAAGAAAAGAAAAAGAAAAGAAAAGAAAAATACAAAGAGAAAGAATAAAAAGAAAGAGGAGGAGGAAGATGAAGAGCAGGAGGAAGAGAGGAGGAAGAAGAAGAGGAAGAGGAGGAGGAGGAAGAGGAAGAAGAGGAGGAGGAGGAAGAGGAAGAGAGAAGAAACCCTGGTATATACACAAAGAACTCTGTTAGTGTCCTCACGAAGAAACTACTCACCATAGCGAAATTATGGAATCAGGTGTCTGTCAAAAAATGAAAATATAAAGAGAATGTGGTGTGTATAGACAATTGAGTTTTGTTCATCCTTTAAAAATGAATAAGATTATGGTATTTCTTGGTAAATAGATGCAACTGGAGATGACCTATAAAACAAAATAAGCCATACTTAGAAAGACAAATATCACCTGTTTCTCACATTTGTGAATTCTGGATTGTATATAGATAGATAAAAAATCATATATTGTTGAAAATATATGCGAAAATAGAAGTGAGAGTAGGTGACAGAGAGGGACTGGAGAGAAAGCCATGGAGTGACGTGTGTAGGAACGTGGGCAAAGCACATGCCATGCTTGAGTGAAAGTGTCTTATGAGTCCAATCACTACATACATACAATATAAGCCAATTAAAAAGACAAACACCATTTAAATTGTGCCATCTAGACTGTGCCAAATTTAAGCACCAAGAGCTCTTTGGGGTTGGCTCTGGTGTGGTTTTAATATACTTAAGCAAAACATACACAAAGCTCTGGTGGAGGTGCGGTATCTAAAGCCAATAGATAGCCCTTTATTTAAAAAAAAAAAAAAAAAAAGCCTAGGAATTACAACATGCTTTCGAGATGTCTTGAA
This sequence comes from Acomys percivali, assembly GCA_907169655.1. Lineage (NCBI taxonomy): Eukaryota > Metazoa > Chordata > Mammalia > Rodentia > Muridae > Acomys > Acomys percivali. The sequence continues at coordinate 39,362,967 of OU015750.1, read as the reverse complement.
TATGGCCACTTCTCACTTTATTCACCCCTGTTCCCATTCTGCTCTATATCTGCACGCTCCCCCCCCCCCCCACCACCCGATCTTCTTGATTCTTCTGTTGCTTTTTCCGACAAGTGTCAGTCTCAGGCCTGCCATCTTCTGTTTCTCTCTTGACGTACCCCACCCTGCCCCAGGTATTGGTGCTCCACTCCCTGGACTCAGCAAGCCTTTAAAGCACTGTTTGGGCAAGGATTCATTACTGACTTATTATAAACACCCCTTATTCATATGTTCTAGCTCCACATCCTTTGTCTACGTGAGGACCTTGCAATGCTCTTTGATTTGCTTGCGTATGATCAACCTTAACTACTACTATAAATATTATTAGCACAGAGAGATTATTTTATTGAATTAATAAAATTGTTGCCAGGGATGATGTGAAACATTGTAACTGTGCTCCCATACATAAAGTGTGCATTTTGCCTCATTTTTTAAAAAAGCGACATGTCAATATCTATCATGTTAGTTGTCTCCACTTGGTACATCTGTCTACAAAATTGGAGCATGATATATAAGGACACTTTTAAAATATGTGTTGGGCTTAAAGAAATGCTCAACCTCCTTAGTCATCAGGGAAATGCAAATCAAAACAACTCTGAGATTCCATCTTACACCCATCAGAATGGCTAAGATCAAAAATTCAAGCGACACCACATGCTGGCGAGGATGTGGGGAGAGAGGAACACTCCTTCATTGCTGATGGGAATGCAAACTAGTACAGCCACTTTGGAAATCTATCTGGTGCTATCTCAGAAAACTGGGAATAGGGCTTCCTCAAGACCCAGCTATTCCACTCCTTGGAATATACCCAGAAGATGCTCCAGCACACAGCAAGAAAATTTGCTCAACCATGTTCATAGCAGCCTTATTCATAATAGCCAGATCATGGAAACAGCCTAAGTGTCCCTCAGTAGAAGAATGGATAAAGAAATTGTGGTACATATACACTATGGAATACTACTCAGCTATTAAAAACAAGGAAGTCCCATAATTTGTGGACAAATGGATTGAGCTAGGAATGATCATAATGAGTGAGTTAACCCGGAAGCAGAAAGACTCAAATGGTATATACTCACTTATATCTGCATACTAGCCCAAGGGGGGCACGTCCCACGAAAGCCTTCACTTACCAGGAAACTGGGACCGAGGGGAGGACATCCTATTGGGACTCTAGATGAGAGAAGCATGGGAGAATAGCAAAGTAGAAGGATCCAGAGGGTCCTAGAAACCTACAAGTAGAACAATATGATAGGCAGATTTGGGCCCAGGGGTCCCGCTCAAACTAAGGCACCAGCCAAGGACAATACAGGCGGTAAACTTTAAATCCCTACCCAGATCTAGTCAATGGTCAGAACACTCTCCACACTTGAGTGGAGAGTGGGATATGACTTTCTCACGTACTCTGGTGCCTCACATTTGACTATGTCCCCTGGCGGGGGAGACCTAGTGGCACTCAGAGGAAGGACAGCAGGTCACCGAGAAGAGACTTGATACCCTATGAGCATATACAGGGGGAGGTAATCCCTCTCAGGAACAGTCATAGGGGAGGGGAATAAGGGGAAAATGGGAAGGATGGGAGAATGGGAGGATACAAGGGATGGGATAACCATTGAGATGTAACAAGAATAAATTAATAAAAAATTTAAAAAAAATAAATAAAATAAAATGCAAAAAAAATAATAAAATGAAATATGTGTTGGGGCATGTTCACAGTAGGATAAAAAACAATAAAGGGAAAACTCTTTCATGGGAAATGGTTGGCTAAATTTTTCATGCTCATATTTTGGAATGTTGTGTGTTCATTAGAAAAATAAAATAGAATAAAACTATAATAAATAACTTTGAGAATATCCATGGAGAGCTATAGAGTGAGAGAGCCAGTTTTCAGAATAATGTATATGATTCATATTTTCACAAAATGCTTTCATGGGAGTATGTATATTTAGATTAAAACATGAAAGGTTATAAAGCAGACTGTGGAAGAGTTACCTACAGGGGGAAGAGAGAAAAATTAGATTAGAAAAGAAGTGACACTAAGCAGTTTCTATGATATGAAGATAAATAACAACATGTGACTGTATAAAAGAAAATTATTTTATCAATCAATTTTACAGTGTAGAGCTACTTAAAACAAGCCAATAAATGACTACAGCACAGAATCCACCGTTTTTAAAGTTGATATTAAGATTCTTTAAACAGAGAGAGAGAGAGAGAGAGAGAGAGAGAGAGAGAGAGAGAGAGAGAGCTGCTGAAATTGACTGGATTCTTAGGAAATGCAAAGTTCTTAGAGATGATCTTGGGAAAACATTTAAATTCACCCGTGCATCAGTGTATTTTCATGATCAAGCAGAGAAAATAGAAATAAACCCTAAGAAAGAAAAAGTACTGACCACTGACATGAGTTTAAATTCAGAGCTCTTTAGTGTTTGCTGGCTCAACTTCTAATTAATTCAGCAGCCTAAGATGCGTGACAAATGACAAATGACAGACATCTTCTCTCATGCATACTTCAATCTAGAGGGTATGAATGCCCAAATAACGTCTTAACTGGTGGCTACGGCTTCCTTGATATCTTCTATTCTTTTAAAAATGAGGGCTAAAGACTGGAGGTGTGTCTTAGCAGCTAAGAGAACCTGAGCTCAGGTCCCAGCACCAATATCCAACAGCTCATAATTATTTCTATCTACAGCGCCAGGGGTTCTGTCGCCCTCTTCTGGTTTCCACAGGCATTGCACTAAGTGAACCTGATGATACATAAACAGACTTAAAAATAAAGCCGCCAAGGGTTCAAGGTCTTCTAAACACTTTAGAATTGATGCACATACAAACTTACAGAGACTATGGCACCATGCACAGGGCCTTCACAGCTCTAAGCTATATAAGATGCGGCATTCAGACGGGGAAGTGGACAAATCCTCACTCCTAATGCAGGAGCTATTTCCAATTGATAACCAATAGCAAAGGAAAAGCTGGTTTTCTACAATAGGCTCACACCAGGTATACAAACCCCTATTAAAGGCAGGTCTGAGGCCTAGACATACATAAGCAACACAAAATGTACCTCAGTGGAGGTTCTTTGTCTCATAATGCTTTACAAGGCACTTTTTCTCAGCTTACAGGTCATGTATATGTATAATGTATATGTATACGTATGTATATGTATGTATATGTATGTGTGTGTGTATATATATATATGGTGTCCAGCTTTTCATTTTTATTAGATTTCTGCATGTGCAAATGTATATGTCTCTGTGTCTTTGTGTATTTCTTGGTGCTTTTTCTTTGCCTCTTTTTCTTCTGTTTGTTTTGTCTTATTTTTGCTTTTTTGGTCTTATTTTATTTTATCATTATTTTTTACACGCCATTTTGTAGGAGAAAGAAAGAAAGGGAGCAGATTTGGGTGGGAGGGGTTGTGGGGAGGATCTGTGAGAAGTTAGGAGAGGAGAAAATGTAATGAAAATATATTGTATTGGAAAAGCATTTTCTTTCGTTCTTTTTTTCTGTTTTTTATTTTCTTGCATATATATATATATGTTATTACACACATATATAATAAACTACATACAACAAGAAGAACCACAAAACAAACAAGAATTATATTAATGTTACATTCATAGTGTTTTGCTATTTATATTTGGCAATCTTGAAAAAACATCTTTCTTATCTTGGTGAGTCTACAATTCTGAATATAAATCAATATCTATCATATCTCATCTCTATCAACTTAAAACATCTATCTAGACCTAAAACATCTTAACCCTTAAAGAACTAAGCCTTGTAGAGAATTGTAACACTAAACTATCTGGTCTTCAAACCCATCAGAGACTTGAGAAAGAATAAAATCAATTACCTGAGTAAACAGGAAGTGCAAGGTAGCAGCTTCCATAGTGAAAAAAAAAAAAAAAAAAAAAGACAGACCGCTGCGGGAACAGTCACCCAAACTCTCTATAACATTGGAGAATCATCTTCAGCCTTCTGGACCAGTGTATCTGACAGACACATTGTGAGGCAGGAACTATTGTGGACTTGCTAATGCTTGTGAGAAATTATATGTTTTCAGAACAAAAGAACTGGACACTGATGCTGGATCAGATCTGACAGGATGTCAGACCTGACATCCAGCATCCTTCATGTTCCAGCACCAAGAGTTTCAGATGTTGTGTCTCATCAGAACAGGCCAGCTTTGAAGAAAGCTTCTGATCCCAATTGGTCCAGCATTTCAGACTGTCCCAGAGAGGACTTCTATTAAGCCTGGAATTTCTCAACATTTAGTAACTGGATCACAAATGTTATTCCTACCTTGTTTAACCATTTTCCCTAATTTTATTTGGGTCTTTACAAAGGTATTATTTGTCCCAAATCAGCCAGAAGAAGCCTTAAGAGAACAACACCTATTTCCCTTAAAGGGGTTTGAGTAGGTTTTTGCTTGCTTTCTTGGGCTATAGATGTTTATTTTTTATTTGGAGTTAGTTATAAGTTACTATTGGTCTTATTCAGAGAGAAAACAAGGTTAAATTCAAGGATGCCTCTCTTTTCCTTTATCTTTCTTTCCCAGGTTTGGAGATAGGGATTGAAAAAAGGGGGGAGGATATAGAAATATATAAGGATGATAAGATAAAAAGTAGAGGGTTTCTCTGTGTAGTACTGGCTATCCTGGAACTCACTCTGTAGACCAGGCTGCCATTGAACTCACAGAAATGGGCCTTCCTCTGCCTCCCTCAGTGCTGAGATTAAAGGTATGTGCCACCCCTACCCAGCTGTGGAAAAAACATTTTCAATAAAAATAAATAGAAAAAAGGCAACAAAATAGTTTTTTAAAAGTAGGAAGCCAGTTATGGTAACACACATCTTGAATCCCAGCATTCAAAGCAAGTGGATCTCTACAAGTTTGATGGATAGCATACATAAGGAGTCTACATAGTAGACAGGTCTACATGGTAAATTTGAGGACAGCCTGAGCTATATAGTGAGCCTCCATCTAAAAAAAAAAAAAAAAAAAAAACCACAAAAAGACAGAAATCAAACAAAAAAGAAAATCCAGAGTGTTCTTATCTTTTTGGGTCAAATATCCCTCTGTAGAAAATGTCCAGCACCTGACAAAGGTTTAAATACTGAGTTTTGACTTCAGGAACATTGCATGCTGTGGGAGACAGAAGAGGTATATACTATTAGACAGCTGGTCTGGCTTCAGATTCATATGTGAGACATCATGGAACCCATGTCAAGCACAAAGAAGGAACCAATCTGGGTATCAAGTAAGGATTTTCACTGCAGAAGCCTGTTTATAAGGAGCTGTCATAATAAAATGGTTTTTGTCATGATGTAAACACTTAATAAATCTTGAATAAATTTTAAAAAATTGAATTATAGAAATACAGATTTAAGAATCAAATATTTTCATGGGACATGCCCCTTGGGCTAGGGTCCAGATATAAGTGAGTACATACCATGTGAGTCTTTCTGCTTCTGGGTTAACTCATTCATTATGATCATTTCTAGTTCAATCCATTTGTCCACAAATTTTGGGACTTCCTTGTTTTTAATAGCTGAGTAGTATTCCATAGTGTAAAGGTACCACAGTTTCTTTATCCATTCTTCTACTGAGGGACACTTAGGCTGTTTCCGTGTTCTGGCTATTATGAATAAGGCTGCTATGAATATGGTTGAGCAAATGTTCTTGTGAGGGGAGGACATCCTATTGGGACTCTAGGTGAGAGAAGCATGGGAGAATGGGGAAATAGAAGGATCCAGAGAGTCCTAGAAACCTACAAGAAGAACATTATGACTGGCAGATCTGGGCCCTGGGGTCCTGCTCAAACTATGGCACCAGCCAAGGACAATATGTGCAGTAAACTTCGAACCTCTACCCAGATCTAGCCGATGGACAGGACATTCTCCACAGTTGAGTGGAGAGTGGGGACTGACTTTCACACGAACTCTGGTGCCCCATATTTGACTACGTCCGCTGGAAGGGGAGGCCTGGTGGCACTCAGAGTAAGGATAGCAGGCTACCAAGAAGAGACTTGATACCCTATGAGCATATACAGGGGGAGGAGGTCCCCCTCAGTCACAGTCATAGGGGAGGGGAGTAAGGGGAAAATGGGAGGGAGGGAAGAATGGGAGGATACAAGGGATGGGATAACAATTGAGATGTAATATGAATAAACTAATAAAATATATTTTAAAAAGAATCAAATATTGTCATGCTAATGTAATAGACAGTCTTTAGCCCTTGAGTAACAAAAGAACTGCAAGGATATCTTTATTTCTCACCTCCATGACTTTAGAGAAATTACTTGACATCAGTTTCTCCATGTGTTGAATGAATATATGACCTCCTATTTTTACAATTTGTAGTGAAGCTAAAAATACATTTAAACCATGTGACTCATAGCCAGATCTTCATATACTCCATCCTTTATTAAAAAGAAAAGGTTCTTTTAAAAAGGACAGAGCATATTATAAATGTTTAGATTATCATGGTTTTCACTATGAGATCAAAAGAAGTTACTGTCATGGTGGCCATGTTTTTATTCATTCTTTGTTCGTACTGAGTGAATCAGTGAACGATGCATAACCTATATCAGGGTCCTCTCTCAGGTTCAGTTCAGAAAACAAAGAAGGCAGTAGGTCATCCAAGTGGCCTGGTACTGCGGGGGTAGGAACCAGGCCTGTGCAAAAGTTGCTGTGTGGAGCTTAGGGCCGCGGTGAATTTTTCCTTCCCCCCTTGCACTCACTGCTCCACAAGTACCTCTTGTTTGCTGAGCCCAGTAGGCAAGGTCGTCTAGGAAGCTGGTAGGCACAGAAGGATGCAGATGTAAATCACAGAGAAAGATCAAAGTTTAGCTGTGATCATAATAGAGGAACTCTGCTGACACATTGCAACATCTCCAAGATCTAAACAGCTAGGGCTGAGGGCATGAGAACTTGGTTCTACAGTGAACCCACAGCAGCTGTGACAGCATGCACAAAGACTGCATAAGATCAAGCCCGCCCAAGAACGCCCATGGATGTTGGTGGTTCCATGAAGTCCCATCCAAACTGAAGAACTTTGGATGGGGAGTCTGTTCCCAGCAAGAAAGAGGCCCCTGAGAGGCTACTCATGCTCCCAGTAGCTTGCCCTTCACCCATGCACATGCACGTAGCACTGAGTGAACTCACTGTGTTTTGAAAATAGCTGATAAAGTTGGGAGGAAAATGTGTGTGGGGTGGTTGGGAGGAAACAGAAGGGAGGGAATTGGAGGTAGATTTTTATCAAAACACATTATGCATAAATTGACAAACAGGAAGTGTATGTGTATGCATGGGCAGAATCTTCCACAGGTCAGCTGAGAAGCCTATGGCTCCATATACCTTTGAAGAAAACATGGTCTCCCCATACAGAAGACTGCCATGCTATAGTGGAGAAGGAAGCACCAATTCCAAGGTGACTCTTGCCTGCTGGGATCTTATCACTGTCAATCTCTCTTATTTTTACGTTAGATTGTACAGGGCTTTTGCCACTTTCAGTGTAAATTCAATATAACCCTAACTATTAGCTCTAAATAAAGAGTGCTGAGACAAACATTAGAAGAAAGGAAACTAAATAATGGACTTAGTTATGTATTGTGAACAAGCGAAGGTAAGTTAACGTGGTTATGTTGGCAGGTTGTCCCTGACCATAATGCTATCTCTTTTATCTTAAATAGGTTGTTTAAGCTTAAATAAGGAAGGAAATTAGGAAGGAAGGAAGGAAGGAAGGAAGGAAGGAAGGAAGGAAGGAAAAAGAGAATCTAGAAAAATAATTTCTCCCTGTCTTTTCCACAGGAGATCCACTTGAATTCTCTGATTTGTGTCAGCTAATCAGGCTTCAAAAAGAACACGTACACACACCCGATGGAGACATCAAAAGAAAATCACCACAAAAAAAAAAAAAACCCACACACAGAAGAGCACCTAAAGCTAATCTGCAGCTCCAGAGGGAGAGATGCTTAGCAGAGCCAGGCTGTGCTCTCCCGCCTCACCCTACCTCCAGGTCAAATGATGAGACAGTATAGGAAAATGAACTGAACAGATGAAGTGTCATCTAACCCACTTGCAAAAGCACATAAGATGGCCGAGTGAACATTGCATCCCTCTACCGTCCAAACGCTGCTTCTCTGCACTTCCTGCAACGCGAGCTTTCTTTTCACCACTGCCGAGAAGTAGAAGTCACATGGAAAAATATGAATAAATTTTGCCACATAGCATAGAAATTCTTGGAAACCAAAGTTGGGGAGTCATTTTTGTTAGTTTTCACTGAGGGTCAGAATGTACTCATTTTGTTTGAGGAGTGAACTCACTATCTCCAGATCTCCAAAACCTGTTATTGTTTATTGCTGCGGTCTCTCCATGCGGTAGTTTCTTAGCTACAGAACTAACTTGCTCTCTACCATATATAATGTAGCACACAATATAAGCTAATGTGTAATTTAAAATTTTTAAAGAAATTGAACATTTTCAAAAGAAGCTTAAATGCGCATACATTGCTATGTCAAATTAGACTTATATGAGGTTAAAATATTATTTTAGATAAAAAGAATATAAGGTAGCAACAAGTTTATGTTGGAAAACTATATAAGTCCATCATATTAATAGGTAAGATAAGATAATCAGATGCAGTGAAAGGTTATTTGATGAGGTTTCATATTCTTTACTAACCTAAAACTCTGAACGCAAGAATATATCTTTAATACAGAACAAAGCAAACAATGTCTAAACTGAAGGGTGTTCTGTGGAAATCACTTTAAGTAAAAAAAAAAGTGAAATAACATATGAAATAACATATCTTTCCTCATACTAAAAATAACATGTCAGAAAGTCCAGCTCAAAATAAAAGCAAAATACTTTTAAATCTTAATAAAAAACTATAAATAAGAGTATGAAATCCAACTCTGTATAAAGTAATAGATACATACAGTATCAAATTTGGGGGAATGGAAAGACAGCACAATATTAACCTGCCACAAACATGTATACATATGAATGTCTATATATCAAGTCAGTTTGGGCAAGATATCAGGTTAAAAAAAAATCAAATGTCAAAAGTGGGTATATAAGTTGATCAAGTTTTGTATCAATTATTACAGGTTTTCCCTAAGATTTAAATATGAACATATCCTAACATCAGTGATAAGTGATGCATTCTAGAAAGAGGTTACAAGGGTAGGAAATATGGTGCAGTGGTTAAGAACACTTGCTGCTCTTTCACAGGACCCGTGTTTGATTCTGAGTACCCACATGGTTTACAACCATCTGTAACTTCATTTCCAGGGCATTCAACATCCTCTTTGGGCCTCCACAGGCACCAGCCATGCATGTGAAGCACATTCACATATGCAGGCAAAATACATACACATAAAGCAAAGTATATCCCAAAACAAGGTTACAATACATGATCACAGAGAATGTTAGGAAAAAAACTGTAATGACTAAGAAGAGATAAATAGATGAAGTATAAAAGATAGATAGATGATAGATAGATAGATAGATAGATAGATAGATAGATAGATAGATGATAACATAAATCACTCATAATTCCAACACCTAGAGAAAATAAGTCTGCTTTTTCCCTATTCCAAATACAAAATTCACACATACACACACACACACACACACACACACACACACACACACACACACCAAAACTGGTGGAAGCATATAACTTAACAAAAATGTTTAGCAATGTGAATATATTTTGCACCAATTGATATATTTATCCAACTGGTTTTGTCACCTACGTGGCAATCAATTTTATCGTTTCCCAGAAATTATTTAACCAATTGCAAGGCATCTAGGTTATATACAATTTTTGTCATAAAAATAATTTATGAAGCTAAAATTGCTTTCACACCTCTATTTTTAAGAAAACCAATGTGAAATTTGGTAAGTATTCTTGAAATATACATATATATGTATATATGTGAAAATGCAAATAATCTGAAATCTCTACTACTCTACAAGCCAAAGTAAGAGTTGCTATAGAAACAGCAAATGGCAGAAAGTCAGGGCTGACACAGCATCAAAAAGAGAAAAAAGTTAATAGACCAGGATATTTGTAGAAATCAGGACTAATTTCATCAGGAAGATGACCCATATTTAAATTTTACTTTCATTATTTGTTGCAAACCAAGAGTCTTAAATTACGAATTAATGCCAAATTCTACTGTATATATGCCTTTTAAGATGTAGGAATTGGGGGCTGGAGAGATGGCTTAGTGGTTAAGAGCACTGCACTGACTGCTCTTCCACAGGTCCTGAGTTCAATTCCCAGCAACCACATGGTGGCTCACAGCCATCTGTAGTATGATCTGATGCCCTCTTCTGGCCTGCAGGTGTACATGCAGACAGAGCACTGTATACAAAATAATAAATAAATCTTTTTTTTAAAAAAAGATGTAGGAATTGTAGATATTAAATTCTAAATGAAATATAAACATTGCTTTATATAAGGATAACTTTATAAGAATGATTTGAAATGAAAACACTTTTACCTTGTACTATTTCTAGGAACATCACCTCGTAATCACAGAACAGAGTACATAATCCTTACACCTGAAGTCTCCCCGTGGGAAAAGTAACAGGACCCACAACAAAATGAACCTGACCAAGAAACCACCCTGCCCTCACCTCCACCAACAGGCTTGCAGCAGGACTGTCCAGTGAGTTAGCGCTCTGTCTCCTTTTCACCAGCCTTCACAGATGTTTCTGGCCTGTTCCCAGTTAGAGTTTAGTGTTTTATTCTTGTTGTTTGCTTTGGGTTTTGTCTTTTTTTTTTTTTTTTTCTAATTTGCTACTTTCTGTTTTGAAGAGGAGTATTTTGGGTACTGTTAATATTTAGTGATATTCACTAAGGTCTCCAATTATAATAATAATGAAAGTCTTCTTTCTCCTCCTCCTCCTCCTCCTCCTCCTCCTCCTCCTCCTCCTCCTCCTCCTCCTCTTCTTCTTCTTCTTCTTCTTCTTCTTCTTCTTCTTCTTCTTCTTCTTCTTCTCCTTGTGACTTAACAGTTGGCTATTTGAATCATTGAATAAGACTTTCGGCTGGGCGTGGTGGCGTACACCTTTAATCCCAGCACTCTGGAGGCAGAGGCAGGTGGATCACTGTGAGTTCGAGGCCAGCCTAGTCTAAAAAAGCAAGTCTAGGATAGCCAAGGCTACACAGAGAAACCCTGTCTCGAAAGAACCAAAAAAAAAAAAAAACGACTTTCATTCAGATTCTTAGAACTGCCAAATATATAGATGAATGTTTACTACATTTGGAACACAAAACAAAATCAAATGCAGCTGGGTTCACTGCCATTTTAGCTCACTTGAAACACTTTCCTACTTGAAAATTAAATTTTACCAAAAGGAAATGAATGACTTTACATGTTTTTACATTTGGTCTTTGGTTTAGCTTTCACTATATTTATAATGATTGGTCTTTCTTTGTTATTTCGCAAACTACACTTTTAACTTGACTCAAACTAGACATGGAACTTAGCAAGTCTGAGACATAAGTCTAGTCTGTGACAGACTGTTGTAAGTGAACATGTACAACCTTTAAGACAATAAGTATGAAGCCTTCAAATAGTCTTAGAGAATATTCTTAAATTCTTCCCACACAGGCAGACACACACACACACACACACACACACAGAGAGAGAGAGAGAGAGAGAGAGAGAGAGAGAGAGAGAGAGAGAGACAGAGACAGAGAGACAGAGAGACAGAGACAGAGAGACAGAGAGACAGAAAGACAGAGAGACTGGACAACCAAAAAGAAAAAATCAAGTACTTTCTAAAATTAAAGCATTACATATTATTTCCGATACAGAAATTGCCACAGATGGCTCTTTACTTTTCTATGCAATTCTTTTCTGCACTCACCTCTCACAGACGTAACTCCCTTAAGCTGTCAAGAGAATCAGAAAGCCTGATCTGTGCAACAATTTGTAAAACATTTAGCGAATCGTCAGGACGTTTGCCGCAGGCGCTGATGCCACCAGCAGCAATGTCATAAGCAGCCAGTGTAAAGCTGGGGTGTTTCTGGTTTTCAAACCAAACCCAGAAGACTATGGCATTGGCAAGGTGGGTACTAGAATTTTAGTCACCTTGCTTTATTTGAATCCATTTACAAGCCACAGTATTTTTCAATTGGGCGATCAGTCATTTGATGCTTGTGGTTACCCCTAGATGAGTTCAAAGGAACTATATTGACATTGAACAGAAAGAAAAATGGGGAAACTTTGGGGATGTGAAGTGGGAAAGAGCCCTTCACCCAGGAATCAGCTGAAACCTCTCACCAGGAGAAAAACAAGAAGTCTAGCACATGTATCAGCTACTGAAATCTCTCCCCATCCCCGAGCGGGCACCTGTAGTTTCCTGGGAATCTCACCAGAAACGGCACTTACAGGAAAAGACACATGCTCACACCCTTTTGTAATCTTCCTGCTTCTGTCTTTACTTTATGAAATTGTAATTCTACCCAACACATCTCTAAAGCCCTTATCATCCCGTTAATTAAAGAGAAAGAAAAAGGAAAAACAGTTTCTTAGCTATTTTTTGAGACAGGACTTTAGACACACACACACACACCATATATATATGTATATATGCTAACTTAAGACAGTTCATTATCACTCTTCCTGCAGGAGCCAATGCCCACACTTGGGTGTGTCTGTCTTTTTGTCTGAGTATCTTTCTTTTAACACTTCTACTCAAAGTCTGCATTCAAATTATCTTTTAAAACAAAAATAAAAACAAAAGAAACCTCCTAAACTGGATGGTGGTGGCATAAACCTTTAATCCCAGCATTTGGGAGAGAGGCAAAGGCAGGTGGACCTCTGAGTTCCAGGCTAGCTTGGTGTATAGAGTGAGTGAGTGAGTTTCAGGATAGCCAGTGCTACACACAGATAAACTGTCTTGAGGCCCCCAAAATAAATAAAATAAAATACTCCTGTTTCCAAAACTTCTAACAATTCTAATAATCAGAATTCTAACAATTTCAATGATTCTTTCCTGAAATTCTTTTCTGCCCCAAAGGTACAAATTTAAATTTGGTTTTGGCTAGAAGTCCCTAAAAAAAATGAAGGGAACTCCTGAGGCCACTGACAGTGACAGCATGCTGTCTCTGTCCCCTCACCAATTGCAGATATGATTCTGTACTGAGAGGCTTATAAAATGTAAACATTCTAAGATTTATTTGTGAATAGATTAACCTCCTGTCAGAGAAAAACGTTTCGATCACTAATGTGAAGATGGTATTATTAATATTTAATAACGCCTTTAATTCTTCTCTGAATGAAATACAGTTACAAAATCAATCTGCCTATAAACATCCTGAGTAAATAATAGATGTAGGAAGTTAGGAATTACTTCTATTCTGTATCTCAGATCTCATGCTAATAAAGCCTTACCCTTCCATTCAGGCGAGGGGCAGTGCCATCCAAACCACAGAACCGCCCTTATGTTTACTCTTTCATGGCTGCTAACAGAATTAAAACCACAGCGTTGTTAGTCTAGATTCCCTGTCACAGATACATCAAGTTCTAGTTGAGATTTGGCCCAAGTTGTGCTTGTAAATCGATGTTAGGTTCCAGTGATTTGCCAAGGTTTAGAACATACCGGCAAATAGAAGTGAACTTTGTGCCTCTCCATGGGAAGAATGTGATTATTCCATGTAATGGGAAGTTGTGGGTAAATGAGCTCAACTTATATCTGAGGCGCGTGGGCTTCTGATGCCCTGAGTTGTGAGATGAGTAAGGCTGTATCCAGGAGGTGAAGAGATAGACAGATAGTATCTGCTTTCAGGGAGGCCAACATGCCCAAGTTCCATCTTCCCAAAAGCAAAATCTGAGAAGATGTTATCTCTGGAGGCAATGCCGTAACTCCAGACTTGCTAGCTACTGTTTGAGATGCCCTCTGCCTACTTCAGCTCACCCACTTTTTCATGGCAGCATTTCCGTCATTACCTCAAGCAGCATTATGTCACAAGGATAAACCCATTCCGTGCATGGAAATGTAAAACATGTTTGCTTTGAGATATTACCATCCGTGCCAGTGACACATGAGGGAAGACCGCCCTGTCGCTTCCTACAAGCAAGGGGGAAGCAAACTGTCATTTCACACTCAGCTTGAATTTTTGGCCTACTGTTCTTGTGAATCACTTACTTTCGCCAAAAGACATTCATTCTGCATCTAAGAGAAGTTGACAGAAAAGATGCAGCCATGTCTGATGTGATGAGTTGGCTCACTGTGCTTTGCAGTCACTCGTGTAACTAGACCATCAGGAGCTGCAGGGCTGAGTGGAAAGGCAGAGTCTATGGGTGGGTGTAAGTCCTCTGCCGCGGCTCACTTGTTTATTCTTCTCAAGGACCTCCGCTATGGTCTTGGACTCCATAGCTATAGGCTGAGAGTCAAACTAGCTGTTTTCAAAGTCACTATTAAAGTCATCTGAGTTAAAAATAAGATCCAACACTACTGTTGTCTTTTGCCGTTGCCTGCACAAAGCATCAGGTCCTCTTAAAAGACAGGAGAGTGGGTGTGTGGATTTTCTTCTCTTTCTCAGCTTCAGAAACGAAAAAGGTTTCGCATTTGTGACTAGACTGAGAGTAGCTCACGGTGACAGAAAGTGCTCTCAGGATATGTCTGCCCGCTCTTCTTCATCCTTCCGGTGCGGCCCCGCCCCTCACAGTTCTCAGTCGCAAGTTACCAAGTGACAAATATCAACATTCTCTCACAAAGGAGAACCCTCAAATACTTCCCTTCGACCCTAGAATAGTTACCAAGACACGCCCATCAACTGTGCTGATGATAGGAAAAATCAAAACAAAAACCAAAAACACTAAAACCGCCATCCCTCTAAATGAAGAGAAAAAAAAAAAAAAAAAAACCAAAAAAAGAAAAAAAAAAAAAAAAAAAAAAAAAAAAAAAAAAAAAAAAAAAAAAACGAACGAACAAAAACAAAAAACAAAACCTCAGCAAGGTTTCTGACCAGAGACTTCTCTAACTGCCGTGGACTTGAGTGTCTCTCCAGGCTGCAGTGATGGAGAGGTAATGGAGTTGTCATGATCACATATCGAAGTTTTTTTTTTTAAAGAGACCCTCTCCACTGTGACATGCGACCTTTCTTCTTCCAGGAAACTGTTCAAATGTCCTGATCAACTGCTCTAGCTCTACTCTCTCTAGCCTTTCCCTAAAGTGCCCTAAAGAAGCGGAAAGCTCTTGAACCACCTGTGTAAGACTCAACAATGCTTAAATGAACACTACAGTGCTTTGTGAAGGCGCTAGCCGCAGGAATCAATTGACGACTTGCATAGAGAATTCTTGAGATTGATCTTTCCAGGAGAGAACCGATTTGTGACTTTAAGAAATGCACAGATATTAAGGATGTCGAAAAAATATTGGAGCCTAAGGGAAAAAAATCACAGAGGTGTGGAACTTGTTCTTCAGTAATACTAGATTAGTAGTCTGCAATATTAGATTAGAAGCTACCTCAGGGAAGCAACATCTTAAATAATGATGCTTTACAGGAGTGGATAAAAAGGAAAATGATTGAGAAATGCTAGACAGCTTTTCCAGTGGTCCTAGCTTGTAAAGGAGACTCTTCAAGCATAGAGAGAGCGTGCTGTCACAGTCTTGTGTTTAAATGTGGGCAACTGCTTTTATGACAAAAACTAAGCCTGGTGTGATGGCACATGCCATTGATCCCAGCACTCTGGGAGGCAGAGGCAGGTTGATTTCTGTGAGGTTAAGGGCAGCCTGTTCTACAAAGTCAGATTCAGGACAGTCAGGGCTATGACACAGAGAAACCCTGTTTTGTTTTGTTTTTTTCAGAGACAGGGTTTTTTTCTCTGTGTAGCCTTGGCTGTCCTAGATTGACTTTGTAGACTAGGCTGGCCTTGAACTCACAGAGATCTGCCTCTCTCGAGTGCTGGGATTAAAGGCATGTGTCACCACTCCCAACTGAGAAACCCTGCCTTGAAAAAATAAAAACAGGGCTGGAGAGATGGCTCAGCGGTTAAGAGCACTGCCTGCTCTTACAAAGGATCTTGATTCAATTCCGAGCACCCACATGGCAGCTCACAACTGTAACTCCAAAATCTGACACCCCTACACCAACATATGCACATAAATTAAAAAAAAAAAACCTTGTATTAATTCTTCAAATATTCCACACAATGAATTTTTGAGAATTCTGAATTGTGGTGGGGAGTGTAAGAACCGTAGAGCACTTGTGAAGTTATGTACATATAAAACCCAAGATTAAACTCCAGTATTACATCGAAAAAGAATGGAAGAACTACCAGAGCTAATTTGTTTTCTCAATATAGAAAGTGAAACATCATCAAATGTCTATGCCATTCTGGGTATCAAAGGTCGTGGCTAGACATAAAGCCATGTCCTGGCGTTTTCAATGGTACAGCAGCTTAGAGGAAGGCGTGAAAAGGCAGTGTGCAGGCCCCTAAGCCTATTATCACAGAACACTTTGTCTGGAAATAGTTTTGTGTCATTAGTCAATCTTAATTCCAAATTGTGGCTATCTTCTCTCTTGGCAAATGTTCTTGCATCTTTTACTCACTTTTTAGGGTTTATTTATTTATTTTTGGATTTTCAAGACAGGGTTTCTCTGTGTAGCCTTGGCTGTCCTCAACTCATTTTGTAGACCAGGCTGGCATCACTTTTTAAACTTGTTACAAGTTCACTTAAAAAAAAAAAAAAAAGGCACTAATCAAGAGATAAATAATACAAATCCTAAAATTTCTTACAAGATTTGGTCGTTTTGAATTCTAAATTATTTTGATAATGATGGAGTATGCCCATGTACCAATTAAACATTTTTTAAGAAGAGCACCAGATCTCCAGGTCTCATAGATGGTTGTGAGCCACCATGTGGTTGCTGGGAATTGAACTCAGGACTTTCGGAAGAACAGTGTTCTTAACCTCTGAGCCATCTCTTCAGCCCTCAACTAAAATTCTTAAGTCCTGAGAAAAGGGTAAAAGGTACAAAAGTGGAATGTTAGGGTTCATAGGGATATGTGTATGAATGTTAGGGTTTTGAGGATGTTTCAGTGAGTTGAAAATCACTAAATACAAAATTTGCTAAAAATTAAGAATAGGGAAGATAGAACAATCTACATGAAATTAACCTTGTATTACTTTGCTTGAATAGGTTTTATCTTTACTTATTAAAGGCTATAAATTATTCAACCCCAAAAGTAATCTTTTTTTTTTTTTTTTTTTTTTTGAGACAGGGTTTCTCTGTGTAACCCTGGCTGTCCTGGACTCGCTTTGTAGACCAGGCTGGCCTCGAACTCACAGCAATTCACCTGCCTCTGCCTCTCAAATGCTGGGATTAAAGGCATGTGCCACCACCACGCGGCTCAAAAGTAATCTTTCAATGGTGTTTATCTCATTGTTACGTATCCTAGTTCGCTGTTTCAGTCAACTAGAGTCATATCTGAAGAAAGAACCTCAATTGAGAAAATATCGCCATCAGATTGCCTTGGAGGGAAGCCTGTAGGGACATTTTATTGTTTGATGATTGATGTGGAACGACCTAACCTTTTGTGGGTGGTGCTACCCCTAGGCAGATGGTCTTGAGTTGTATAAGAAAGCAGGGTGAATAGTCCATGGAAAACAAGCAGCATCCCTTGATGGTCTCTGCATTAGTTCCTGCTTCCTGGTCCCTGCCTCAACTCCCTTCCCTGCTTTACCTTCATGATAGAATATACCCATAAGCTGTCAGGGAAAAAAGACTTTTCCTGCTCATGTTGCTTCTGGTTATGGCCTTTTTTATATAGCACTAAAAGCCAGCTAGGACATCCTGTAATGGCTATTTGAAGTTACAGAGCTTCATTGACTTTATTTAGTCCATTAACACGTTTAAGAAATAGTTATGGGGGCCTACAGGTAAAGGCATTTGCCACCAAGTCTAATGACCCAAATTCAATTCCTGGGACTCCTAGAATGGAAAAAAGAGATCTTGAAACTTGTTATTTGACCTCCATATATGTGCTGTACACACACACACACACACACACACACACACACACACACACACACACACCACAAATACATAAATGAAATAAAAATTTCAAAGAAAAAATTGACATTAAGGATGTGGCTCAGTGTGAGTACAGCTGTCCAACATGTACAGGGCTCTGGGTTCAAGCACTGATGCCATGAAAATAAAACAAAACAAAGCAACAATAATAATATGTCCTCACGTCTCCCTTCCCCTTAATGATTACGTTTTCACGGGCAGAACTGCATCAAAACTTCACTTACATGCATCTTTTTTTTTTTTTTTTTTTTTTTTTTACAATGAATAGAACTAGAAAATGGGTGGGATGAGGAAAAGAAACAACTCTTGCAGGTGTCTTCTGACTTCTGAATGCACACCTTGCCACATTTGCACACGCCCACATACACGCACACACCACACACATGAAAAATAATGCTTTTAACGTAAGTCAGCTCACATGTTTTTTCCTTAAAGCTTTTAAGACATGGAGGGTATTGTGTACCACAGACTCATTAGGAGCTAATCCTCCTGCCTCTACTTCCAAAGTTCTGAGATCACAGGCATGTGCCCCCACACCCAGTGACATGGTGACTAGAACCCAGGATGTCATGTATACTAGGCAAGCTCTCTACTCACTTTCGACATAATTTTAAAACTTGACTTAAATGTTAGGCTTTGCTTAATGTTTAAATGTTGTTGTATATTTTGCCTTTTGAGCAATAAAAAGCCACAAAATCATAAAAAGAAAAAGAAAAGGAAAAAGAAAATGGGTGGGATAATAAATCCAAACATATCATACTATACTTTATATTTTTGCTCATATTCATCTCCTTAGCATACGTGTGAAGGAAGCCATCTTTGCTCTAGTGCACGCGCCTAGGCTTACATCTGAGTTTTTCCTTTGTCTCTCAGAGTCTAGGTTTTCCAGCATCTTATATTTTTTAAAACATCCACTTTTATTACTCACTTATGTTTATGTATTTATACGTATATGCATATATGTGTGTGGGGTCAAAGGACAATTTTCAGGCACTGTTTCTCCCCTTCCACCATGTGGGTTCCAGGAATCTGACTGAGTTCATCATGCTTTACCCTAACTACTGAGCCATCTAACCAGCCTTATCTCCTCCCCTCCCGCCTCCCCTCCTCTCCCCGCCACTCCCTTCCCTTTCCCTCCCCTCCTCTCCCCCAACTCCCCTGTCCTTAGGTCCTGGGGATGTGCCACAGTGGCAATGTTTGTGTCTAGCATTTGCAAGATTCTGGGTTTCATTCTCAAAAACAAAAAAAACAAAAACAAAACTCTAGTCTAGGTGAGTGCATTGCACTTATACAGCAAATACTTCCCACCCCACTGGCCATGATCACATCACAGTACTAGATGCTACAAATGGTTTGCTGATAGGATTTCTCAAACAAAGACCTGTTTCAGAAAGCTGAAGATGAAATGATTTTCAGTTGCCATCTGCTTATCTCTCATGAGACAAAATTCAGCCTCCTCTAGACCCATTGCATTAGAGATATGAGCAGAAGCACACCGAGAAGACTAACTAATTAAACCAAACGATACTCTCAAATACACTGGTATGACAAAGAACGTGGAAGCAGATACAAGACAGTGAGCTAAGCTGAAGCCCCCCCCCCCCAAATCAACCATCCAGATGTAATTTAGTGGAAAACATGAAATACAGCTTCAGATACTCACGGGTAAATGATCAGGTGCGGACAGATTGACACTACCAAGACTCTCAACACTGTCACAGCTAAAAACGTCATCATTTGATTCCTGTACAGAAGAGCGGAGTGAGGCTCTGTCAGCTTCTTCAAACGTCCCCTTTAAAATTCCACTCATAGCTGTCACATGGACCTGCAGAAGGAACGGGAGCCGAGCATTGAAATCTGTGCCCGCTGGCTGCATAGTCAAGGACGTAGAGTCGTCTTAGGACCTACTGCTTTGAACCACACAGGCTGCACTTCCTGTAACACTGGAAAGCACGGCAAACAACTACACCCTGACTCATTCCTAGTTCTCATCCTGGCAACGATGTCTGTAAGAAAGCGTTGAAATTAAGAATGTGGAATAAGAATGCTGCATATGGAAATACGGCTTCTTGTTTTCAAATGCCAAAACAACAAGTCAAATGCATTTATTTGATGTGTTCTAGTCAGTCGCGTGCTGTCATTGACAGAGCCAGAGTTCAGAACAGAATGGATCATTCACTTGCACGCTGTCATCCCGGGAGCATACTGATGAGGGTATGTCTATCTTGTTGGGGATTTCTTTTTTTTTTTTTTTTTTTCCTCAGGTACAAAGGCATCTACTTTCCTGGGGCTCTCTGTCCATCAAAAATCAAATTGGTTGCTAGGAATGGCAATACCTGCAGAATTTAGATGCCTTATCTTGTTTCCAGTCAATTCAGCAGAGCCACAGGGAATACTCAGGGCCTGCGCCAAGGAGAGCTGAATAGATTTTACACATGACAGACTACAGTACCTAAATCTTTTTGCCAGATAAAACATTCATTTAAACTTCTTCACTCTTTGCGGCAGCATGGGCAGGGAGAGCCATTCAGAGGCAGATGGATTCGCAATATTTTAAAAAAAAAATTGTTAACTTCAGTTTGATGAATCATTAAACCACTGATAGTAACAATTTCTCTGCATCTATAGAGAAACACTGAAGGTAATGAGTGGTTATAAACACAAATGCCTACAGTGGCCGACCTTCAGAAGGGAATAGGGTCACCTGTGATAAAATCATGCAGTCTTCATTGTCTCTTTCATGTGCTATTTGTAACAATGTCACCAAGAAATATGCCCTTTCTAATGGGAAATGATACCTAACTAGAAATATCAATAGCCTCCAGTCAAGCAGGCAGTAGGTGATGGATTCTGTGATATGGAAGACGAGAGGCCAAATTCCCAGTTCTATGTGAGAGACACCTACTTGGGGCTAAGTCATTTTGTCTAAGTGCTTTCACAGTTTAACCTACTATAACCTGGCCAGTGTTTTGTTTGCAGATCCAAAAGCAGTCCTTGACTGTACTGGACTTCATACTCTGTGTCTGTTTATCACTTACTGATTTTGTTTACAAAGCTAAGGAAGTCCTTTTCAATTTTAATTTTACATTTCAAGTTTTAATTTGCAGCCTAAATTGGACTGATTCAACAATACAAACAAGAACGGTCAGTATCGGGCTGGGCAGCAGCGGCGCTAAGTTTCACTCCCAGCACTCAGGAGGCAGAGGCAGGCGAATCACTGGAGTTCGAGGCCAGCCTGGTCTACAAAGTGAGTCCAAGACAGCCAGAGCTATCACACAGAGAAACCCTGAAAAACGGTTAGTATCAGGGACTTGGAGGGCTAAAGACTAGGGCATCAAAACCTTGTCTTTCTCACCAACAATCTTACAAATGCCCTGAACCATCAGAGTGAACCAACATCACGAGAAACCCTGATAGCATGAGATACAAAGGAAAGGTGATCTTTTAAGTCAAACCTCAATGTGGCAATTCAAGATATTCCTTCTGCTAGTATGGAGTAAGTCTGCTTTCAGTGACTTCTCTTTAAAAGGTATACTTTGGGGGGACCTGGCTCTCCTCTTTCTATCATCAGTGTCCTGATGCTGTCCCTTAATTTTGGTGACTACAATCCAGTGGGACTTTTTTTTGCTCCCTGTCCCTTGGGTTAGAAACTTCTTCTCTGGGTTTGTAGTCTCTGGTTCCCTAAGTCCCTGGCTGGCACATGGCTCTGAGCTTCAAAAGACTTTTTCTCACCTCATCATCTCCTGCTGGTCACCCAAATCTCATTTTCGGTTTTTATTTATTTGTTTTCCCCTTGGTCTTGAGTGTCTTCTTGGCCATTTGTGTCTCTCCCTGTTTTGAAGGTGTTTGTTATTTACTCAATAAACAGTTGCAGTCTTTTCTCATATTTCGGGGTCATGTTCCTAAGATTTACTTTGCTTTTAACTGTATACATGATTGTGTGGGGGGACATACATGTGAATACAAATACCTGCAGAGGCCAGAAGATGGTGCTGGATTCCCTGAAGCCACAATTTATAGCCAACTGTGAGCCCATGAGATGGGAACTGAGATCTGAATTCAGGTCCTCTGCAAGAACACCAAGCTCTCTTAACTGCTAAAATATGTCTCTAGGTCCATTGCTATTACTTTAGACACTAGAGAATAACAAGCAATATATATATATATATATATATATATATATATATATATATATATATATATATATAT
>OU015750.1:39324850-39335939 GCA_907169655.1 Acomys percivali | reverse complement strand
TCTCTCTCTCTCTCTCTCTCTCTCTCTCTCTCTCTCTCTCTCTCTCTGTGTGTGTGTGTGTGTGTGTGTGTGTGATGCACTCCTGCCATAGCATGTACATAAAGAACAGAGGACAGCAACTTGCAGGAGTTGACTATCTTCATCCACGTGAGTTCTGGAATCAGACTCAGGCAATCCCATTTGGTGGCGGGAGCCTCGGCCTGCTGAGCTCTGTAGCTACTTTCCCTTCATTATGTCACAGGCATCAAGAAATCCCCCAGTAGCTGCAGTCCTTGATCTTGGCTCATCCACTTGCAGAACCCTGTGGAACTGACTTCTTTATAAGGTTAAATTTTTCTAAAAACATTTTTTTTTCTGAGAGTGAAATTACCAGATTGCTAACAGGAAGCAGGATGATGTTAAGGGTGAGGGGCCAAGCTGCATTGTGTTAGGGGCCGTGACATGAATGAGCACTGCAAGGAACTGTCGGGTCCAGGATGGATGTCCCCATTGAGGGCACGCACCCTCCTTCTTCATGGTGGGCACAGCAGTGTCAGGGTCTTTCCCTTGTTCAGGGGCCACGTCCTCCAAAGAGCTCACCTTGCACGCTCAAAGAAGTCTCTTACCCTTTTTGACAACAATTTGAGGGAAATTGTCAGAGCATGTTTGTTCATCAAGTCATCAGATGTTACTGAAAGGCTAGCCCATACTCCAGGAAAGGCTGTGAGGGGATTAGCATGGTGTACACGATTTTACAAACTGTAATTTTGCCAATTATGTCACAAAACATCTCCTTCCATAACTAGGTGTTTAATTTGATTTTGGTTTTGTGTTTAGGGCTGCATCGTATTTCACTGACTAACTGTGCTATAAATATTTTAAGTAAATTTCTCAAAGACAATGCTAGGCTCCTTCATTTTCTTTGCCTTCTTTTTTTTCTTTCTGTTTTTCGAGACACAGTTTCCCTTTGTAGCTTTGGCTGTCTTGGACTCATTTGTAGACTAACCAGGGTGGCCTTGAACTCACAGAGATCTGCCTGCCTCTGCCTCCTGAGTGCTGAGATTAAAGGTGTGGACCACCACACATAGCTAGGCTCCTTTCAAGGAATTATATTCAGAGGAAATGCATGTAAAGCACAGTGCCATTTTTACCATAATTTATACTGTTGAACACAACTTTAGGTTGTATTCGTGTAGGCAGAAGTGACATTTCCAAACATTTTGCCAGTTTGACTGCCAGAGCGGCACTCCCAACTTGTGTCTCTTTGATGGTGCTCTGAGACATGATTTTACCATGCCTTTGCCAGTGATGCAGCCTGCTTTTTAATTTCTTTATAAATTTGTCAGCTATTTAAATTAATAATTATTGTTAACATACATACATCACCTATTATGCAATCTGTGTTTCAGGCAAGTGACCGACACGATTCTAGAACAGTCCTTGACATTCTCTGGTCCTAGTATATGTGCTTATTTGAGCCCATGGTTATGAAAATTATGAGAAGCCATTGTGGTGATCACACTCACAGGCATATGGAATGTGGCAAAAACAGATTTGCATATGAGCCAGTGACCTGATGGGCGGGCATATGACCTAATCACAGGAGACTTTCAAACTGGGCAAAGAGCAATGGTTCTCAACATTCCCAAGCTTCGACCCTTTAATGCAGTTTCTCCTGTGGTGACTCCCAGCCATAGGACTATTTTCATTGCTACTTCACAACTGTGATTTTGCTACCGGTATGAATTGCAATGTAAATATCTGCCTTTTCCAGTGGTTGTTCAGCTTCTAAAAGGGTCCCCCAGGTTGAGAACCACTGGTTATATATTAAGAGAGGGGTTCGGTATGAGAAAGGTTCTCTGTGCGGAGCTAGAAAGAATGCACGGCATGGAAGGCACACAGCCTCCAGGCGCATGCGCTAATATTGATCTGAGGAGCTGAAGTCTACCATCCACAAGATGAGCCACCACAGCAGGCTGACAAGAGCTTCCCTGAACTGACACCTGGATTCCAGCCTGTGGGACCCTGAGCAGTGAATATAGCCATGCTATGCTGGCCAGGACTTCTGTCCCTTAGTGTTCTGAGCTAACACATATGTGAGTGGCTTACGATGTTATGATTGCAATAATTTCTCACACAACAGAAAACTGACAGAACAAGCCAATCCATTTAGCTATTGTTGCTATTAATATCAAAGCCGAGGTCATAGAGGTAGATCATAGAGTCAGAATTCAAACTCAGAGGTCTGCACATTTGAAATGATGTGCCACGGCACCATGCTCTTTCTTACTCTCTCAGTGGTGCCTCACTGCTTAGAATTGGTTTCCTTTTTCCCTCGCAACCTCCCACCCTTTCCCTTCATGTTTCTTTTTTTTTTTCCATTCCCTTTCTTTTCCAGTTTTCCAAGACATAGTCCTGATACATATCACATTCTCCCTCCCTTCCCTCCCTCCCTCCCTTCCCCCACTCTCCCCCTCCCTCCTTTCTTCCCTCCTCTTCCTCCCTTGCCTTTCCTTCCCTCCCTCCCTGCTACCCTTTCTTCATTGTTCTTCCATCTATCCCATCTATCCGGTTGTGGTGATAATTCTATCAAAAGGCTTCTCCTCTTCTGCACTGTCTGCTCACCTTTATCGTGAGCTATATTAAGAGTTAGTAAAACGGCACACTGGTCTTACATAATCGACAGAAAACTGGGGTTGGAATAAGAAGGTTTCTGAATAGTGTGTGGGTTTCTGTTTGCTTGTTTTGTTTGTTTTTGCTTTTTCCGTGCTGGGATGAAACCCAGGGCCTCCTTCAAGCTAAGAATGCACTCTTTCACTGAGCTACACCCAAAGCCCCTACAATTTTAGCTTTAGTCACATGTTACTAGACATCATTAGCATAACCAAGTGGGATTCATTGATCCCCCAATATATATGAATGAGATGGCTTAAATATATACTGCTATCTTTTATACATTAATATTAGTATTTACATATTAACAAAATGACTCAATTATATTAATTTGCAACTAATCTATTGGTTGAACATAGGATGTTCTGAATGAATGTATACATGAAATAGAAGTCATGCCTCAGTATTGTGAAGATTGGTTCCAAGAAACCCTCTTCATCCTAAAACCCACAAATGTTCGTGTCTGTGGAAACACACAGGAGTCCATGTAGCACACTAGTGCTCTCCTAGAGTTTATGATGAATGGCCTCTGCATTCTGTGTAATGCCAAATGCCATGAAAACATGATTCTCATAGCTGTTACACTATCTTGCTTGAGGAATACATGCAATTTTACTTGAATATTTCAACCTATATTTGGTTGAATCTGTAACTGTGATACCAGCTAATATAGAGGACTGACTGCTGCATTATAACAAAACAAAGCAGAGAGGCAGGACACAAGGAACATATGCAGATGAGATCCCCCATTAACACGGAAAAACTCAAGTGGAGTTTAGACAATAAAAAAAAATCCTGCAATGTGAAAATTTGCCTGGTTTCATGACCTTTCTATGACAAGGATGCTGTCACATTCAAGAGCATCCCTGGAGTCGTACATGAAGGGAAAGGACTATTGGAGAATGTCAACACATCTGTCACTGAGGTTAGAGAGGCCTCCGTAGCTGGCAAGAGCATCACTCACTTCATTATTTAGTCAGCAGCACAATTTGGAACACAAAGTACCTATCAGACATTGTGTAAGGCACTGGTGTGGAGACAGGAAAACCCCCTGCCACTGGCAATCACAGCTCAGATGGTCTTGAGAAAGCGAGGGAAGATAGAGAATAGATGCAATGACCATACTAAGAAACAGCCCAAGCAGTACAAGAAGGGGGCTTCTCTCCCCACAGCCTCGCTTGCGTATTATGTGATAATCTCAAGAGACAGAAAATTATGAGTCTCCAAGCTCAGCTTCTCTTTTGATACCCAGGACTACATGGCCTATGTGGGTCCCCTAGAGGGTTTGAGAACCACAGTGGTTACCCACTGGTTAAGTAAAACAAGAATTACTACAAAGTGAGAGAAAGAAAACAGTGAAGACAAACTTTTCCAAGAATCTTTGTCCAACTAAGGTGACCCCATCAAAACCAGAACTTCCTGGGACATGATGACTTTTAATGGCTAGCCTAGGGAAGGAAAGAAAGAAGGGAGGGAGGGAGGGAGGGAGGGAGGGAGGGAGGGAGGGAGGGAGGGAAGGAGGGAGGGAAAGAGGGAGGAACAAAGGAAGGAAGGGAAGGATGGAGGAAGGAAGTGAGGAAGGAAGGAAGGCATTTGTAAAGATATTCATGCCTCCTTCTGCTTAGGAAACGGCTTCATTTATTAAATATTTATGGTGGATCCATAACATGACAGCAAGCAACTGTTCAGACACTTGCGAGAAAACAAACTAAATATATTTCTGACCCTGTTGTCAAACTTAGAAACTGTGAGGAAGTCAAGCCCACCAGCCTCACTGGGAGCTGGAGAAGGTCCAAGTGCAGTATGCCAGGCAATTCTAAAACACTGGTACACCCTGGAGATCATCTGGCCAGCCATGCATTTCCACATTCTTCCAAGGCCCTCCTTTACCCCAACTCTCTTTACAGTCCTTAATACAACATGCCCTGTATTTAATAGAAACACATAGTCTTCAGCTATCATTATTTTGTACAGGCAAAGGCTTACTTTCTCTCTGTCCCTCAAGATGGAGTGTTTCCCACAACTGCAACTATGACTTCAGGAAGATATCTCTAGGGTAAGTACCACTCTCCTAGTGCATAGAGCCTAAAATATAGAATGTGGGGAAATATGAATATTTATAGAAAGATTTTCTGATAAATATTGATTAAAGATACAAAATTTTGCAAAAAGCATTTGCTGTTTTTCTTTGAAGGTGATTTCCTTTTTAACTAATGTGCAAATGAATCCAGGGGGAAAAAACAGAGAAATCTGCTGTGTGTGACATGCTTCTTGAGTGCTTTGAACTATTATGTTAAACTGGATTATCTTTAATATGTGACAGAGTTACTCTGTCCTTTTTATTTCATGTGCACACTTGTATGCTATGCATGCATGTAAATCAGGTTCACATGTGTGTGCACTCATTGTAAAGATATGCATGCATGTGTATGTACATGTGTGTTGCCAGCCTCATGTTGGTATAGGGATTCTTCCACTATCACTCCTCCCTTTGTTCTTTGAGGCAGTTTCTCTCAGTCAAACCAGGACATTGAAGATGGGACTGGTGTCCATAGGCAGCTGGATCCCCAGTTTTGGCATTCCCAGAATGGAAGTATGAGAATTTAGCTAACGCTGTGCCCACTCAATATTTACATGGGCTCTGCGGCTCCAAACTCCAGTATTCTTGCTTATACAGAGGACACTTCAACCACAGAGCCATCTCCCCAAATCCATCGTATCTATGCTTTTAAATGAGATTAATAGTCATTGAGTTATTCTCCTGTTCATAACATCCTTGCTGAAGCACATTGCTGATATGCATCAGGATAATCGTACATTGAATAAAACTGTTTGAGGTCTTAGGCTCAGACGGTGCTTTCACAGTTTGTGCATCCAATGGCTTTTTTTTCAAGTCACATTAATTAGCCCATTATACTTGAACTCTAAAGCCACCAGCTAGGAAATACAGTGCCCTACCACTGACTGACATTTGTGGATTATCCAAATGCTATCCTGAGCCTGATAACGAACTCCAGGCCTTGCTCCTTGATACATGAAACTGTAACTGAACAGCAGCAACCGCTTTGCATAGCTTCCCTTTTCACTCCTGTGTAACCTCTACATTAAACATCAGGTACTAAGTAGAAGAAAGCAAGAATAGCACCTGAGTAGTAATATTCTTGCGTTATGACACCAGGTAGTACAGATGTTAATGTGAGTGTTCATTTGCCTGGACCCCTCTAAGTGTGTGGCATATGTGAAACTGGGGAAATCTGGCCCAAGCTTTCTCACCCTGATGCTATTACCCTTTCTAGTAAATCCCAGCACTTCATTTCCAGAAATGTGGGGTCATGTGCCAAACCAGCATATTTCCACTCTAGACATAAAGCAGCCTACCTATGTTATGGAGGAAGTTATTAAATATTAATTTCCTTAGTACACTTTATGAGACTTGAGAGGCCTGTACAAAAGCATCTAAAAGGAGAGCTAGCCATTTTTAGAAAATAAAAAAAACATAAAAGTTTATAGATGTAAGTAATAAACTCTTTTTTTTTTAAGTAATCTAACATTGGGAATTTGGTACGTATGTATTTGGTATGTAATCTTAAGAAAGTTGATGTATACTTGAAAAGTCTGACTGTGCCTGAGAGTAAGGTTATGTACATAGGTCACATGACTATTTCTTGGGCCTTCTGTCTTCTTGCTAGTGTGCTTTTCAATGTTATCATCATTTACCCTGAAAGTGTTATCTCTGAAGTTGATCACATTAATTGAGAAAAACTAAATACTCCCTACTACCTGAAGGCCCTCTGAAAAGCAAAGCGGTGATGCACCCAGTGAATTTAACTGTCCATAATGTATTGGTTAGATATTAAACATTTTAGCACATGGTTTAAGCGTGGGTAGTGCAGTAACTGCTACATTGTTAATGTTAAATCTAACCTGCTAAGATTATGATTACAAAAATAAAGTTTTTTTCATATCAAAGCTATTTAAACAAGCAGTAAAGAGGTCAAAGAACTGAGAATCTCATCTGCATTATAATAACAAGTAAAACTAAAATATTATGGTGGTTCTCCTTCTTAACAACTGATAAAGGAAACGGTGTTTGGGATGACAGTGCAGTCTTCAAAGCATACTTAATGGAAATATTTTAATTTGAGAAATTGCCTAGAGCCAAATTGAATGGTAATTGTGATGGGCTTTTTCTCATAAAGAAAAGCCATATAAAACAAATGTTTCATTTCAAACAAAGAAAACCACTTCAAATATATATTTACAATATATTAAGGAAATTATTAAATTTATAATGAACTACATTAATATTAAATCAAGTAACTTTTTAGCTTGCTAGAATGCACAGTCTTTTATTCATTAGGTAGATTATCAGGGTAAGAAAATGACTGAAGCAGTAAACAGTGGTCTGGCCGCAGAGTTAAGACAGTCCTTACACCACTGTGTCCAGTATGATTTACATGCTCACTACTCACAGCCTATGCTTGCATTTCCAGCTTTTTTAAGTTACCAATACATTAAATCTTTTTTCACTTTTCATCTTACTCAATACATTACTAACCACTGCAACATGGGGAGAATAAAAAAAAAAAAAAAAGAAAGAAACCAAAGACTATGCCGCAGAAGACAAAACAATACAACTTGTCTGCCCAACAAACCTACATTTACGTGTTAAAAGTGGCCTTGCCATGTCTTCCTGAAGAGCTTGGGGAGGTTTTCATTCTCCTGTATCATCTTTCATGCCTTTTTCCTCTCCTTTGCCTCCAGTGACACACACACACACACACACACAGACACAACACACACACATACAGACACACACACACACACACACACATCCTATAGACTGCCGTAGAAGCTGCCACAGTTGTCTTCCCTTTTATAAGCCTTGCAGACGTCTGCCAGTGCCTGATAGGAAATGCTGATGAAGAAAGGGTTTATCTACTTCCCATCCAAAATATGTGAGCCATTAAGGAAATTATAAAAAGCCACAACAATATACTCTGCTTTTATTCAGAACCTTTCCCTTAGTGATTATTAAAAGGAGGATATTTTTAGCTAAAGAAAGCAAAATGCATCTGCAGCAGCTGGTTTCCAAGGAAACCGAATAATTTAAAACCATGTGGAACTCTGCTCTCTAATTTTCATCAATCCCTTTTCATTCCTAGAGGTAGCTTTGTTCAGAATTTATAATTCCTGTTTTTTAAAAAAGTGTAGCTGCATTGATTTATTGTCTGTAGCACATTCCATCAGCTGAATATTTATTTAGTCTCGCATACCACCTTAAGGTCCATGGGTGTGGGAAACTGGAATTAATCGTCATCATTATTTTGTTTGAAAAACAAAAGTTACTTTTAAAAACCAACAATTAAAAACACAGAAAAAAATTTAGCATTATGTCATTATTTTTGAGATCCAGAAATGGTTCAAGCAAACCATAGGAGAGACCAACATAGCATCAACTCACATAAAGATATTAAGTATATTTAGTATGTTTAGGAAGTTCAAAGGATGTGTCTGTTAACTTGAATAATCTTTGCACAGTATCCAGCAGTATTTGTTTGCCACTTAATAAGAAGTGTTATGTTTGTATCACCTTATTCAAAGGCTTGTACCACCCATATTTCAACTCATAGCAAAAATAAGACCAAATTTTCTTAGAAATTACAGTCACTTAGTAAGTTTAAATTCAATGAAAGGCATAAAAACACATAAATGAATAACTTACATCACTATTGTGCTGTGCTTTGTTTCATTCTAGCCAACAGGTATTAATTGGATGCCAAAATGTCCACAACTGTACTATTTCCTAAGAGCTCAGATTTAATGAGATCCTCTCAGACCTAAATGATCTTATAAATTATAATCAACAGAGGAGTTAGTGTTGTGGAATAAAATTATTTTCCCATCTTTATTACTACAAATATATCATTTACTCCACATTGTTAAAGACCTTCCCCGGGTTTCTTAAAAGAAAAATAAAACAAAGTGTCAGGCATCATAAACAACTAGTAAAGTCAAAACCACGAATATTACAAAATTACTGCCGCGAGGCTTTTGCTAACAATGTGTGGAGGAATTTCTTAACCTTGATGTATCTGACTCATAAATAAAACTTGTCAGTCAGACACTACTTTTCACAGCGAAGTCTCATCCTTCCCAATTAGACTTTGGTGCTTTTAAAGTGAGAACCATCCGGTGCAAGTTGACAGCTATCAATAGATCTTTCCTTCACCAGCACACATAAGCTTCAAATTTGCTGACTAAAATCACTGCAGCTACTCAGGGCAAGAGATGCAGCGAGACAGGAGGGCTTGCATGCACAGAGACCATTCATTCAAATATAAGGCGAAAAGAAACTGCAAACTTAAAAAAAAAAAATCATAAGCTCCTTGCTGGGCGGTAGATATAAAGACCACACACTGAATCCAATATGTTCAGAGAAGGCTCCATTTTCTCAGGACCTGTGGAATCTCTCAAGCTTTTCTCATGCCTCCTTTGGTATCCATGAACAGAAGCCTTGATAAACCCACACAAAAAATGGTTCGGTTTTGCTCAATAACGTTTGTTTAGACGGCAATCCAAGAGGAGGCATGCCTCTGGTGGTTTTGTGCGGTTTTGTGTTTAAATCAAAGAAGGGTTTTTGCAAACACAAGGCTCATCAAGGCTTCCCGGAGTCAAGCGAGGGACCGCTTTCCGGAAGGGTCATCAGGATTCCCACACTCCAAAGACGCTTCTATCAGAACTAAGCATTTCCCTTTTTAAAGAAAGAAAGAAAGCAAAGAAAAGAAATTCTCTCTCCACCCCGCCTCCCTCTTACCTGTAAATATGGTCTCTGCACTTGGGCTCCGGCGGAACACACTGAGAAGAGCTCACTCCGCCCTGGACCATCCATCAGGCCGCAGCCAACCAATAACAAAAGCCAGATTCCGGCGTCCTCCCGCTCTTGTAGCCTGCCTGCTCCCAGTCCTTGCTCCCTCCCACCCCGAGCTTTTAGAGGACAAATCCCTGCAGCAGACAGGGGAAGGCAGTGGAAAAAAAAAGAAAGAAAAAAAAAAAAAAAAAGGAAAAGAAAAAGAAATATGGAGAGACGAACAGAAAAGGAAAATATTTCAAAGAGCAGCCAGCTGAAGTCAAAAGTCTTGTTTTGGATGTAGGAAATCGGGGTTAAGCTGGGCCTTGTCCACCATAAATCAAAGCAAACACTGAGGAAAGCCTAGGTAAACTGCCAGTTTCCCCTCACCCCATTGATTTTTTTCCTCCAGTGGAAAAAAATGTACACCTCTTTATTGTACATTTTGAAATATAGGTAGAGGAGGAAGACTGACCATCAATATTACCTTTTCAAAGGGATCCAGTCAAAATGAATCAAACATGACATCTCTTATTATTGACATCAAAACGTCTGCTTGGCAGCGTTTCTAGTCATAGTGTTGGGGCCAGATCAGCAAAATACACATTTTTTTTTTTCACGCAGAGTAGAAGAACATTCACATATTTTAGAGTTTGCACGACTTCAGATTCCTTAGATACTAGCATCAATTTGTGAATAATGGAGCTTGTTAAAGATTAAAGAGGAATCAGCCACTTGGTTGGGAAGACTCAAAGTGACTAATTGGACTCTAATTTTGCTCTAATAACCCTGGGCAAAATCATCTCACTTCTGAACTGAAAGACATAACATGAATAAAAGAACAATTGAGGAAAACATCAAATTAGATTTACTTAAGACAGCAAAGCAAACTCATACGAAGCATCAAGGGGGAAAATTGCTTTAAACAAAATCTCACTATGCAGCCATGGATAGCCTGAAACACCAGCCTAAGTACACCAGGCTGGCCTCAACCTTTAAGAGACCTGTCTCCTCAGCCCCCTAAGTGCTGTGATTTAAGGCATATTATATCACAAATAGCCAGGAAAACTAATCAAATGAATCAACAACAACAACAAACTACAATAAATCAAACTAAGGATTTTTGTTTTTTGGTTTGGTTTTTGTTTACTTTGTTATGGTTTGGTTAGTTGGTTTTTGGTTTTTCAGGACAAGGGTTTCTCTGTGTAGTAGACCATAGTTGTCCTGGAACTCTCTTTGTAAATCAGGCTGGCCTCAAACTCAGAGATCCACCTGCCTCTGCCTCCCAAGTGCTGGGATTATGGGTGTACACCACTATGACGGGCTTCAAACCAGTATTCTCTATATTTAAATTTTCTCTAATTAGATCAGGGAGATAGTTCAGTGGGCCAAGGCCTTAGCCAAGAAGCCTGATAAGCTGAATTCAATCCCTTGGTCCCACATGATAGAAAGAGAGAACAGGCTCTTGAGAGTTGAAGTCTGACCTTTGCACCAGTGCTGCACTGTGCCATGGAAACACACACACACACACACACACACACTCTCTCTCTCTCTCTCTCTCTCTCTCTCTCTCTCTCTCTCTCTCTC
>OU015750.1:39303169-39320876 GCA_907169655.1 Acomys percivali | reverse complement strand
GAAGAAGAAGAAGAAGAAGAAGAAGAAGAAGAAGAAGAAGAAGAAGAGGAGGAGGAGGAGGAGGAGGAGGAGGAGGAGGAGGAGGAGGAGGAAGAGGGAGGAGGAGGAAGAGGAAGAGGTGAAGGATGAGGAGGAAGAGGAAGAGGAGAAGGAGGACAATCCATGAGAATCAAATTTCCTAAGTGGAAGCTATACTTCATATTCAACCTTGTAAAAGGTTCTTTAGCCAAGAGAACGTCAATGATTGTGGACGTTGGAGTGTTGCAAGTCCAAAGTCTGATTTCATTTATTTCAGGCTACCTTTGGTCTTCTTAATAGTCATCCCTTGCCCAGCTCTGTGTCTGAGTATGCATCCTTCTGACTAGCATGTGAAACTGCTGGTAGACATTAACTTA
The DNA here is from genome assembly GCA_907169655.1 of Acomys percivali. Classification (NCBI taxonomy): domain Eukaryota; kingdom Metazoa; phylum Chordata; class Mammalia; order Rodentia; family Muridae; genus Acomys; species Acomys percivali. The sequence continues at coordinate 39,320,481 of OU015750.1, read as the reverse complement.
GATTACTAGTTACACCATCCCAAAGGTGAGAATGTTGTCTACTTTTTCGACACCTGTCTACCTTGTGTTTGCGCGGATGTTTTCAGAAATTGTCTTGATTTACAAATCTCTTTGTTTTGTTACTTTAAAAACATCATGAAACAGCTATCATGTCAAAACACAGAATTTAGGGTAACCCAAATCTGTATCCCTGGGTTGTAGTCAGTAATATTTGGCTCCAGAATAAATTTATATCCCTTTTAAGTAGAGATGTGTGTTTCTCATGTGTACATTTATTTTTGTTTCATGGTTTGGGAGGCTTTGGTTCATGGTTGCATGATCCCCCACAGATCTGGGGCCTTTTGAGAGGCACTGCATCATGGCCAAAGTACAGGCTAGAGGAAGCTGCTTACTTCATGGATGCTGAAAAGCAAAGACAGAGATAAGAGTATGAATGGGATCCTTATAATTTCCTCAATGGAACCACCCCAATGACCCAACTTTCCTCTACTAAGCCCCCAGCTAGGTGAGATGGTAAAAATGTGAATTAAGTCATGCTAGCAACCTTCTAACTACCTTTTTGTATACCACAAAATTATTTTTATATCTTAAATGTATAGATGCAATTGATTTTTAAAAAGAATAGATATCCAAATTAGAAATCCACATTAAAATGGGGTGAGTTCATGCCATACACACTGCATCAAATCTCTGAAGCACAATTTTTAAAAAAGATTTATTTATATATTATGTATACAATGTTGTGTCTGCACGTACAACTGCAGTCCAGAAGAGGGCACCAGGTCTCATTATAGATAGTTGTGAGCCACAGTGCGGTTGCTGGGAATTGAATTCAGTACCTCTGGAAGAGCAACCTGCGCTTGTAACTTTTGAGCCATCGCTCCAGCCCAAGGAATACAATTTTACATAAATTTCCCAGCTGGACCTTTCCCGGTACACTCAACTTTGAAACTCATCCTTGAGAATAAAAGGCGTGGTTTGAGAATGAAACTCTAAGGAAAACAGACAGTCAAGTGAAGGCTCACAACAGCTTATAGAGGGGGAGCCAGCAGGGTGAGAGGTTAACCGCAGCAGAGTAGAGAAATATAAAAGGTCATCCACCAAAACAGCCTTCCATCGAAGTGCAGATCTTGACACGGTTTCAGAAACCCTCTGGAAGCCAGTTCTAATGTAGTCTTCGGCAGTAACCGGAGTCCCAGCACACGGCATTTTGACAAGATACTTGGCCAACTGAAGGTGAGCAATAACTGGAAGTAAGTGGCTTGACTACACAGACAGACTGCAGTGGCTGTAAAAACGAAGGAGAGATAACACACGGGGGCAAGCTGCATGCGTTCTATACACTTAGCACAAATAGCGCATAGTACCAGACCGTCTCTTCAGTTTGCAGAGACGGCTGGGCTGCCTTTGCCGCTGTGGGTCTCTTTAGACAGTGCTAATAAGATGGGAATGGTGGGGCTGCCTTGTTAATAGGAGATGGCTTCCTGAGGAGCAGTGACAGCTGGTCTTGGAGATGACCATGAAGGTCTGCCTACACATCACCCAACTTGGCTGAAGTGAAGGTAACTGACCTGAAACATGTCTGAGTGATTAAAAAAAAAAAAAAATCTCTAGTGATAGGACATACAAAACTTCTCATGGTTTAAATGATGAAAAAGCAAGAGAGTTGCCAATATTCAAGGAAATCCAAAATCAGGCAGCTTGTCTGTCATAGGAACCGGATGTAGATCACATGTATTAACTGGTTAGTTTCCTTTGTTGAACTGCTCTGCTCGGTGGGAGGGGCTTTGAATTAAGATTCCTGGACATTCCAAAACAAAACCTGGAAAGGCTATCAGCAGAACCAATACACTGGATAAATTAGACCAGCAACACTCCATTCAGTATTTACATTTTAAGAAGTCAAGGGTCAAATTTGATACAACTGACCAAGACAACTTTTTGTGTTGCTGTAAATTCCCAGGACTCTTATAAGGCCCATGGCCCTGTGTGAAGACCATAACAGGCATAGATGGGTCACAAAACCTCTTAGATACTGACACAAATTCATAAGAATCTACTTATCAGTAGCCTATAAAAAACTACAATGTTCTTCTAAAAGTATAAATTCAAATATATCTGTGGCATTTTTATATGAAGACAATGTTCTGGGTACTAACATACTACAATAATCACAGCCAAGTCTCTGATTTCATCAATTTTACGTTCCAATGAAGGAAAATTATATTGAAATAATAATGAAAATAATAATAAAAATACATTCCGTATCTACCTAATAAACTTATAGTATATTGAGTAGCTTGTGGGCAGTACTGCATATTAAATAGAGTTAGATCCTGGCAGTTATGCTTGCTACGCTGCAGATAAATCCTAGTTTACTACATAACAAAAAGGAAGATCATAGACTAGTACAGACTAGAAGCCCAAATTAACACAAATAAGGTTGAGTGATGATTAATCAGTTATGACTTGATGAGAGATGAGGCCCTTGGAGATGAGCATCTGAACATACTTATGGGGGATTGATTATCTTGATTGATTATCTTAGATTTATTGGGGTGAGAAGACATGCCCACTGTGGGTGGCCCCATTCCCTTGGCTAGGATTCTGTGATATATAAAAAGGAGGAAGTGTGCTGACCACATGTTTTCAGCAGTCTCCTCTTCCTGATCATGGATGCAGTGTGAGCTACTGCTTAGAGTGAAGAACCAGCCTGCCTCCATATTAGGCTTTAAAATCTTCTTATAGTAAACGCAAACTGGGCTTATTCCTGTTTATAACTAAATCTCTGTTTCTCAAGAACTGGCCTATGCCTCACCTGTAACCTGAACTTAAATGGTTCTGTACTGCCTATTCCAGAAATGGCAATCATGACTTTGTTTCACAGAGTTATTTATAATCATCTTGCAAAAAAAGAACTTCCCAACCCTTCATTTGACAAAGGTCTAATATCCAAAATATATAAAGGACTCAAGAAATTAAATGCCACCAAACCAAATAACCCAATTGAGAAACAGGGCTCAGAACTAAACAGAGAATTCTCAACAGAGGAATATCAAAAGGCTGAGAAACACTTAAAGAAATGCTCATCCTCGTTAGTCATCAGAGAAATGCAAATCAAAACGACACTGAGATTCCATCTTACACTCATCAGAACGGCTAGGATCAAAAACTCAAGTGACACTACATGCTGGCGAGGATGTTGAGAGAGAGGAACACTCCTTCATTGCTGGTGGGAATGCAAACTAGTACAACCACTTTGGAAATCTATCTGGCGCTTTCTCAGAAAAATGGGAATAGGGCTCCCTCAAGACCCAGCTATTCCACTCCTTGGAATATACCCAGAAAATGCTCTACTACACAACAGGGACACATGCTCAACCATGTTCATTGCTGCCTTATTCATAATAGCCAGAACATGGAAACAGCCTAAGTGTCCCTCAGTAGAAGAATGGATAAAGAAACTGTGGTACATTTACACTATGGAATACTACTCAGCTATTAAAAACAAGGAATTTCCTAAATTTGTGGACAAATGGATTGAATTAGAAAAGATCATAATAAGTGAGTTCACCCAGAAGCAGAAAGAGAAAAACGGTATATACTCACTTATATCGAGACACTAATCCAAGGGGTACGCCCCCATGAAAAACTTTACCTACCAGGAAAGTGGATCAGAGGGGAAGACATCCTATTGAAACTTTAGGTGAGAGAAGCATGGGAGAATGGAGAAATAGAAGGATCCAAAGGGTCCTGGAAACCTACAAGAGGAGCTTTATGACAGGTGGATCTGGGTCCTGGGGTCCTCCTCAAAATATGGCACTAGCCAAGGAAACTATAGGCAGTAAACTTCGAACCCCTACCCAGAGTAGCCAATGGACAGGACATTCTCCACTCAATGGTGGAGAATGAGATCTGACTTTCACATGAACTCTGGTGCCCCATTTCTGACAACGTCCCTTGGATGGGGAGGCCTGGTGACACTCAGAGGAAGGATAGCAAGTTACCAAGAAGAGACTCGATACCTTAAGAGCATATATAGGGGGAGGAGGTCCCCCCTCAGTCAGAGACATAGGGGAGGGGAGTAGGTAGGAAGCGGGAGGAAGGGAGGAATAGGAGGATACAAGGGATGGGCTAACAATTGAGATGTAATATGAATAAATTAATAAAAAAATATGGCAAATATGTGGTACAACACACACACACACCCCAAATAAAAATAAATAAATAAGTAAATAAAGTTTATTTAGATTGTTTCTACTTGAATTACCATAGAAACTATTGATAATCGAAGGTCAAGAACAGTATTGATAACTACACTATATCTGAGTAAAATTAAATCAAGTGATCTCTGGAATTAGGGAGTTTAGAATATATTTGACCATAAATTTGCTTTACTTGATAAGATAAAAATGGGAAAGGTCATGATTTTAGTTCTCTAAATATTAATGCAGACAGATAGTGTAAGCCAAGTCAATTATCAAATGTCAGGCAATCGGTGTACTTGATGGAAAGATAATTGCATGAGCAGTAACAGCGAGTAGTCCCCTCTCCTCTCTCAACCCCCTCCCCAAAAAAACAGTCCACATTGCCTTTCCTGGCATGGGCACATGGGCACAGGGAGTCAGGAGCATCTCAGTGTAGGCTGGATTAGTTTCAAAGTGAATTCAGGTTTATCATCAACTTTTGGAAATCTTGGAAGAATTACGTATAATATTTAAATATGCAAAATATAACATGACGAGTCACAAATAATAGATGTTTATTAATGTTCAGAGTTACAGATCTGTCGTAAGGATGGCAGTGAGCCAGCTATACAGAAATGAGGGAAGAGAAACTGAGGTGGGCGGTGGGGGTTGGTGGAAAGGGAGGGAGGGAAGGAGGGAGGGAGGGAGGGAGGGAGAGAAGGAAGGAAGGAGGGAGGGAGGGAAGGAAGGAGGGAGGGAGAGGATTGAAACCATGCAGATAAATAGCCCCTGCTGCTCTCTTTAATCAGTCTAAATAAAAAATTTTGAAGTCTGAGTGAGGCCTGTGTGAGCAATGATGTGAGATTCTGGAATATGTAGGAGTGAAGAGCCTTGAGAGCCAGATCTGAGAGCAGTGCTTTCCACCATGTCTCATCTACCTCATGATTTTCAGCCCAGAATGTTCCGAGATGAATAAACATTAAAAAAAAAAAAAGACAAAATAACACCAACCTTCTTAATAGGAAGCAATTTGGCAGGTGACAGTGAGAAAGAGTGCCCAGCTAACATGGAAGCATGCAAAGTGCCTCTAAGGTCCCTGCTGATTTTTTGGTTAAGTATCTGAGCCAAGAAGTTGAAAGGATGCTTGCATTTACGGCTGGTGAAGACTACAGAGACAGCCCTTGCTAAAGTGTGAGTTGGCTTTCCCCCAAACATTGCATTACCCTTGAATGGAAAATTGATCGCATGACATATGGTGATAACATCTGCCACCCATGGATAAAGCCGCAGCGCCATGTGGGTGGTAATGGAAGCTGTAATCGCGAGGGTGGAGAATTTAATGACAGTATGTAACACGGAGGAAAGTAACAGCAATCTGAAAGAAAGGAACAATTGGTGTAAATCCTTACAGTGGTTCTAGGAGGGCTGTACACCCTGTTCTCCTGTAGCCAACCCAGAATGAGTGACAGGAAATAAAGACCCTCCGCCATTTCTGCCTCTGCATAGCTCAGCTATAACCCCAAAAGAGGAATTTCTTCCTGACAGCTGTAGGCAAGCACTATTGCTTTTTCAGTCAATAAATACTTATTACAAATTTAGGTCGATCATAACAAGAAATTATAGCCCTTCAGGCATATATATAAATATGAATATATTTTTTTCAAGAAAAAAATGAGGCCAAATACATTTCTTTTTAAGAGTTTCTAAAATTATATTCTTTAAATATGGATTTTCTGGAAGGAAAATGGAACAAGCAGTAACATAATTAAGAATTCTCTCTCATAAATGAAATAGTTAAATGTACTTGGTTTTTTTTTTTCCCCTACTAAGTCCTGAAGGTCATAAATGATATCCACAACTGTACTTTGCAAGTTCAAGAGTTTTCCTGCGAAATAATAAACCAAACTTGAAGATGTAGTCCCTAGATTGCATGATGACATGTGGCTTACCTACAGCTTCCTGTGAAACTTACCACTGTGGAGCGGTAGACTGTCCAGTCCTGCAGGGTGGCTTGGACCCATCTAACAGTGGTGCAGAGGCTGGGATCCCAACTGTGCAGGCGCCATGTCTGCGAGCCAAATGTGTTATCCACTACCCCATCTTCCCATCCTCTCAGTAGACCACTTCAAGTTCTCAATTTGTCAAAACAGATAGCAGCAGCTGGTAGCATCCCTATGTTATCATTATTACATCTCTTTCTTTTTGAGATGTGATCTCCTCTGGACCAGGCTAGGCTTAAACTCACAACATAGCCAAAGAAAATCTTGAATGCTTGGCCCTGCTGCCTCCACCTGCCATGTTCTGGGATCACAGGCTTGTGCCTTCGTACCTAACTCATTATTACTAACTGTTTAATGGCTGTGATCATTTGTACTAGTGAGCACATTTAAAGCAAGAAGTGAAAACCAACCCTAGATTATAAGGTGAATATGGATGTTCTGTGATATATTTCTCATAAGTAAAAAAAAAAAAAAAAAAAAAAATGCAGGGGGCTGGAGAGATGGCTTAGAGGGTTAAGATCACTGTCTGCTCTTCCAAAAGGTCCTGAGTTCAATTCCCAGTAACCACATGGTGACACACAACCATCTATAATGAGATCTGGTGCCCTCTTCTGGTGTGCAGGCACACATGCAGGCAGAAAACTGTATACATAATAAATAAATAAATCTTTAAACAAAACAAAACAAAATAATTGCAATTAATCTGTAAAGAAGTATATTGAGTTAGCTTTAAAATGCTCCTGCTTTCTTTTCAACCCCTATCGCCAAACCTAAGAAAGAAAGAAAAAAGAAAAGAGAGATATCCCTAATTCCAAACTCGTTTTCTCTCTGCCATAACACGGTAAGCCAGTCCTCAGTAGTTCCTGTATCACAAATATGTCTGCCAGAGATACTGGGCCAGAAGGCTGAAGATGATGCTCCAACACTATAGAGAGTTTGCGTGACTTCAGACAGTAAACTGTCTCTGTCATTTTTTTCATTTTGGAAGCTGCCAACCTGCACTTCTGGTTTGCTCAGGTAATTAACTTTTATTCCTTCTCAAATCTAGGATGGGGTTGAAGACCAGATAGTTCAGTTTTATAATTAAACTTAGTTGTTTAGGAATTAAGATGTTTTTAGGTCTAGATAGTGTTTTAAGTTGATAGAGATGAAATAAGATAGATATTGATTTACATTAAAAATGTTAAACTCACCAAGATAGGAAAGAAGTTTTCTCGAAGGTTGCCAAATGCAAATAGCCAAAACACTATGAATGTAACATTTATATCATTCCTGACTGTTTCGTGGTTCTTCTTGCTGTATGTAGTTTATTGCATATTTGTATAATAATATAAATGTATATGTAAAAAAGAAAATAATAAAAAATAAAATGCCTTAGTGTCATAACTTAGTTTTGTGTTGTTTTTAAATTCAGGAAAACGGGGGCTGGAGAGATGGCTCAGAGGTTAAGAGCGCTGCTTGCTCTTCCAAAGGTTCACTTCCTGTGTTCAATTCCCAGCAACCACATGGTGGCTCACAACCATCTATAACGAGATCTGGTGTCCTCTCCTGGCATGCAGGTGTACATGCAGGCAAAACACAGTAAACACTGAGTACATAATAAATAAATAAGTCTTTTTTTTAAAAAAAAATCTTGTGTACACTTTAAAAATGAATAAGCTGCTAGGCCATAGGGAGAGATACTACTAGGAGAGGTGGTCTTATTGGAGGAAGTGTGGCCTTGCTGAAGGAAGTATGTCACTGTAGAGGTGGGTCTTTGAGGTCATATATGCTTAAGCTCCACCCACTGAGAAAGTAATCTCATCCTGGCTGCCTGTGAAACCCAGTCTCCTTCTGCGGTCAGCCCTAATTAAATGTTTTCCTATATAAGAGTTGTTTTGGTCACGATGTTTCTTCACAGCGATGAAACCCTGACTAAGACAGAGGTTGGTACCAGATATTGGGGCACTGCAGTGATAGGCCTGACTATGCTTTTGTTTGGAAGAATGTGGGTTTGGGGATTTTGGATTAGGAAAACAGTGGAATGCTTTCAGCAATAGGGATTAATGGGCCATCTTAGTAGGAACATGGATGCCATCGGTGCTGAGGATGGTTTGAAGTCTGGGGGCCTGGTCGAAGAGGTTTTAGAAGAGAAGAACTTTAGTGTGTTGACTAAAAATCATTCTTGTGATATTTCTGTGAAGAATGTGGCTGCTTTTTGCCCTTGTCTGAAGAGTCTGCCTGAGGCTAAAGGGAAGAGATTTAGATTAACTGTACTGTAGAGGAATTTTAATCCAGCAACATGGCTGCTCTGGGGATGCATCACATCCATGGACCTAGGTCTGTGTGATATGTATGGAGTGAATACTGAATATGGCTACACCCTTAGTACACAGGCTTTTTTTGTTTTGTTTTGTTTTGTTTTGTTTTTTGAGACAGGATCGCTCTGTGTAAGAGTCCTAGATGTCCTGGAACTTACTTTGTAGACCAGACTGGCCTTGAATTCATAGCAATTCACCTGCTTCTGCCATACAAGATTAGATTGTATGAAGGCTGGATGCTTCCAGGCCTAGGCCTAGGGATAGTTATGTAGAAATTCTCTGGGCTCAGACCAAGCTATGTTTTTGTAAAGCTTGTGTATGGCTCTCATCTCATGCCTTCATCTGAGAAAATAAAAATGATGTTTACATTGACATTTTCTTAGTTGGGAGGGAGATTCTATAACCATTTTCATACAATAGCCCCTCTGGGCCTCCACATAGTGACATCATGACATATTCTTGGCCTCAGCAGTTTTCCTGAGTTACAGAGGGAAATTCCATCCTTAATTTTAAAGTGAAATCCACTTGGCCAAAGTTGCCAGGTTTGTCTGCTTGCTGGTACTAGGATGCGGTCCCCTCATTCAATTACATCTTCTCCAGTTTTCTGTTTCCCATGTTTTCCTTCACTGTGTAAGCTTGGCTGTCCTGGAGCTTTGGGGACTTTTGAAATTGGACTAAATTCATTTTGCATTATGATATGGCTATAAGTTTATGGGGGCCAGGGAATAGAATATGGTGTTTGAATAGGTATGGTACCCATAGATCCATGTATTTGAATGGTTGGCCATAGGGAGTGACACTGTTAGGAGGTGTGGCCTTGTTAGAGGAAGTGTGTCATTGTGGAAGTGGGGCTTTGAGGTTATAAATGCTCAAGCTCTACCCAGTGGGGAAGTAGTCTCTTCCTGGCTGCTTGCAGAGCACAGTCTCCTTCTGCTGCCATCAGATGCAGTTGTAGAACTCTTGGCTACTCTAGCACCAAGTCTGCTACATGCCACCTACCATGCCACATGCTTCCCACCATGGTGATAATAGACGAGACCTCTAAAGCTGTAAGTCATCCCTAATTAATTTTTTTTTTTTTAAATAATGGTGCCTTGGTCATGATCTTTCTTCACAGCAATAAAACTCTAAGACATGAGCTAAGGATATATAATTTTTTAAAAAAAGATTTATTTATTTATTATCATTATACAGTGTTCTGCCTCCATGTACACCAGAAGAGGCCATCAGATCACATTATAGATGGTTGTGAGCCACCATGTGGTTGCTGGGAATTGAACTCAGGACCTTTGGAAGAGCAGGCGGAGCCCCTCGATACATACTTCTTTAAATGAAATAAAATGTCAATATATTTGAAGGTTTATAATAAAGGTATGATCTTAGAAAATGATAGGGAAGGGCTGGAGAGATGGCTCAGTGTAGGCTCACCCTTTTTAACCAAAGGTGCCTTCTGCTTTTCCAGCCTGTCCCGTTGAGGGTCGATTAGAAAAACAATAGTCCAGGTGGAGTCCCCAGGTCCACTTCCTGAATTCCAAGCCCAGGATGGCTCCACCCAGTCTATCTCAAGGTATCTATGGTGTGTCCAAGGGTAAAGCCCGCCAAGACTGCTTTCACCTGTGACAAAGCTTACAGTCCTTCCCACAGCTCGGTGGTTAAGAGCACTGTCTGCTCTTCCAGAGGTCCTGAGTTGAATTCCCAGCAACCACATGGTAGCTTACAACCATCTACAATGAAATCTGATGCCCTTTTCTGACATGCAGGTATATGTGTAGATAGAGCATTCATACATATAAAATAAATAAAATATTAAATAATAGGGAAAACAAAAATATAAGGTCATTTATTATTTAGTGGAGAAGGTAAAAGAAAAGTAGGTAAAAAGAAGGTAAAAATATAAGGTCATTTATTATTTAGTGGAGAAGGTAAAAGAAAAGTAGGTAAAAAAGAAGGTAAAAAAAAAAAAATCTCAAGACCACAGGAAACCAAGTGCCATTATTATACAATAGCATAACAGTGATTTATTACTAAGCTCTAGAGAGACATAAAATAAGTTGGTCTCTGTGAGTTGGAGGCCATGTCCTCAAAGAGAGTTCCAGGACAGCCAAGGTTATACTGAAAAACTCAGTCTCAAAAAAACCAAAACAATCAAAACTACAACAACAAACAACAACAACAACAACAAAACAAATAATGAGTTTGTATCTAACCTCTCAGTTTTAATTTGCTCATTTTTGTTTCTTTTTCTCCCTGTTTTTGTGTTCTAGATTCCCCAAGTCTTTTTTATTATCCAATTTTCTATTTAGTTTTGTTTCCACTTTTTTTTTTTGTTTTGTTTTGTTTTTTTGTTTGTTTGTTTGTTTGTTTGTTTGTTTTGGTTTTTCAAGACAGGGTCTCTCTATGTTAGCCTTGGCTGTCCTGGACTCAATTTGTAGGACAGGCTGGCATCGAGCTCACAATGATCAGCCTGCCTCTGCCTCCTGAATGCTGGGATTAAAGGTGTCCACCACCATGCCTGGCCCACATTTTCAACTCATTAAATAATGATTATTCTATAGATTGCACTCATTTAGTGTTTAATATTAATTAACTCTTTTATATATTAAGTCCAAAATACTAGAACTACTTCCCTCTCTCCAGGCTTTGAGATATTGTCATGAGTTTTCACTGTGGCCATTAGAATATCACAGGAAGTTTTCATCTTAAATAGTATATACTCACTTGGAGGCATCTACATATGTGTTAATTATATTTCTCTCTTTTCTTTTTGTATTATTACATGATATCATGTTCTTGTTGCTTGAAAAACTCCTGCAATTTCCATAGGAGATCTAATATCTTCTTCTGGCTTCCACAGACTGCTGTACAACCAGCATACACACACACACACATACACACACACACACACACACACACATACACACAGAGAGAGAGAAAGAGAGAGAGAGAGCTGATTATGAAACTAATAAAATTACATGAAAAGGTAAAATGCTGTTTAAACATTGTTTTTCTTTTCTCTTCAAGATGTTCATGCTATAAGCCATTTACACTGTATTTTATACTAAGTAGTAATGAACCTGCATCTATTTCTCAAAACCCAAATCCTTATTATTGTGTTTTGAATTTATTACTAGTAGTCTTGTAGTGACTACTTGGTTTTCAAGTAGAAGTTAGCTACCTTCACTATTTGCAATAGTTTATTTAAATGAAAAAAATTTTTACCTAGAAATTACAATTACTTTCAATTTAAGGAGAATGTCAATGTTAGAGGACAAATTTGACTAGAAATAAGCAGGAGTAGTCAGGGCCAGACTGTGGTGGCGCACACCTTTAATCCCAGGAGTTGGGAGGCTGAGGTAGGTGGTTCTCTGTGAGTTCAAGGCCAGCCTGGTCTACAAAGTGAGCCCAGGACAATGAAGGCTACACAGAGAAACCTTGTCTTGAAAACAACAACAACAACAACAACAACAACAAAAGCAGTCACAAATGCATGGACAGTTGGGCACGGTGGTAGACGCCTTTAATCCTAGCACTTGGGAGGCAGAGATGGGTGGATCTCTGTGAGTTCATGACCAGCCTGGTCTACAAGTCCAGGACAGCCAAGGCTACACAAAGAAGCTCCGTCTCCAAAAACAAAACAAACAAACAAATAAGCAAAAGAATGCATGGAAACATTCTTCCTAAGGAATACATTGATAAAAATTGATAAGTTCATTTTGGACATTTTTTTTCTCCAAATGATAGAAATTCTGAAGTCCCTTTACCCTGTGTCTTGCATCTCAACATATGATTTAAATTTATTTTCTGAAACATCCAATAGAATATATTCTTTCCACAAGGAGTTATGAAGTATGTCTTTAAACTTCCTAGGATACTATAGGATACATGCTTAATCTCCTCAAGCGTGTTCTTTATTCCGTTAAAAAGAACTACGAGTTATTTTATCTTTCATATGCTATATGACATTTAACATTTTGTCTTCTCCACTCTTTTTAATGTAAATATTGTGATTTTATGTAATTTCTTTCTCTTTGGTATTTTAGATCTGATTCTGAAAGGTCATGGTAAATGCAGCTTCCCTGTGTCCCTAACCTCTAGATGATCCAGAGATGTCAATTTATCCACGAGCCTATGTGAGTTACTGTTCTACTGCTGTGAAGAGACACCATGACCAAGGCAACGCTAATGAAAGAAAGGATTTTATTGGAGGTGCACTTACAGTTTTACAGGAATGTCACAACAGGAAGCAGAGAGGCACGGCACCGGGACAGGAGCTGAGGGCTTTACATCCTGATGTACCGGCAGAAGGCAGAGAGACACTGGGCCTGGTGTTGGCTTTTGAAACCTCAAAACACACCTCCTGTGACACATCTCCTCTTAATCCTCTCCAAACAGCTAAACTAACTGGGAATTAAGCACTAAAACATATGAGCCAACAGGGCCGTTGTCATTCAAACCACCACAGAGCTCAAAAGTACAATTGCAAGCTGGGCATGGTGGCACACGCCTTTAATACCAGCAGTCAGGAGGGACAGGCAGGTGGATCTCTGTGAGTTTGAGGCCAGCCTGATCTACAAAGAAGATTCCAGAACATCTGGGGCTGTTATACTGAGAAACTCTGTCTTGAAAAACCCAAACAAACAAACAAAAATGTACAATTGCATGAATAGGCATTTAAACCTGGCAAATAAAATAATTTGTTTTGTCTTTTTATTTTCAGTGCTAGGGGATTAAATACGGACTTTCACACGGTATGCAGATGTTGTACCACTGATCTATCTCTTCAGCACATATATTTATTATTTATTTAAAACAGGGCAGCGTCAGTAAATTGTCATGGCTTGGGGTAAGGCTATTCTGTAGTGCAGCCACAGAGCCTCCAGACACCATCTCCTATTAGCTGGGATTACAGACCTGCACCCTGTTACACAGTATGAGAGGCAAACTTTTCTTTTGCTAAGCTGTGGATGTGTTTCATGTGAAGACTTTTGGTAATAGGGCTCACCTTGATCACCAAGCATAGATGCTTTTACTTGACTTGCAAAATCCGTGGACTGGTTGTTTTCATATAGATGGCAAGGTTGCCTACACGAGATTTTTATTAAAGCATTTTTAAAAAGATGCTGAAGAAGATGTGTGTCTATACTTTTAGGTTTTTTTCTTACGATTCCCAAATAACTACAGTCATGTTGAGTAAGGCACTTTGTGAGAATCTCATTCTAGATGCATCTTTTCAACGTCCTCTCCAGTTCCTCCAAGGGAGCCAATAGAGCAAATGTACATTTCTTTATTACTATTTTAATCTATGTTCTCCTTCAAGTAAAAGAAAACAGTCTTAAATAGAAATATTTGATTTAAAAACAGACTGGATTTAAAGGTCTATTTTCTTCCTTCTGAGGCACACATTTCATGAACTTTCCAGATAACTGAGTTTTTAAAAAAAAGTTTTTCCTGTCGTTGTTGGTGGCACACACGTGTAATCCCAGCACTTGAGGAAGCAGAGGCCAATCAATCTCTGTGAGTTTGAGCTAGTCCAGGATAGTGAAGGTGAAACAAACAAACAAACCCTGACTTTAAAAACCAAACAACCAAACAACCAAACAAACAAACAAAAAAAACTCCTAAATTTTCCATAGAGTAAATAAATTTGTCTCAGGCCAATTCTGGGTTTCTAAAAATGATGGCTTAAAGGAGAAAAGCTAAGATATCTGTGACATGGAATGGTCAAAAAAAACTAAATAACATTTCACTCTTAGCAGAGAAAAGCACTCCGTTAAAAAGTTTATTATTACTATGTGTGTGTGTGTGTGTGTGTGTGTGTGCGTGCGTGTGTGTGCGTGTGTGTGTGTGTGTGTGCACATGTGTGTATGTGTATGTGTGTGTGTGCGCGCGCGCGCGCATGTGTGTATGTGTGTATATGTGTATGTGTGTGTATGTGTGTGTGTGTGTGTATGTGTGTGTGCATGTGTGTTGCCACAACATACAGATGGGAGTGAAAGGGCAGCTTTGTGGAGCTAATTCTCTCCTTCTACTTTTTCTTCTACTTGCTCTGGGAATTGAACCCAGGTCACCAGATTTAAGAAGCACGTGCCTTTCTTTACCCACTGAATCATCTCACCTGACTCCAACATCTTATTTTAAAAAGCAAGCAAGCAAACAACAACAAAAATAAAAACCAAACTAAAAATAAAAAATAAAAAAAAAAAAAGCCCAAACAAATGAAAACGCCATTGCATCTTAACTTCTTTTGCCTTAGGCTGAAGCTATGGAGGAAAGCCCATTTCACTTCCGGGAGCCACTATGGTGTGTTCCTTCCTCCGTTTTGAATTCTGATGTGAGAAACAAACATTCCTAGCCAGATAGTTCCCTGCTTACCATGCATGTGCAGCTGCTGAGGCGAGCATGCCTGTAGCTCGTTTTGACAGCAGCCGTTTGTGCTGAAGAATGTCTAAATTTTTTTCCCCTTTCCCCCAGACGGTTTCACACTCTGAGAACAAGCACAGTTTTTCCATTATAGCACTCATTTTGGGTTAGACTACACCCGTTTCTGGGAACCCACCAACACGAATGTTAATAATATGCAGATCTGGCCTTTCCTAAGATGGCTTTGCCTCAGCCAGACTTCACTTCCTGGGGAGGATGCTAAGGCAAGTCACAAATCCTGCCAAGTTGCACTAATGTACTGAGTAGACCTGATGTTATCATATTGCTTATCAGGATCCAAATCGTTGTACATACATATTAATCATCTCTCTTTTTCTGTCTTTTCCCTGACTACAGATTTCCATAAAAATAGAAATTCTAAGTGCTTGGTCTCTTTGTGCCTTTCTTTATAACAATATCAATCATGGTATTTTTATGTAACTTCTCACATGAAAGAAATGTGACGTTGTATTCTTCAGAAATGGTTCAGTGGTTTGACACAGACTGCTTCTTCTGTTGACTGTTGTGGGTCATGGGATTTTTACCTGTGAGAGTGAGACTCCTTTTCAGTGAATTCTGCCTGGCTGCATCAAAATCCACATGCCTGCCCTGCCCTCTCCCCGTGACTCAGTGTGTTTGCTGAAAGCTAAACTTATACATTTGCAATTATGTGACACTCTCTCATTCCCACATATGTACACATTTTTCTTACCACTATCAAAACCTTGGGAAACTCTGCATAATGATACACAATCTCTGACCAGACACTGGCTGTTCGGAAGAGTTTTCCCATTTCTTTCAAGAGGGCCCTCACTGTTTTTCCCCCTACCATGTGCTCGCTTGCCTCAGAGCTTTCAATCTGTAAGTGCTCCTTAGCTAGCCACCAATGTCTTTTCCATTGCCTACACCTGCCTAAAGCTTGCCTATGCAATGAATACATCTCAAATCACGTGTTTTGTCTTGCATTGTTCTCTTCTTCCCAGTACTCTAGCTTGAATGTGTCCTCTTCGAATCTGGATTAAATGCCGTGTCTTTGGAGAAGGTTAGGCCATGAGGGATGAAGCACTCTGGATGGCCATTGTGTGCCTTTGAAAGAATGGCACAAGAAGACACTTGTCTTCAGGGAATAGCAAACTCACCAGACACAATCTCTTTAAGCCCTTGATCATTTCTCAGCCTGTGAGAAATGAATGCTATTTGTTTAAAAGTTGCAAAATTATAGTACATAAATATATGTATATATTTATATATACATTTATGTAAGTTTTTATGTAAATATAAAATACAGTAATATCTAATGATATTATTTCTTAATCTGTTTTTGTTTTATTGTAATATTCTGTATTTCCATTTTCAAGAACATATTACTATTAGTTTTTCTTTTTAATATAGGTAGTGATTTAATTAAAGTCTCTCTAACCATACTCCACTCCATGAGCTCCTGAAAAACCTGACTATGTTCATCGTTCAGTCTTCACTCTCTGGTAGTTCTGTTTTTTTTTTTTTTTTCCTTCCTTTCTTTCTCTTTTGTAAGCCCATATTCCAGCTGCAGAGCCTTGATTCTAGACCTGGCTCTGTCATGTAATCTTGCCTACTCCTCACTCTTTGTTTTACCACAGTGAGATTGACACTAATACCCTCACTGCAGAGCCATTTTAGAGAAGTACTTATACTATGTATGTTTGCTTCTGGGCACACATTCTGTACAAGACTTGCAGTTTACAATTTTAAATAAATGTCAGATACTTTAAAATAAATATTTGATGAAAGAATAAATCATAGCTCTGATACAGATTATTTAGAATAATTTAGGAGCACACTGCAGTTATCCTGTGAATATCTGGTTTTAGGAGGCTTGTGAAGTATGTTGGAAGTTAGACTTTGATCGTGCATGGGTGTGGAAGAAAGCTCATAGTACTACCTCTCTTTTGCCAGAATGAAAGGAGATAGCTTAGTGTGTATCGTAGCGACTGAAGCAGCGTGAGGAAATAACTCATATTCCTAATTGGGTCATCTTTGTTTAGCAATGTTCCAGGTCGGGCAGAGGAGCTTAGAGGTAGAGCATTTATCTGGCTTTCTGTTTGTTTGTTTTGTTTTTTGGTTTTCCGAGACAGGGTCTCTCTGTGTAGCCTTGGCTGTCCTGACACGCTTTGTAGACCAGGCTGGCCTCGAACTCACAGCGACCTACCTGTCATTGCCTCCCGATTGCTGAGATTAAAGGCATGAGCCACCACCGACCAGCTTGGTAGAGCATTTATTCAGCATTCACAAGTACTGCTTTCAATTCCTAACACACCACACACACACACACACACACACACACACACACACACACAACACACACAGGGGGGGAGAGAAAGAGAGAGAGAGAGAGAGAGAGAGAGAGAGAGAGAGAGAGAGAGAGA
>OU015750.1:39235084-39283842 GCA_907169655.1 Acomys percivali | reverse complement strand
TTCTTCTTCTTCTTCTTCTTCTTCTTCTTCTTCTTCTTCTTCTTCTTCTTCTTTGAGACAGGTGTGGATCAGGCTGGCCTAGAACCCATGGAAATCTGTCTGCCTTTGCTGACTGAGTGCTGGGATTAACAGTGTGCACCCTTATGCCTAGCCCATCATTTCTTTCTTAATAACCATGGCCATCCTTTCCTTTCCATACTCATTCTGGGATGCACACCCACTCTACCATGCCAACACGGGCTACAGATAAAAGCTGACAAGCTGTAGACCTTGAACTCTGCAACCTTAGTTCTGAAAACCATGTGAAGTGAACATATCAGGTTCATCTATATTACCTGTGCTTTGGGGTACAAAGTGTCCAAGTTAAAATCAACTAATGGCCATTATAATTTTATATTTATCACCATTGTCATACACACAGAACTCCCACGTGGCTAGGAGGTCATCTATAGGTCTGTCCTATGTGTATATTCATTCTACTTATTAAGGAGAAGAAAAGGAAGGTGGCTAGGGATTTGTCAGTCAGTCATCATGCAGAGGACCACATTCCTCCTCCCCCAATAGTGCCCTCTCCTCCTCCACTGTCCTCTTCCACTCCATGCGACTCTGGAGCTGTCCTCTCTCCTCATCCTGTCATATAGGCTCTGATGCTGAGCATGATGAAATGACTACCTGGGTGGCCTAGACTGGATGAGATAAATCTTAGGTTAGACAACTTCCTAGGCCATCCCATGTGAGCATAGTGCCTGGCCTAAGGCAGTATTCCACTCCTAAAGCAAAGTCCTAAATGGATTTACACTTTGGTACCCTAAAGGTGTAAAATTTAGAGGCGTGGCATCTCTTTGCTACCCGAAACATCCTCAATCTATCCTTGCTCAGCATTCTAGTTAAAAGCTAAAAGCCCTTGGCTGCTTTGTCATGGTGCTGACACCTTGGGAAAGCAACCCTTCTTTAGCCTCAGCTTCAACAGTGTTCCTTCTCTTACAAAAGCACAAGTTTTGTGCCTTGCACAAACTCTCAAGATATGGCAAAATCTAGATAATATCCCCTTGTCCAGTGGTTTGCAACCTTCCTAATGCTGCAACACTTTAATGCAGCTCCCCATATTGTGGCAACTGCCCCCCAACTATAAAATTATTTCATTGCTTCTTCATAACTGTAATATTACTACTATTGCAAATTGTAATATAAATAGCTGATATGCAGGGTACCTGATATCATAAGGAATCCCCCAAAGGAGTTGTGGCCCACAGGTTGAGATCCACAGCTCTAGTCCAATTTGCCCAGTTAAGCTTTGTTTATGACAGTCCATGATGCCTGAACCTCTGAACGTTTTCTAGATGTCTCCCACAAGCCAGTTCTAAAAGCTTATGAGCCACTGTGTCAGGTAATGAGACTTCAGAGTCTGGTACTGCTTTTCTACATTAGTCCTTATTTCAATGGCATGACGAAGACCTTAGAGTAACCATTTAGAGGGATGAACATTCGTTTTGAATCCCAGTTCCAGACATTTCAATGGGTTAACTGAACCCATTACACTGAGCCTGAGATGAGGCAGAAAAACAACGCAGTAGCAGCATGTGCCAGCTGCTCACTTCATGGTGGCTGGAGAAGGCGGGTGATCTGCATATATGAGACATCTTTCCAGGCCTTTCTTGGAGTGAACTACTTTTTTCCAGCTAGGCCTCATCCCCTAAGGTCAAATAGCCTCGAATACTTGAGCCTGTGGGCGACAATATATTCCAGCCTTGACGGTAGTGGTTTATTTTTTTACAAAGGAGGAACTGAAGGGACTTAGGAGCGTGACATACCATGTACATCGTTTACTGAGAGAGCAGTTTCTTAAGTATTTCCAAACCATTCTTCGCTGTTGAAATGCTGCCTCCTGAGTCCAAGAGGACCTGGCAGCCAGCACTTTCTGGTTTTCTTCACAGTGTGGTCTTTGCAATTCAACAGCGTGTTCCTTTTCCACCCAGTCCCATTTTGTGGAAGATGGGGACTTCTGGCTTTCTACAGGAGCCAGCCTTGTTTTACTGCTCTGTAATTGCAAGCTTTAAGTGGAGTGTTTTGATGGAGATTCACTCTGCAGCTTGTGTTTCCCTGCCTGACTTTCACTCCTGCTTTTTGATTTTGTTTTGGCTGGTGGAGAGAGGGCATGCCCATTGCATGAAGAGTCATGTGTTTTGTGGGTTTGGAGCTGGGAAGAAATCCACCCTGTGGGTACATGGCAGGCGCTACGTTATTCTTCTTAAGCCACTGGTCATAGGATTCAAGGATAAGATGGTCATATTATTTTATTCCTAAAAGAACTATAAAAAGTATCATTCGTAGAGAACTTTAATAAAAAAAAAAAAGAACTTTAACAAAGTCGTTTTAATTTGTACAGATGATTTATACTGCTTTGAAAAATACACTTTCAAGGTTCCATCAATTACAGTGGTCATGAAGAAATACTTGAAATTCCCCAAAGATGTGAACACATGGAGGGCTCTGTTATTCTGTCTCACTTGAGACTTTCAACTGCTTCCATTAACCATTTCTTTAATTTTGTGGTTTGTTTATGCTGGCTTAATTATGCAGCTATAAGATTTATGTTCAAGGAGAAAAATATTGACCAGATAGTCACTTCACAAACTCCTTCTTAAGAGACACGCTCAAATGAAACACACTTTCATTTAGCCATTATTAAAATGTATATTTGCTTCCATTGTTTATACCTAAAATAGATGCAAAAAGAACCAGCGGGTGTGTGTGTGGGGGGGGTTGCAAGGATAAAATCAATTCCACCCCAAATAATAAACTTTGCACATTCCATAATGGAAACAGCACCCCCTAGTGGAGAATGCTGCATAATGATTCCCAAATTGTTTTTTGTCTTGTTTTGTTTTTTAAATAAAATTTCACTGAGCTTTCGAAATTCAAAAGTGGAAGTAATTAGTTGGAAGGTTATTCATATATTTTTGGTGTTATTTAGCCAGTAGCTCTATAATTCAGTTTTTGTCACTCCATACACACCAATCATCATTTTATTTCTTGCCCTCCTACGCTTTCTTTTCACCTACATATTTTTGATATAACATATCAAGTGGATTATCCATCCCATGACATTTGGTCTCTTTATTCCTTCTCTTATGATGTGTTTGAGCCTCATATAGAATTAGTATGTATCAATACTTGTCACTCTTGTCAATGACTGAACAATAGCTCACTGTATTTACATGTTCAGATATAGCTATCCACTGATGGGCATGTGGATTGTTTCCACTTTTTATGTTATAAACAATGCTTCTTTATATAGCTATGTACAAATTTCTGTAAGGACATATGTACCCGTTTCTCATATATATGTAGAGGTAGATTTGCTGGGTCACATATTAATCCTGGGGTTAATTATTTGAGGAGTGGAACAAAAAATAAAAATCCAGTTAACAAACAGCAGAAAATAATTTTCTAGAATATTGAGAAGTTTTCTTGAAAATTTATTTTTAGTTTGGGAGAATAGTGGCAGTCTTCAGTGGATCTTTTTCTTCCTATAAATCTACTCTATTCTTCATTAGATATGCTTCTAGATAGGCTATGGAACATAATCTCTTAACATTCTAATACAGTTTTCAATATGAGATATATCAAACTGGAAACATGGCTACATGCATTTGTGCTTATTAAGGTAAGTTTTGTCATGTGTTCCCTTGCATCTCACCTTCTCAATAAGTTTTTCTCATTTTCCCCAAACCCCTTGCATTACCAAGAGTATGAGGCTTAGTGTTTGAAATAACAAAAACCAATTACTTTAGCAAATGTAAAAAAAATAATCTCAGCTTCGTATCTGGTATATATATGTCTGTAACTAATATTTGGGGTTTGCATGTGAAGATCCAAATTTCAGAGACCTTAACGAACAGATGCCAGTACAGGAAAAGGATTGTATAAAGGAGCTTCTCATCTCACAGGAAAGGCAGTTTCTGCTGCTGTCTACTAACCATCAATATCACCCAGCTACAAACCCTGGAATCAACAACAATGACCTGTTTGCAACATATACTCATTGCAATAGTGGTGCAAATGTTATGGGCGTAACCAAGCACTTTTAAGAATTGGGTTTAAGGCCAAACCCAGGAAATGAAGTCCAACACTGCTTAAGCACCTAAGAACCCAAGACTAAATCATGGGCCCGCATGAAAAACCTAATACTACTATTCTGCTAAATGAACACAATATTAAAATGACTCCTGATGACATATTGCTGTTCCTATAGATCAGTGCACCATTCAGCCCTTAATAGAGATGCTTCTTCTTACTGCAGATGGTAATTAACACAGAGACCCACAAGTGGACAACATGCACAGAGGTAAAGACTTTGGAATGTTCATCCCTCAATGGGATGCCTTGAATAAACCCCTTCCTCCTGTCAAGGCTTTGGAAGCCATGTAGAAGGGGATGTACACGATTGTAAAAGCCAGAGATGGTGGATAACTTCAAAGAAACAGTGTCTTCCAGACATAGTAGGACAATACATATATGAACTCACAGACTGTGTCAACATACACAAGACCTGCACAAGCTCAAACCAGACAAAATCCCAGTAGCGAGAAGGGTAAATTAACACAAAGTCCCACCAAGAAGCTAGTCACAATTTACACCTATTAGGAAAGAGAAAAATAAATTTTCTCCACTAGAACATTACTGAGTATATCAATCACACTCTAGGAAAACTCTAATGCCCAGGGATAGTTGGCCAACATAAAATGGATTTAATTTTGTGTGTGTCTTTTCTTTTTTGGTATCTTTGTAAAATTTTATTTTCATTTTTTTGTATTTTTTTTCTTTGTCTTGAGGGGGAGGAGACAGAAAGACAGAGAGAGAGTCAGAGAGACAGAGACAGACAGACAGAGATAGAGACAGAGACAGAGACAGACAGAGACAACATGCAGTTGAGAGATGGTGGGGAATCTGGGATAAGTTGGGGAAGGGAAATAATATGATCAAAATATATAATACTTAAACTTCAAAATCTTAGACAGTAAAAAGATAACAATAAAATGACAAAAGGCAGGAAGGAAGGAAGGAAGGAAGGAAGGAAGGAAGGAAGGAAGGAAGAAAAGAAGGAAGGGAGGGAGGAAGGAAGGAAGGGAGGAAGGAAGGAAGGAAGGAAGGAAGGAAGGGAGGGAGGGAGGAAGGAAGGGAGGAAGGAAGGAAGGGAGGGAGGCAAATAGAAGGGAAGAAAAGGAAGAGCAAACAGACAGATCAGGTTAGTGGGAACTGCACTCTTTCATCCACAGTGGGGAGTAAGTCTGGACTCCTGGCAGCTGGCACATAGAGAAAAGCATAGGAACTCTGAGAGGTTACATTTTCAGACACAGACCAAGAAAAAGCAAAGGCTAAGGCTGCTACTTATTTTGGGCCTAGAAAACCTTAAGGCCTGTCCTGAAGGTGTAGAAGGAATGGAGAGAGGATACAGGCCCCGCCACTATGGGGCGGGGAGAAAGAAGATAGAATTGGTAACCGTGGCATGAGAGGGCTGCAAAGCAGTATATGAAAATGAGAAAATGACCCATTGGCCAGACAGATCTTGACTAGCCATTTAAAAAAGAATTAACATTGAGAGGCACAGAGGTTCTCCTTCTGTGAAGCCCAGCTGTGGACCACAGGTGATTTCTTGGTCAGCACAAAGCAAATGGCTGTGAGGGAGCGTGGATGCTCATTGCATCCTACTCTTGCTTTTCATGAAATTTCTCAGTAATTTATAAGCAGAAGGAAATCTCTGGTGTGTGTTTATTATGCACGTGAATCATAGTACTCAGGGAATGTTGTTTGTTTACACCAGTCATTTTACGGAAGATAATGGATGTCCTCATCTGAAACACTAAACTAAAAAAGGGTAGAACTCTGTCTAGGGAAAGCAGCCTTCACACTGAAAATATAAGGGAAATCTACTCTTTAGAAGCTAAACTTAAAGATTTCTGAAAAACAGACTTACATAAAAGGATATGCTAAAGAGCTTTGTATGTTTGACTTTTAGCTAAAGAAAAATTCCATAATGAAGAAAATGCAAAAAGAATAAAAAGAAAACATTTAAATGAATTTAGTTGAGTACTGACTGTGCACAGAGAGCAATAACTATAATGTTTTTGGGATTTTAAACTATTTCTCAAATGAAAATACCTGATATTAATTAATGAAAGAGAAGTAGAGTGAAACTGTCCCCATGTTCACAGAATGCAGAGAAAGATGGAGTACTGACTCATTGTGGAATTTCAACAGAATTCAGGAGTATGCATTAATTGGCGTATAACTACAAACACTAGAATAATAAATGTATAAGATCAAATTATACAAATAATCCTAAAGAGGTCATAAATGTAAATCTTAGTGTTATGCATGTGTTAAAGCTTGTCAAGCTCAGCACAAACATAAATCCAGAATGTAACAATATTGAATATTTAAACAGGAGATTACAGAACTTTAAGAGTAATAGAAAGAAGGAATGTGAGGCAAATAGCAGATAAAGCCATTGTAGCTATTGTATCAGACCAAATAAGCTTAAGAAAATCATTAGCAGATTAAGACTAGTTCATAGTAGCTGCCCAGTAGCACCACCACCAGCAGCAGCAGCAGCAGCAGTTACAATGTAATTGTAATGTGTAACATTTATAAACTTTAGACATCCAGTAAGTGCTAAATAAGCAAATGAAAATAAAAACATGTAGCAAACATGTAAGATGTAACAGAACAAACTAGAAAAATGAAACAGGTGCTGTCATTGGTAGGTGTTCATGTAGACATTTTGTAGAATGATACCAAGTGTAGACAGGATAGTTCATTGCAGATGTACTTTGGATGATGACTGTGATAGTACTGACTGTCAACTTGAAAAGACCTGGAGTCTCCTAGGAGCAGCCTCCAGGCACAGCTGTGCCGGTGTTAG
The DNA here is from genome assembly GCA_907169655.1 of Acomys percivali. Lineage (NCBI taxonomy): Eukaryota > Metazoa > Chordata > Mammalia > Rodentia > Muridae > Acomys > Acomys percivali. The sequence goes on along the minus strand of OU015750.1, from coordinate 39,276,917 downwards.
TGAAGGGTTAGGTTGATAAGGCTGCAGTAAGAAGACCCACACTAGAAGCTGCCAATACCTTTGTTTGGGGACTTGGATCCTGGACTATATAGGAAGGAAAGGCCCCTGGCAATGGGCAAAAAGATATCTTGTTGGTGTTCTTATAACAGTCAGGCCCACAGCAGATATCACTCCTTTGTTCTTCCTTGCTTGATACCTGGTTTGGTGGCCAAAGCTGTCTTATGCCTAGAACACATAAAAATCAAATCAAATCCATGCAGTATAGCACAGAAGGAGGAAGACAGACTACAACCTGCAAACTGCCATGCCACCTACAGACCTGTGAGCATGGCCCAGGTGGGCCATAGACACCGGCTTGCCACCACACCACGCAGCACTGGTGGAGAATGTCATCCAGCCTGCAGCAGGAACCATCACAGCATGTGTGGGCCAGTGAGATCAAGATGTGTCCAGACCCCAAAAATCTCATCTTGAGACCAGCAGGAGTAAGGATCACTTCCTTCCTGTTTTGGGTCTGTATGCCCTGGTGCGCATAGCCTTGAGACCCCACTTCTGTCACCCTTGATGTAGTCCTGTAGCCTAGTGGCCAGGTTTCAGGTTAAAACTTCCTATATCCTTGTAAGAACAGGTCCAGTTAGCACCTGGAATTCTTCTTCATGCAAATGAGGCATTTCCAGCGCCTCAGCAGCAGCCAATGATGTACACACTCATTATATAACCGTTATGACCCCTGATTTTTTAAAAAAGGCTGTCTTACTGAAAGCCATCTCAAAGAAGGCTTTATACTCCCCTAGCCCCACCCCTGCATGCACCGCTGCATTGAGATCCTGCTAACCCACTTGCGCAGTTAAGCTTCATTCTTTCAAGTCTAGCTTAGTGCGCAATGGTGCCTGGATACGCCCAGGCCAGAAGCAGAACAGCGGCCAGCAAGTATATGGCGGTCAAATGGGAGAGAAAGAGAACAGGAGGAGCTTAACATTATGGAAGAGATGGAACAGGAGACTCGAGGGTGGAGAGAAGCAGCCTGTCATTGCTGGCCAGCCCTGCTGCCTGGAACTATGGTGAGGTCCCAGTCTGAGCCGCCGCCGAGGACCACGTGTGAGTCTGTGGCTATGCAATGGCAGAGGTCGGTATCAGTGTTTGTAGCTCGTATTACCACTAGCGAACATGAAGATGTCCTTGGTCAGGGCAGCTGCCAGGGACCACTTGGATGTCCAGGGGGCTGTGCAATAACGGGTCCCGCCCCTCACTGGATGTGGTGCTCTAGCGAGCTGACCCGACCTCTCACTGGAGGCAGAACTTCGGGAGAGCAGGCTCTGTGCCTCACCTAGGCAGCAGAGTGGAACTAGTCCTGGTAGGAGGATGTGGGTGAGCCAACACAGGGGGTGAGGGTGGGAGAGCTGACCTTGGCACTCATTGGCTGTGGGGTGGCACAGGCGCAGAAGTGATCTCCCCCATCTCGCCACCTCTGGCAGTCGGGAAAGCTGCCCGCGGGTTCATGAGCTCAGGAGAGCTAGCAATAGCCCTCATCAACGGCAGCACTAGGGGGGCAGTGGGCCCTGCACCTTGCCTGGACAGCACACCAGAGCTCTGGTCGTGATTGTGGTGGTGGCACAGGTGAGCCGGCCTGGAGGGTGAGAGCATTGTAAAGCTGGTCCCACCAGCTAGCCGTGAGGTAGCATGAGCATGGGGTGATGCCTCCTCCCTCCCACTTGATCCTCACCACTTGTGTGGCATCTGGAAAGCTGGGCCTGCGGTCATGAGAGCAAGAGATCTGCCCCCCACCCCCCCTGCACCGCTGACCTCACCTGGTTAGTAAAATAATGCTGGTCCTTGTCCAGGGAGGAGTGCGTGCGCACCCTGAAGACAGAGTAAAGTAAAACTGACCTCGCCATTCATTTGGCATAAGGTGGCATGGGTGCAGGGGTGATGCCCTCCACTCTCTCGTCCCCCCCCCCATCTGTGGCAACCTGGAGAAGTGGTCCTGAGGTCATGAGAACTGGTGAGCTGTCCCTGTCTCTCTGTGGCTGCAGCACTCGGGAGAGCAGGCCCTGCATCTGCTCTGGGCGGCACAAACCAGCTTGCCTTGGTGGAGAGGCTGCAAGTGAATCATCTCTGAGGGCAAAAGCCCGGGAGCTCAGGTGTCAGCACTAATCTGCTGTGGGGTGGGGTGGGTGCAGGAGGATGCCCTCCTCCTTCAGCCCTTGCCACCTGCAGTACCTGGGACACCTGGGCCTTGGGTAATGAAAGTGGGAGAGCTAAGCTAGCCCTGCCTCCTGCTGATAGTGGCATTTCGTGGCCTAGTTTGAACAGTGCTGAAGAGCTTGCCTTGTTGGTGTGGATAAGGGAGAGCTGATGGGATGACCATATAGGGCTCTGAATTGCCCCTCCCCCCCAAATCTGTATCATCTGAGAAAGATTGAAAGGCATGAAAGGGTCAGTCCTGCTGTTCCGAAGCTGCAAGATCTCCATGACATAGAGCAATGACAGGACAGCCAGGAGGAGTCCCAGTGAGGATCCAGTATTGATGGTGTCACAGAAGCCAGAGATCTGGAACCAGACCAATAACTCACTGTAATGAACATTTGCAAGTGAAGATGTGTGAACAGAGGGATATAGTGTGGAACACATTGTGACACACTACAGCTTCCACAGTGAGATGTTTTCCATGCTTTTTTGTTTGTGTGTGTGTTTTATTTGGGGGGAGCTGCAAAGGCAAAGGGCTGATGTGGGGGGATGGGGAGGTGAGTGGAACTGGGGTACATGATGTGAAACACAAAGAATCAATAAAAAGTTTTGGTTTTTAAAAATTAATTTATTCAGATTACAACTCAATTGTTATCCCCTCACTTGTATCCTCCCGTTCCTCCCTCCCTCCCACTTTCACCCTATTCCCCTCCCCTAGGTCTTTAAAGGAAGTTAGGTAACTCAGAGTTTCTATTGCCGTGATTCAACATCATGACCTAATTTGCAACTTGGAGAGGAAATGGTTTATTTCAGCTTACCACCCTCAGGGCACACTCCATCACTGAGGGAAGCTAGGGCAAGAACTCAAGAAAGGAACTTGGAGGCAAGAGCTGAGACAGAAGTCATGGAGAATTGCTGCTTACTGGCTTGTCCCTCATGGCTTGCTCGGCCAGCTCGCTAATACCTGCCCAGGGGTGGTACTAACCACAGTAGACTGGCTGCTCCACACCAATCACTAAGAAAATGCCCTATAGGTCTGTCTATAGGTGGTCTTATGGAGGCATTGTTCAGTTTTGTCAAGTTGGTTGGGGGCACACATGGGCAGGATACACATGCACACACACACACACACACACACACACACACACACACACACGGCACTAGCTGGTGATACTTCAAGCTTCTGCTAGTGTAAATTTCCTGTCGCCAGGCACTGTAATCTCAAACTAAGGCCCCAAATAAGTCTCCCCACCCCATGTTGCTTTTATCAGGGTATTTTACTACAGCAACAGAGAATGATTAACACACTTTTTTTTCTTAGACAAGGTTTCTTTGCATAGCCAGGTTCTGGAACTCACTTTGTAGACTAGGCTAGCCTTGAAATCACAGAGATCTGCCTGCCTCAGCCTCTTGAGTGCTGGAATTACAGGTGTGGGCCACTGCACCTGGCTTAAACTTAATCTCTTTATCATATATCAAACATCACATCTACCAGCTGAAGAGTGTGCTTGATTTTTACCTCCTCACTAAGGACATAACACATTTGATAGATGCTGAGTTACAAAGTAATCCCTCAAAATGGGAAATGATTAAAATTATGTAGAATATATTGCCTGAATCAAGAGGTTAAAGTAAAAATAAGACAAACATATCTAGGAAATTTTCAAATATTTGAAAATTAAGCTGCATGTGTGTAGGTGTCTAATAAACAGAAATCCAAATGGAAATTTGACAATGTTTAAGAAAGCAAAATATATGAAAATTTGTGTGATATTATTAAAGCCATGCTTAGAGAAACGTATGAGGCTTGAAACGTTAATTTTAAATTTTTTCAAAAAACTGAATGAAAACTTAAAATCAATTAGTCAGCTATTTTAAAAATGTATAAAATAAGTGCAAATTCAAATCAAATAATTATGAGAAAAATGATAAATATAAAAACGAGTTAAGTAATGAATAGAGAAGAAAACCTACGACAGAGTCCTAAACCGTCAAAAACTAGCTCTCATGAAAGACCAAGTAGGAGACCAAGGAGACGGCATAGAATATGAGTGTCATCAATCACTGTGTGATAAATAATTCTGCTGAACAAGTTTGATATTTTGTAAAGTAGGTGAAAAAGAAGCAGCAAATGTGGATGGTCCCCTGTTGCATTAGTTACTTCTCTGACACCATGATCGAGGCAGTTTATACAGCAAGGAGTTTGTTTGGGCTATGGTTTCAGAGGATGAGAATCCAAGATGAAGTAAAAACACAGGGCAGAGTACTTAGGGCTCACATCTTGAACCACAGAGGAAGCAGAGAGAGCAAAGTGGGAATGACGTGAGGCTTTTAAACTCTCAAAAAACATCCTCAGCATTGCTGGCTATTTTGTTGTTGTTTTTATTTTATTATTATTTTGTTTGTTTGGTTGGCTTAGTTTTGCTTTCATGTTAACTTGACACAAGCTAGAGTCATTTGAGAAGAGGGGATCTTGACAGAGAAAAATACCTCCATAAAATTGGGCTATAGGCAAGTCTGTGAGGCAATTCTTTTATTTTATTAATTTATTCATATTACATCTCAATGGTTATCCCCTCCCTTGTATCCTCCCATTCCTCCCTCCCTCCCATTTTCCCCTTACTCCCCTCCCCTATGACTGTGACTGAGGAGGACATCCTCCCCCTGTATATGCTCATAGGGTATCAAGTCTCTTCTTGGTAGCCTGCTATCCTTCCTCTGAGTGTCAGGCAATTCTTGATTAACGATTGATGTGGGAGGGCCCAGCTCATTGTGGGTGACACAACCCCAGGCCTGTTGGTCCTGGTAGCTATAAGAAAGTAAGCTGAGTTGGTTGGGAGACTTTTAATGACTGCTTCTATTTCCTCAGGGATTATAGGATGATTTAGATTGTTAACCTTATCTTGATATAACTTTGGTAAAGAGGATCTGTCAGGATAATTGCCCATTTTATTTAGATTGCCCAATTTTGTGAGATTTTTGAAGTAAGGACTAATGATTCTTAGGATTTTCTCAGCATCTGTTATGTCCCCCTTTTCATTTCTGATTTTGTTAACTTGGATATTACCTCTCTTCCTTTTAGTTAGTTTGGGTAAGAGCTTGTTTATCTTGTTGATTTTCTCAAAGAAACAGCTTTTAGCTTTGTTGATTCTTTTTATTGTTCTCTTTGTTTCTAAGCTATCGATTTCAGCCCTAAGTTTAATTATTTCCTGCCATCTAGTCCCCTTAGGTGTGTTTGGTTTTTTTTTCTCCTAGAGCTTTCAGATGTACTGTTAAGTTGCTAGTATGCCATCTCTCCAATTTCTCTGTGAAGGTTCTTAGTTTTATGAACTTTCCTCTTAGCAACCAAAGAGCATACATGGTCTGGACCTAGACACCCTACACATATGTAGCTGATGGGCAGTGTGGTCTTCATGTGTGTCCTCTAGCAATTGCAGCAGGGCCTATCTCTGACATAGACTCTGTCGCCTGCCTTTGAATCACTTTCCCCTAGCTTAGCTGCTTTGTCTGGCCTCAGTGGAAGAGGATGTGCTTAGTCTTGATATATCTTGATGCGTTGGGGCGGGTTGGTACATGGTGGAGAAACTCCCCTTTTTTGAGAAGGTTGAGGGGGAATGAGGGAGGAGGGGGGGACTGGAAGAAAAGGAGGGAGGGGCCTTTATTGGGATGTAAAGTGAATAAATAAATTAAGGAGAAAAAAATAAAAGAAGGAGGTACAAGGCAGTAAATATGATTCCTCCATGGCCTCTGCATCACTTCCTGCCTCCAGGTTCCTCCCTCGAGGTCCTTCCCTGGCTTTCCTCAGTGATGCACTACAACTGTAACTTGAAATGAGTATTTCCCCCCAAGTTGCTTTTGGTCATGGTGTTTTATCCCTATAATATAGACACACATACTTCCTCAAGAAAGGCAACACCCCCTAAGCCTCCACAAATAGCAACACCAATGTGGAGCCAAGTCTCAAATGCCAGAGCCTATGAGAAACATTTCCATTTAAGCCACTATATCTATGAAAAAAATTTACAGAAACATTCACTATTTAATTATCATCCAATAAAGAAAAATGAACAGCATCCTTAATCTCTACTAGAGAGGACAAAATGAAAATCTTTCTCTCAATATGTTTTAAGAGATTTGCATATCCTTCATATATATGTATATATGTATATATATATATATATATATTTGCCAAAAACCCCATTTATATACTAGTTTTAAATGTTAAAAGCCAAATATGTAAGAATATAAAACAAGGGGATGAAGAGATAGCTCAGTGGTTAAGAGTACTGGCTGCCCTTCCAGAGGACTAGGGTTCAATCTCCAGGACCCACATAGCAATTCACAGCTGCCTCTTATCTCCAGTTCTTGGTGATCTGACTCCCTCACACAGATACACGTGCAGGCAAAATACAAACGCACATAAAACAAAAACAAATCATTTGTAAAGAGAATATGAAACAAAATACTGAAAAACCAAAATCAGAGCTATTTGACATTGGTAATCATTTCCAGGAATGTAACCAGGTCTAATACTCTAGAATTAACCAGTGGTATCACAGTTGAAACACAGGAGACAAACAGTATGAATCAGCGAGATTCAAGGACATGGCAACAGAACACAGTGTTCATTCAGGATGTAAGCCTCTGAGAACACGTGGAACGGATACATCCCCTAAAGGATGTATACCGAAAGCAACATCAACAATAAAACACCAAGCAGCATGCTCCAGGATGAATTATAAGTACATCATGGTCAGAAACAAAACACAGCCAACATCTTCAACTGTTCTCTGGGATTGTACTGAACAGCCATCCAGAGCAATAAAAGGAGAAAACAGAGCTGGTGTGAGACGGGTTGAGGAGAGCAAAGAGTATTGAAGTAGGGGTCTAAAATTTCGGGGACCACAACCCTCTAGCCTGAAGGGAAGCTTTTTAGCATGCTGATAAAATAGAAGACTCCTAGAGAAGCTAATCAAGAAGAAGACTAACAGACCCCGTCCCCCCTTTTTTTAATCAGATGAATAAACAATTTCACTTACTTAGATGAACACATTCTTACAAGATTACATCTCATTTAAGCTTAGAGGAAAAAAATCTTAAGCCAATGTTTGTTAAAGAATTTTATATATCTAGTTTAAAAATGTCTCCAAAGTTCAAGTTCCACGTAGCTGCATGGTACCAATACCCTTACTACCAGCTGTTTCTATTACCAGTATTCAAGTGGGGACAAACCATGCTTATAAAAATTATCCCAGGAATGAGTATTGCCAAAAATGCTCAGCAGGAGCACTGAAAATTAAGGAATGGGCATTAAGACATGGGAGGAAGATTTAAAAAAATTTAACACGTAGCACCCAGCAGCTCCAGGTGGAAAACAAACAAAGGATGTGAAATGGTGAATGCTAAAAGCTGATAATTTTCCTGACACGTTCTAAATTAAATATACTAATAGATTTGCAGACGCTCAAATTATGGCAGAATAAATTCCAATTCCAATTTATTAAAATGTGGTTAGACTCCAAAATAAAATAAAATAAAATAAAATAAAATAAAATAAAATAAAATAAAATAAAGGTAATTTTAAGTTAAACTAATACTTTACTGGTAGAATTTCTTTTTATAACAGGGTTTCTCTGTGTAGCCTTTGCTGTCCTGGACTCACATTGTAGACCAGGGTGGCCTTGAACTCACAGCAATTTACCTGTATCTGCCTCCTAAGTACTGGGATCAAAGGCATGAGCCACCACACCTGACTAAGCTAATACTTTAAAAGTGTTACTGAAATAAGACCAGTTTCAGTAAGGTTTATCACAGTAGTCTTTACTGATAGAATCTCCATGGGATTTCAAAATACCAATGGCTAGGATTCAGACAAGCTACAGCTGTAACACTAGATGATATTGCATTTAAGGACAAGGTCTGTAGGGCCTAGAGAGACAGATCAGTTGGTTGGTAAACACTTACCATGCAAGACTAAAGATGTGAATTTGATTCCAGCATCCTTGAAAAAAAAATGCAGGTGTGTTGGCAATTGCTTATAATGCAGCATTTGAGACAGAGAGAAGGGGAGCTCCTGTGGCTCATTGGCTGGTCTATCTAGAACAACTGATGCCTCTCAGCCAATGGGAAGCTTCATCTCAAAACAAACAAGCAAGCAAACAATAACAAAGATAAATAACTGCTGAAAATTGACACCCAAGGTTGAAATCTGGCCTCCATGTAGACAAGCACTTGCACTCAGATGTGGACCCACACAAACATACGCACACGCACACACACAAACATACGCACACGCGCGCGCGCGCACACATACACACACACACACACACACACACACACACACAGAAAGAAGACTCTGGCAGTAATATATTATTACTATTTAAAAAAGCTTAATTGGTTCAGATGAGAGAAAAAGGAGTGGTCACATTTCATATCAAGCAAATGACTAAAATGTAAGAATAATCTCATAGAAATGGAAAAAAGAAAAAGAAGAAAGATGGGACATGGGACCATGAGAAAATTTCTAACTAGGAGGTATGTCATAAGACAAAATAAGGAAGAGACAATATAAAACAGGGCAGGAAAGAAAGGGATTTTTTTGAAAAATAAGAAATTATAAATAAGGCCATAAAAACAAAATGAATTCAAAATTCAACAAGGGTAGTAATTAAGATTGAACATTAATTAAAACTATCTGATCAAATATTTTAAAAAATATAGTCATATTATTTTTAAAATATATACTATTCTAAAAGCTATGTATGCAGAAATCTTGAGAAATCATTCCTGTAACCTCAGCACTTGAGAGGCTGAAGCAGTGCCATCCACAATAGCTAAGCTGTGCATCAAAGCTAGGAGTCTATCAATAGAGGAATGAATTTAAAAACTGTAGTGTATATATGCAATGGAAAGGAGAATAAAGTCACACTGGTTTCAGAAGAATGGCTGAAACCAGAGACAACAATATTAAGTGAGGTTGATCCCAGGAGGGTAAATAATGTCACAGATGTTCTCTCATTTGTCAGGCCTAGGTTTTATACAGTTATCTAAAATCATCTATGTATAGATGACAGTAGCATAAAATTATCTAGGGAACAAAGAGGGCAAGATAAAAGGAGTGGGGAACAGAACATAAGCTAGATATATTTAAAATATATAGTATTAAAATTGTTTTTTGTGATCTGGAATGTAATAAAATTATACATATATTTTAAAGTCAGGCATCTCATGCAAAGTACTAAGCATCTCTGTTTTCCCGCCAAAGAAATCATACATGAAGGATGCAGGATGTTGGATGGGGGGAGACTAAAGTACTGTGTCCTTTTGTTTTATGTAGGTAGGTTCTGAAATATTTCAACTGGAAGTATAAGGCCAAAATGGTGTAATAAAACATTTGTTTCATAAGTTGTTAACTCTTCAAAACATAATTGCTGCTAAAACTAACCCCTCACCCTTACAGAGAATAGTGTAGCTTTGAAAATGAGAGCCTGTGCCATGAATACAGCCAAAGCCACATACAAACCAGTTCATAAGTGAGTGCTATCACAGCAATGAGTTAAGTAGATAAAGTTGATCAATATTTCCTTCTGAACTTCATAGCATAACCAAATATGAGCAATCAGAACTTTCATTTCTTTATTTATACACAGGTGTTTTAGAAAGTTTAATAAAGAAAAGTGTTATTAGGGAGCTTGCTTACAGCTTCAGAGGGTTAGGCTGTGATTATCGTGGCAAGAGACAGACAGGCATAGCACCAAAGCAGTAGCTGAGAGCTCTGCATCCTGATCTGCAGGCAGCATGTCAGGGGGTGGGCCTGGTGGGGGCTTTTGGACCCTCAAAGCCCCCTGCCCCTAGTGACACATTTCCTCTGACAAGGCCATCCCTACTAATCCTTTCCAAAGAGTTCCACTGAGAACCAAACATGGGGGACATTCCATTCAAACCACCACAAGAGATTATGAATCTTGTGGTATTTGTTTTGGTTTAGAAATGTTTTGAATTGTATTTATTCAGTGTGTGTGTGTGTGTGTGTGTGTGTGTGTGTGTGTGTGTGTGGTGTGTGTACATACATACATGTACATGGGAACATGACCACATGCCATAGCACACATATGGAGGCTAGAGAAAGACATTTTTGTAGTCGGTTCTCTCTACCAGGTGTGTCTTGGAGATTGAAATAAGTCCTTCAAGTTTGGTGGCACATACTCTTCTTTGTTAAGCCTTCTCACTGGCCTGAAAAAGAACTTAAAATACTGCAAATTGACACTTTCTATCAATTGTCAATGGCTTCCCCCCCACCTTGGTAATTTCTGAAATGCCTCTGAATTATATGCTTACATACTTCATTTATTATAGTGTGTATGAAGTAAATCATCGCATTCCATTATTAGTATGAGGTGCATTTAAAGTTCATTTGAGAACCACAAGTAATCAGGAGGCACTGGACGCTACCTTCCATAGCAGGCATTTAGTTCCTACTTGTGTAGATTCTTTTAGTTCATCTTAAGTGTGAAAAGTTGCAGGAATCTTGCTATGTGTCTGAACTAGTGTATTTGTGTATCAGAAGAGCTCCTAAATATACATTAGATAAGACTCAGCATAATGAACCAATATAGTGAGGAGTTGGGGGAGGAGGCAATTCCAGACACCGGGAACCTCCCTGAAGAACCCAGCCAAAAGGCACAGCCAGCATCTGTGAGCTGCACTTTGTCCCTTGAGCTCCCTCATTCAGGCCACAGCTCTGTCTGCCTTCCTGAGGAAGCCTGCTAGCCCGAGAAACACCCAGGAGTCCTGCCAGCACCTAGGATATTCAGGTGGCCAACCAGCACCAGGAACAACCAGATGGCTAAAGGCCAGCTTAAGAACACAATCAACAAGAGCCAGAGCCCAGCTATCCTACTACAACAAGCCCTGGATATCCTAACACAGCTGAAACACAAGAACATGACCATAAATCCAATCTTATAAAGATGATAGATGCCTTTAAAGAGAAAATGAAAAAAAAAAAAAACCCTTAAAGAAATATAGGGAAATACAAACAAACAGGTGAAATAAATGAATAAAGTGGTTCAAGACCTGAAAATAGAAACAAAACCTAAAACAAAACAAGCTAACCAAAAAAACCATGAACTGAGAGAATCCTGGAAAACCTAGGAAAGAGAACAGAAACTACAGACTCAAGCATCACTAACATAATACAAGAGATACAAGAGGGAATCTCAGGCATAGAAAATATGATAGAAAAAATTGATACATCAGTCAAAGAAAATATTGAATCAGAGAAGTTCCTAACACAAAACATCCAAGAAATGAGGGACATCATGGAAAGATCAAATCGAAGAATAATAGGAAAAGAAGGAGAAAATTCCCGGCTCCAAGGTTCAAAACAGATTTAAAATAATATAATGGAGGAAAATTTTTCCCAACCTTCAGAAAGATATGACTACAAACATACAAGAAGCTTATAGAACGTCAAATAGATTAAACTAGAAAAGAAAATTGTCCTGCCACATAATAATCAAAACACTAAATGTACAGAACAAAGACTACTAAAAGCAAAGGGAAAAAGGCCAAGTAACACATAAAGGCAAACCCATCAAAATTACACCCAACTTTTAAAAAGAGACTCTAAAATCCAGAAGGTCCTGGGATGACATCTTACAGATCCTAAAAGATGACAGACATCAGTGCAGATTACTCTACCCAGCTAAACTGTCAATCACCATAGATGGAGAAAACAAGTTATTCCATGACAAAACCAAATTTAAACAATATCTATTCACAAATCCAGCCCTACAAAAGATACTAGAAGGAGAACGCCAACCCAAGGAGGCTAACTACACTCAAGAAAACACAGGAAATAAATAGTCCACACTAGCAAACCCATACTACAAGGATACATGCTCAACTATGTTGATAGCAGCTTTATTCACAATAGCCAGAAACGAGAAACAACCTCAACCAAAGAATGGATAAAGAATATGTGATATATTTACACAATGGACTACTACTCAGATATTTAAAAAAAGGACATCATGAAATTTGCAGGAAAATGGATGGAACTAGAAATTTTCATCCTGAGTGAGGTACCCCAGCCCCAGAAAGACACACATGGTATATATACTCACTTATAATTGGGTAATAACCATAAACTCCAGGATAACCATGCTACAATACACAGACCAAAGGAAGCTAAGTAGCAAGAAGGGTTCAAGGGAGGATGCTTGAATCTCACTCAGAAGGGGAAATAAAAGATAGACATCATAGGTAGGAGAGTGAGTGGGGAGGGGAACAAGAGGATTAAGTGGAGGGATCAAGTATAGGGCAGACTAAGGGAGAGAGGACAGGGAGAAAGAGAGAAAGAACTGAAATGAGGCATGGGGGAGGGTGCTCTGAGATGAAGATGACCCTAATAAGACTCCAACAACAGGGGATATAGGGCCTGAAATGGCCACTTCCTGTAATAAAGCAAGATGTCCTATGGAGGGATGGAAACACCAACCCACTCACAAAACCTTCGACCTACTATTTGTCCTGCCTACAAGATGTGCAGGGATAAAGATGGAAAAGAAATTGAGGGAATGGACAACCAATGACTGGCCCAACTTGAGACTCATCCTGTGAGAGCCAACCCCTGACACCATTAACCATATCCTGCAATACTTGCAGACAGGAGCGTAGCCTAACTCCCTCTGAGAGGCTTCACCCAATAACTAGAGGAAACAGATGTAGAGACCCACAGTCAAAGATAGGCAGAGCTCGGGGAATCTTGTAGAAGTGTTGGGAGAAAGATTAAGGGAGGCTGAGGGGTTAAGGACTCTACAAGAAGAGCTACAGAGTCAACTAACCTGGGCCCATGGGGGCTCCCAAAGACTCAACTACCAACCGAAGAGCATGCAAGCATGGGACAGACTTAGGCCCCCTGTTACACATGTGTAACAGATATGCAGTTTGGTCTTCATGTGGGACAACAAGTGAAGCAGGGGATGTCTCTGACTCTGAGGCTGCCTTTGGATCCCTTTCTCCTATTGTGCTGCTGTGTCTAGCCTCAATAGGAGGTTTAGTCTTAATGCATCCAAGGTAGGTTAATATACATGAGAAGTTTCGCCTCTGAGAAGAAAGGCAAGGGGGAGGGGGAAATAGCGGGGAGAGGTGGGGACTGGGAGGAGAGGAGGGAGGGGAAGCTTCTTTGGTCCAGATGTAATGTAAATAAGTACGTTAATTAATTAATGGAAAAAAAGAATGTAACAAGCATCCTTCATGCCAAATCAGCAGGACAACACCTACCCAAGCCTCCAGTTCCCCTGTTTAAGGCCTGACTGTAGGTCACACTTTAAGCTGCTCTGCTTTCCCTACTCAGTCTCCAGGCTTTTATTTTGAAGTGAGGGCCACTGTTTCTCACAAGAAATGAGCTGTCTGGTGGATGATGCCTCTTCCCCTGAAGAATTGTCACAAGTCCTTGTCTGGGATTTCCCTGGCATTCTTAGAGCTTGGTTCATGAGGACTGTCATATAATCTGTACAATACCAAGGCCACCAACCATCTCTTATAAGATAGCCAGTGCAGCTGGTAAGGTGGCTTTGGTTGGGGACTTTTGGACTAAGTAGTGTTACTCCCATCAAGATTTTCTTTAGGTGGCTGAAGAGATGGCTCAGCTTGATAAAAATCGCTCTTTCCTTTCCAAAGACCTGAGTTTGATTCCCAGCACCGGGAAAAGGTGGCTCACAACTGCCACACTTCCTGCTCAGGGCACACAACACTCTCTTCTAGCTTCCACAAGAACTCCCTCTACACACACACACACACACACACACACACACACACACACTTATAAATACACATACACACATACACACTTATAAACACACATACATACAACACACATACACACACATTCACACACACACACACACACAAGAATCATATGTATAAACAGAATGAAGGAATGAATGAATAGTGAAATACATAAATGAGAAAGTGAGCTGCCTATAAAACCAGCCAGGATCAGGGGTGACACCATAGCACAGTGGTGACAGTTGGATTGCATGGCTACATTCTGTTGAGCAGTAGTTTTCGGTCACCCCCTCTCTGCCTGCAGGCTCTATCGATCATGACTTTCCAGGGGCTTTGCCTCCAAATGGTGTTTTTCCTTCAGATTTTTTTAAAAGAAGAATTTCTGTTTTTGTTTTTCTTCGTAGTGCTGGGCATGTTAGCAAGAACCATACAGTTAGAGTCTGGTGGCTCGTGCTTGTCTGGGTCCCTTGGATCTGGTTATGAGGCTGAATGTAATAGAGGCTTTGACTTTTCTTTGGCACCTGTGAATGGGATAAAAGCCAAAAAGAAGAAGAAGAAATCCACACACTATTTGTGGGTCAATGGGGTCACTATAACATTGAGTTGCATTGTTTCCTCCTCACCTTTCGCACAGAAAGAGATGGGGAACACATATCTACTTTACACATTCTGGGAATTGACAAGCAGGAAAGACTTCCATTTTTTGCTTTGCTTTGTCCTTTCCTCACTACTGCTGCTGGTACCTCAAGGTCATTTAGGAAGTAGCCTCTCATCTTTCTTCCCTCACCTTCTTAATGTTCTTCCTCATTCTCTCCTCTGGCTTTCCTGCTGTTTGTAAATTGCTCTGTACTCCACAGAGCTCAGAAAAACAAATTTTATGAGGAGAGCCAAGAACGTAGTAGTTGAATATTGAGGTCATTCCAATCTAGTCTTTAAAAAAATATGTATGGATTCTCTTGTCTATCTGTGTGTGCCTGTGCACATGTGCACGCCTTGTGCTTGTAGCAGCCAAAAGAAGGTGATGGGTTTCCTAGAACTGGAGACACAGTATGCCCAGCTAGCAACCAATCAAGGCACAGACAATTGTTATATTCTAAACTAGCCTCACTTAACCTAGGGCAGGGCAGACATTAATCCTCTAAACTAATTCCCATAGCGGGGCAGGTATGGGATCCCTGCCCCAATCCCATGCCATCTACTTCTAATAATTTCTATCAAGCTACCTCCCATCCATAATCCCAAATACTTGCTAATGTTCTTCATCTGGGTCAAATCTCCATCCATGCCTGTCATGTGCTTCTCTTCCATCTAACCCATGGCAGCCTTCCTGTCCTCTTCTCTCAGGACCCTCAGGTTTTTCCTCCTCTCCTTCTTTGTAGAATTCCTCTCTCTGTCTCTCTAAGCCTGGGAACCTTAGCTACACCTATCTCATCAGCCCTGCCCAGGTGGGATGGCTTTTTACTAATTGGCATGAAAATACATCAGACCTAGCTCCAACAGAGCCACTACATAGGTGCTGAGAACAAAACACTTGACCTCTGAAAAAGCAGCAAGTGATCTCAACTACTGAGCCATCTTCCCATCCCTTCCTGCCTAACATCTAGTGTTAATGACAATTCCCTAATCATAGGGACATCCCCTCAGTCCAGATTTGTGGTTCTCATGCTACAGGGCAAATTAGAATTCCCTAGGGGCTCTTTATGGATTCCTAACGCTGCTTAAACTACTCTCACATTCAAATTACCTAGTATACATGATGACTGGCTGGGTGCCATACAGAAGACATATTTGTGATATGATGGTCTCTAGATCATTCTAATATTCTAATTATTTCCATCAAATAGAATACTGCAGGGGTATAAGTAGATCCATAGCAATACCTCATACTCCTTAAACTGGAAGATAAATACTTCAGAATCATGGCAGCACGCTCTCTCCTTACTGAACTAAATAATAGGTTCTGAAAGGGACAGATGCTTTTATATGTGCAGTGCTTCCTATTAGATATTGATTCCCAGTCTTACTATGACTCATCAGCAGTGGAGACTCTTCAAGATGCTAGATGACTAGGTCTCACCTATGGAGAGAGGAACTCAGTTGACCTGTTTTCATCCAACACTGACATTCTTATAGAAGCTTCACAAGTAATTCTAAGATGCAATCGAAGTTGAGAGGCACTTATCAGACTGCTCATAATTAAATGGGAAAAGGGAGCCTGTGGATTTTTATTATGTATTTTGTAGCATGAATATACCTACCGTTTCTTAGAAATTTTACTTAGGAAATTATAAAAAATGAATTTACACATAGCATGCTTCCTCTTCAAAGTGGCAGAATATTAATAGTGTCCCTGTGTACAGGGCTAGACCAAAGTTTGGTGAATGGAAAAGAACTGAGGAAAATAGTTTCCGGAAAATGCCAGTGTCTAAGATAGGAATAAAAAGAGCATAGGACAGTTTGTTGTGAATATATAAGAAAAGGAATGAAAGTGAAAAAGAATATCAAACAAAAGGCAGAAGGAGAAGAGAAAGGATGGACAACTTGAAATGTCAGTCAATTTTTTTTATTAATTTTTGTAACTTTCTACTACTCTACCTGGTACCATAGCTTTTTTTCTTTTTTTGGCCAATATTAAAACTAGATATCCAATACACTCTTTTTAGTTTCCATTCCATGAAAAATTTAAAGATGAATTATTATACTTAATGTGTATTTTTTACATTTAAATTTTCAGATAGATCATTTTTTTTACATGATAGAAATTTACTTCTAAATGGCATCTTGAAGATAGAAACACAGACAAAACAATAAATATAGAAACAAAAGCAAAATCTTTATTCTTTTGGCTTGATTGTAATGTGGCTTACCGATAGCTCTTTACGGTAATAGCATTTTTCCTGCATGCATTCACCAACACACTACAAGTCAATAGCTTTAGTATAAGGAATCTACATTGAGTGTTGTTTGTGAAATAAAATCTTTTGCTGTAATTGGCAATGTCATTTCACTAACTGGTTTTGTGGAGAAGGAGGAGAGAAAGAGAGAAGGAAAAAGAAGAAACAAGGAGAGAGAGAGAGAGAGAGGGAGAGAGAGAGAGGGAGAGAGAAATAAAGCTTGGTTTCCACATCATATCTGATACAGCTCTAGTGCCATGTGGATCAGTAAGATTCTATCTATTCGTCTATCTATCTGTGTAAACAAACATTACGAAAGATGAGTGAGTACTAGGGAAATGCTGGGTGAGGGCATCCCATTCAAGCAATGCCAAGAGTATCATCTGCTCGCTTTGAAGCCTCTTGTCAATGATAAGGCATTACTATAGAAAGCAAATGAACATTAGACTTGGAGTGAGAATTGTTTCCAGTGGAAGTATGAGCAGGCCCGCAGTGCCAACAATGAGAGAGAGCAGAACCCTACACTGCCTCCGAGTCCTTATCTCTTACTGTGTGAAGGGCCTTAATTAAAAAGTGCTGGGAACAGAAACTAACGATATGACTGTAACATCGACCTGAAGATAATTTGAATTTCCCGTTTTATGTACAAAAGGCTGAAAAATAAAATAAAATGAATCCACCCTCCTCCCCCCTTTTTTTTTTACAATATTTATATATATTTTTAGAAAACTCTTAACCATATACTTTCAACAGATCTAAGCAGCTTGCCATTTGTTTACGTGGCCAGACTTCTTGCCAGAGTGTTCAATTAAGGTTGGGAGAAGAAAGAACAGGGCACCCCTTCTTGTTTACTGCACCCCATTGCTCAGTGTCATGAAGAATGAGTTCCTGGCGGAACGGTTCGCTTCACTTCACCACTGACCTATGGCTTCCCTATTAGACTTCTGGACAGCAGAAGGGTTACGATACAGCAGCATCAGCAAGAGAGACATGCAGCAGTGACAGCTTCAAACTCTAAGGGAACCAATGACACCATGTCACCTGTTGAAAGCTTGCAAACTATACCTAACTGTGGTACATATTTGATGCAATAAATACTGTGCTTAAATCACTTTTGTTTGCTCAAACATGCACCACTGTGTAAAATTACTATTTACAAAGCAGACTTTTTTTTTTTTAATTGACATACACTATGTCAACCTTACCAAGAGCAGAAAATGGCTAAACAATACTGCAGGAAAAAGCAGAATCAACTTCAGAAAGTGGCAGTGGGGATGGTTTTTGGTCATTTTGGGTTTCTTAGAAAGGATTGATAGGATTTTTTTTTTTTTTTTTTGCCAAAGGACACTTATCAAAAAATGTTATTAGTCATGCTGCCAGGACTCTGAGCATGTGATGGTCTGTGTGTGCATGTGTGTATACATATATATGTATATACACGGCCATATACATATATACATATATACATGTACATGTAATGAATTATGTAAAAATAAAACAACTCTTTGATGGTTGTGATTCTATGGAACATTTACAGGCACATTAAAATTCTTCTGGATGAAACGCTTTAAAAATATGAATAGCTATTTAAGCACCTCAAAAATCTAAAAACATCCTGAAATAAGAAGTAAACTCCTTCCTTGTCTGATGGGATATTTTCACATGTAAGTAAGAACTGCAGCATGCCTTCATTGAAAATAGATCTCGTTATACATAGAGAAATGTGGAATCCCCTCCTTCATCCCTCTCCCCAAACAGAAACCCATTTACAAAAATAGTCACATAGAAGAGTAAACAACCCGTGGATTAAAAAAAAAAAAAATGGTGATAAAGTCACAGCACACATTTTGTAAAAATATGGCAGGTGTGGCAGTTAAAACACAAACAGTGGTGACAGTTACTGCTATCAAGTGTCATGTGTTAAATTTACATAAAAATTTAACTTTCCTCCCGTTTCCATTGTTCCTATAGTCTGAGTAGCCATTGCTCTCTGCTCTTCAGCAGTGTCAGCTGGTTGTGAAAACAGGAACCTCCTGTTGGTGCTGTTTGTCTGGTTTGGTGAGTCCCAGTTTGCTGACCCGAGGTCCTGGCTTGTTATAGGCACTGACCTTAAGTATACACTTGTAGAAACAGTCAGTTTGGCATAGACCTCCTGAGGGAGTCACAGATACATCACCAACACAGGCTGTAAACAGTTGATCACAAAAGGAGATATTCTTTTTTTGTTTTTTACTTTATTTTTTATTTTTTATTTTTTACTTTCCCTCATATCTTTCCCTTTGTCCTCTTTTTCTGATTTGTCCTTTTCAAATTTTTCCTTCTCTGGTTTTGTCACGCTGTCATAGGAAGGTGGAGAAGTGGTAGAAGGTGTCACATCAGTTTTCTCTGGCGTTGAATTCTCATTTAGTTTATCAGTGATAATGTCTTCTTTGATTGGCGTTCCCTCGTCTCCTTTGCCCTTGTCCTTTTTATAAATAGATGAAACTTTCTTTACTTTCTGCTTCAGGAGGTAGCGCCTGTATGCTCGCTGGATGACAATAGCTGACACCTCCTCTTGTTTGCGTTTCAGAGTGGTGGTAATGGGCTCGTAAGAGACCTTGGAGGGGTTGGAAGCCATGAACCGCTCTTCCATCTGGATTCGAAGGGCGTCCATCTCTCCACTCTCACCCAAGACCCGCTTTGTAAAAGCGAATAGGATGTCCAGGCAGTGGATGCGGTCTCCACTCACCATGGGCAGGTCCATGGCGATGAGCTGGACTTTGTTTGGCTTTGCGATGAGGAGGGGCGGATCCAGGGCAGCTGCGAAGTCAGAGAGCTTGCAGAACTCTATGAACTGAGTGGCGTCAGGGTCGAACTTCTCCCAGACCTCGTAGAACATCTCAAAGTCGTCCTCACTCAGGGGCTCTGCACTTTCTTCAGTGGCAACGCTAAAGTTCTCCAGGATGACCGCGATGTACATGTTCACCACAACCAGGAAAGATATGATGATGTAGCTGACAAAAAAGAAAATCCCCACGGATGGGTTCCCACAGTCCCCCTTCACTGAGCTTCCAGGGTGGTCTTTCTCGGGGTCACAGTCTGGAGGTCCACTATTTAGTATAGGGGCCAGCAGTCCATCCCAGCCCGCGGAGGTGGTGATTTGAAACAGGCAGATCATGCTGTTGCCGAAGGTCTCAAAGTTAAACATGTCATCAATCCCAACTTCCCTCTTGACGTAGGCAAAGTTGGACATCCCAAAGATGGCATAGATGAACATGACCAGGAAAAGCAGGAGGCCGATATTGAACAGCGCAGGAAGGGACATCATCAGAGCAAAGAGCAGCGTGCGGATGCCCTTGGCGCCTTTGATCAGGCGTAGGATCCGGCCAATCCTGGCCAGGCGGATGACTCGGAACAGGGTAGGGGACACAAAATACTTCTCGATCAGCTCCGCGAGAAACATTCCTGTGAAAAAATAATAGCCAATAATGTTAGTAACTACAGCAAAGAAAATTTTTATATCATTAAGGCAAGTCCTAGCTAGTTTACGAACTGTGCATACAGGAATAACATAAATACCTATATATTTATTAATAATTTTACCTAATACAGTCTTACAGAGATAGATATATGTGTAGGCCTAAAGTGGCTAAGCACAGAATGGATTTATAATTCTAAAACACTAGTGCTATTGTTCATGTAAAAACTGTATGATAAAGCATGCAATTTTCAACCGTATATTCCAAATGAGAATTCATGATGAGATTGTTTCTTTCTTAAATAGTTGAACACATGTATTGTATAATCTGGGAGGCATATTCACTTGGACATGACCTGTGAATCTTGTGTTAATACAACATTATATGACCAAAATGTCAGCTTGTGTTTTTGTTAAGCATTTTCAGAGTCTTCATCATACATACAGACCCAAGGGAATGTATGTGCACAATTTGACACTACAATCGTACTTTATTCACTGGAGAACCAGTCATTGGGGCAGTGCCCTCATTCACTCTAGTGAGAGAACTGAGAATAGTGGAGAAAGGGAAGCCTCGTGGTATGTCTTCTTTGCCCTAAATCTTTCTTTAAAAATTAAAGAAAATGTTTGAATTAATACATAAAACACACCACAAAAAAAAAACCCCTGCATATTGGAGTGGTGTCAGATGGTGTTTCCAAAAAAGTATGCACTGTCTAATGTTTTAACATCTTTATCCTGAGACCTTTATCTTCATAATGAAAAGATTCAAAACCTTTTCTCTCCCTTTTAGAGTCCGCAGGGTATTGCTGCTATCTGTAGAGATCCTACTGTGCAGCTGTAGCCCAGAACTTCTTGCTTTTCTAAAACTATAATTCCCTTCCCATCATTCAGCCTCTCCCTCTTGATACTTCCCAGCCTTGGCTCACCAACCAGCCATTCTCACTTCTTAGGAGGTGAGACGTTCATATCCCCCATCAGTCCTTCCCACAGAAATTGGGCAGAGTGGTGCAGTATTGGTCAGTAGTAACAATCTAGATGCAGATGTTGCTCTGGATTATTGTGGTCTGTGTCCAGGTAACCAAAATAAAGTCAGACACAGGAAAACAAGTCACAGGTCTGGAGCCATGGGATGGCTCACTTGCAGTTCTTCCAGGGCCCAGGTTCAGTTTCCAGCACCCACATGGCAGCTCACAACTGTCTCTAATTCCACTTCCAGGGGATCCAGTGTCTTCTTCTGACCTCAATGGGCCTTACTTGCATGTGGCACACAGACATGCATAATTTAAAAAAGAAATTAAATTATATGATTCTTCTGGTTAGTTTCTCAGTGAATATAAATGTATGTATGCTATGTATGTGTGTGTGTGTGTGTGTGTATTGGTTTTTCAGGACACAGTTTCTTTATCTAGCTATGGCTTCCCTGGACTCACTTTGTAGACCAGGCTGGGCTATACTTGTCTAAATATAGAATAGCATTATACCCCCCCAAACTGTCATTCTTAATTAAAAATACCTTTTTGCTAAAAATGCTATTATCATCTAAGCTGTTGAAAAAAACAGTGCAAACTGACTTGCCAAATGTGGAGCTCTCATGACCTTAAGTTTATACAGAACACATTATTTGAAATGTGCAAAATCATGAGGTATGCCTTGACATATTTTTTTTCCTTCTCAGTATATTTTTCTTTTCCTCAAATAGGCCCAACCTAGTGATTGGGACTTCCTTCATTCAGTGGTAAAGCATTTGCCTTATATGTTCAGGGCCTTTAGGTTTCATCTTAGTATAAAGAAAAATGATGATGATGATGATGATGATGATGATGATGATAAACCAAGCCTTTCCTTAAATCATATTATATTTACTTTTAGCTTCTTGTTTGGTATCTTGTTAATGAAAACAATATATTTTGATGATAATCCATTTTGGATTTTTTTAATACAATATATACTTGTAAAAAGAAACATTGTGAACTATGGAGAGCTCTCTGAACTCAAGAAAATCATGAAACCTGTGTGTGTTATATGTAAACAAATACACATACACACTACTTCCATCATCAAAAGATCATATCTATGTATCATCTGACTCCTCTTAGGGATTTATGCATATGTGAGTGTTAGTTATTCATTCAAAGCAGTAGTTGCCTACAGCATAGGAATGTGCCTTAGCATAGGAGATAATCTAAATTGAAGTTATTGGCTTGTAAATTGAGGCAAGAAAGTAAAAAAGAAAAAAATCCACATAATTTTATGGACAGATGAAATAGCAAATAAGGAAAAACAAAAGGAATGGACTATTAGGCTTTATCTGAAATTTTAAAATGGTAAGAAACATTTTTAATGTTAGACTATTACTATGAAACACTTTTCATTTTGTTTGTTTGTTCTTATGTTTGTTTGTTTGTTGGTTAGTTTTTTGAGACAGGGTCTTACTATATACTTCCAGCTGTCTCAGAATTTGGTATCTTCTCCAACATCTCAAATATGGGGATTACTGGCATTCACCCCTATACCTGGCTCCATGGAGTTGTTGGGTAAAGCTCCCTTTCTTACCTACAATGGAGAGAATGACCACCACAAAATCAAAAATATTCCAACCAATGGTGAAATAGTAGTAGCGGAGAGAGATGAGCTTGAGCACACACTCTCCTGTAAACAAGACGATGAACACCAGGTTGATCCAGTACAAGATGTTGGTCATCTCCTGACTCTGGTCATCGGTTTCCACCATCATGGTGACCATGTTGAGACAGATGAGGATCATGATGCTGATGTCAAAGACTTGTTTGGTTACGAAATCAAAGACCATCCCTTGAAATTTGTTCTGGAATAAATAACACAGACAAGTACACTCATACATACTTTATGACTATCTCATTCAACTTATCTGGTTTCAATTACAGTAACATGAAAATGTATCTTCTGTGAAAATATGCCATTCTTGTGTTGTCCTTTGTCAGCTTTTCTCAACTGAATTTTATGAATATAAATTTTATAAAAAGAATGTTTTAAAAACCCAACTTTTCTTAATTGTATTTGTTTCATGAATACTATTCATACTGCAACTGTATGAAAAGAATGGTAAGAAGAGCTGGTGGTCTCAGTATGCCAAGCAACAGGATGTGGTTATGATAGACAGTCAGCAGGTATTTGCAGCTATAATAAATATTTTTATTCCATGTGCTGTGACGTGAACATTAAAACAGACTTTTAAGACTGAATAAATACTTGTCCCAGATATTTATTTCCTCTTATTTTTTCCCCAGCCTCCACCAACCATGTTCTCTTCTCAAAGCTTCCATCCAAGGTCAACTTTATAATAGGTATATTATATTATATTATTATTGTATTATATTATATTATATTATTATTGTATTATATTATATTATATATAATAGGTATATTATACAATAGGCATATCTACATATAATAGGTAAGAATGTGGGTAAGAAAGCTGAGGAAACTGGATCAAATTCTATATCTTGTGATATTCTACCAAGGTTAATTTCTTAGCTATGATAACATTTTTGTGGTTATATAAGATGGATTCTCTTCACACAGGTAAATCCACATAAAGATTACATGGAGTGAATCTCTTGTTAACAAGTTATGATTCACAACTTGGTCAACTGTGTTGGTTCTACTTGATTTGAGCCTCATTTCTCCTTTCTTTCTTCCTTTTTGTTACAAAGTCTCACTTTGTAGTTCTAGCTGCTTTGGAACTCACTGTTTAGACCATCCCCAACCTTGAATTAAGGGAAGTCTGCCTGTTTCTGCACCTTGAGTCCTGATAGTAAACACATGTGCTACCATGTCTGGCTTGAACATCATTTTCAAAACTTTATTGGCCTTACGTCTTGCTTGTGAAAATAAGTCCTCACTTGTAAAGAGTTGTCATCAAGAGATAGTGTAAAGGTTCTTTTTGCCTGTATCTGTTAAGAAATTCTGAGCCTCTACAGCTCAGGGCTTCTTGGAATTTTTTGTAGGTTTTATCTCCTCAACTCAAATGGTGGAACTCTGCTACCTACACATTAATAGCTGCGTTCCCATAATTTGATACTTGTGGGCCTCTACTCTCCATCTTAGTGTTCTGCTCTCTCTTTTTCAGTAGAAAATTTTGGATACCAAATAACAACTGTTCTGTTTGGTCCTTTCCTCTGAATGCACCTTGGCTGTCTGGGCTGGACTCCTACTTCTTCATATCTTTTTTTTTCCCTCCCAGACCTCCTTCCATTGACTAGTGCCAATTCTAACTTCCTACCTTAGTTTCTAATCACTGTGGTTTGTCTTTGTATGTTTTCTGTATTCCCTTTATTGCTAACACGCTTAGTACAGCACACAAATTCTATCATTTTAGCTTGCTCATTTCTCTCTTATACATCAACACTGCTTTAAGTTGCAACTGTTCTGTGCTCTCAGAAGATGTTGTTTATTCACCCATCTTGAGATTTCTGGTGCTGCATCGCAGATAGTGCGCCTTTGTTTGCTGCTTTAGTTTCTTCTTTCTTCATCTGGTTTGGAGGATCCTTGAGACAAAGTTGCACCACCTTGCTCAGAGACAAAGCCTCCAGGTGTTAGTTAATCCAGACTTTCTTAGAAGCACAACTGGTCTTTCCTTCTTGTGAGAAGGACTAGACAAAGCTCCTTATATTTATTGCCTATGTAGCATCTTAATGGGATCCTTCAATGTCTAATACCAATCCTGAATCCCTGCCAATTTAAATCTTAATTGGGTGCTGTGAAAGAAACTGTATAACCCTGAAGGCTTGGCCTACCATGGCACATGTTGTGTAAATTAATCTGAGTCCTAAACACTAATTAGCAACCCTCTGTCCATCGTTTGTTCTGAGGACAATTCCAACCTCAGAGAACTTGACCACTCTTTTATCTACTTCTTCCCTGTTAGTTGTTGTGGGCCATCATAGTCAATTAGTGTAAAGAAAGCCCTAAGCAATTTTCTTCATTTCATCATTTTTAGTTCCCATCCTCCATTCTTGTGTCCCTCAACATCCCTTGAAGAACTTTGTTCCTTTTCCTCTCTAGCCTGAACTGTCCATTCCTGGATCACATTCTGTGCAACTTTTGTTGTACTTAGCAGTTCTCCTCTTTCCTGAATGTCTTTTCTATGCTTCAAACTTACTATCTAAATAAAAAAAAGCTTCTATTCCACTGTGGTCTTTTCCTCCCATCTCTACCCACTTTGGCTGCTAAATTCTACAAACCGAAGCCCATGGTTCTCACCTCACACATCCTACACTGGGACTTTGAGCCTCCCATTGTCACAGCAACAGCCCATCATTCCTATTCTTGACTTAGTTTTCATTAAAAGACACCTTTTAATTTCACTTCAACAGCAGTCTCCAAACCCATTCACTTTCCCTCTGATCTGTTATTTCACAAAGATTGGGCTCAAGTTTCACTTATCTTTCATCTAATGTAGTATCCCTCTGTCTCTGAGCTATTGGAAGATTTCCATACTGAACATTTGGTTGAACCTAGTTATTAATTGTTGCCAAAAAATTCATAAGATCAAGAATCTTGGAGAATACTAATTGGTCTTAAACTCTGCGTACTGAGTTGGAAAAGCACCAAGAAGTAATATCTCATGTATTCTTCAGAAAGAATGGAAGAACTGAAGGACTCTCCTGACTCTTCAAAAAGAACTAGCAGTAATTGAAAAATGGACATCTATAATAGCTATGAAAGTCATTAAAGGCATGGCATAGTCCCACTTCAGGCCAGGGGAGCTGGAGAACACAAAAATTAGTTGTATTTAAAGGCATAAGGGAAAAACCCATGGTTGTATTTCATTCATGATTCATTCAACTGAAGAGCCGAGCAGGCACTGGGACTGCCTAGCTGTACCAATCAAGCCACAAGGCAGTAAAGGGAGTCCACTGTTTCCACATGACAGACGTAAATATTTTTAATATCATCTCTATATTATAAGAATATCTTCAATATCATTATTTTTTGTGATCTACCATCTTTTGTGACTAAAAAGCATTTACATTTATTTTATATATAATATATTATATATTAAATAGTTTTGGCATATGTATATGTATGGCATGTATGCATGCTAATGAGTCAGAATATAAAGATGGGACTTCAAATTCAGAAAAGTACTTCTTTCTGGGAGTTTGGCTGTGAGAGTGACATGTATCATAGTGCTCACTGATAAGAAAGAAGTCTGTTCTTACAGCAGGTCGAGGTATGGGTTTTTGCGGCTTCTTGGACCCCAGCTTCTTCATGGCATTATAGTATTTCTTCTGTTCTTCTGTCATAAAAATGTCTTGACCTCCGAAGTAAAGGAAGAAAAGCAAAGTATTGTTAAAACCAAGTTCTTTCCTAGCTGTAAAATCCACCTGAATGCTTGTGTGAAGGTTGATGATCCTAATGTGCCACTTTGCATTAAGAAAGATGTACTCAGTCAACATATTAGTTATATTATAGCAAGCACAGTCACATGCTGGAGGTTTCAAAGCGCTGTGTATGGACTATGAATGATTTAAACTCTTAAAGGTCATTAAATGCCAAAATAATTTCTCAACTTTGTATTGTTTTTCTGCATTTTGGAGCACAAAGGAAGTGGTGTGATGGACTTGGCTCATACTATACAGCAAAAAGGAGATCTGGAAATACTTATCTTTTTTTTTCTGTTGGTTGAAGTTATCTATGATGACACCAATGAAAAGGTTCAGTGTGAAGAATGAGCCAAAAATAATGAAGATGACAAAGTAAAGGTACATGTACAGATTGTCTTCATATTTGGGTTGCAATTCTACCTAAAATATGAAGTGTGGTAACAATTAGATTCAATAGTTTAATAAAAAAAGTGCATCATTGAAATTTCTAAACATGAAACACATGGACAAACATTGGACAGATTTTAGGAACAACCAGGTCTAGTGTACCTTTTGAATGGTGCAAGACTATCCTCTGACTTGAGGAAATGAAAGGCGTTCATGCCGAAGTTTAAATAACTATAATAATCTCACCAAATAAACCCCTAGATTGTGAATGTTCTTTTCCTCAGTAAGCAAAGATCTCAACACAACTTGCAAATAGGATTACCTCTTCCCATAGAAGAGAGGTCAGAGCCTCACTACACTAGTTAATAATAGTTAAAATAGTTAATAATAGTCCTCTCCGCCTGTGAAATGGAAACACTAGAACCTATAGTGTAGCTTGTGAAAGTTAAGTATGTATAAAAGTATAAAAGTGTGTAAGGCTTAATAGTACACACTTCCCAGGTAGTCTAAAAACCACACTGTGCGTGTACACATGGGTACGTTAGTAGGGTCTATCCTTCTTGATAGTGAGTGTATTGTCTCAGCATCTCCAGTAGGTGCTTTTTGTATTACAAGGACCCTCTGTCTTGTCCAGACCTTGGAGGAAAGCAAGTTGTAATGAAAGCCTCAGCTGTAATCAAAAGGTCAACACAGGGCTCTTCTGATAATTCAGTTAATCAATCATGGATGATAAGCAATGCCAACTGAAGCCTATTATACCATAATAATAATTTTGAGCGTCATGACCAACATGTCTTTAAATAAAACATAATAAAATAAAAAACAACAAAGCTATTTTAAAACCAAGTGTTATTTGATTCATCACTTGACTTATCTTTGTGTATGTATGCATAACTTTGTATTTCAACACTTTTAAAATTAAATACAATATACTAGATTAGATTGTCTAACATATAAGCTTAAATAAAATACCTTTTATAAGAGAAACACACAACTTAAGTACCTCACAAATCCTAGTGTGCTTATTCTTCTGTATCCTAGACACTACCATCACTGGTAGCAACATGATTAGCCCTCTTTATTGTATTACTCATTCTCCATTTTTTTTGGAGTTGACACCTTGATATTCTTCTTTTTTTTTTTCTGTAGACCAGGCTGGTCTAGAACTCACAGCCATTTGCCTGCCTCTGCTTCTCAAGTGCTGGGATTAAAGGCATTCGCCACCACGCCCAGTGGACACCTCAATATCCTTGAACAGTATGTTTATTTTGTAGCAATTTTGAATTGCTAGAAAAGTTGTTGTGTGTCTACAGTTTCTTTGCCTTATTGTGTCCACATTCATTTTTTCCCACTATATAATATTTATTTGTTGCTATTATTTTTCAGTTAATTCAGGTTCTTGTCACTTCAAAAATGTTTGTTTATAAATTGACTGTCCTATGCATTTCATATAAGTATAAATTTCTAAAGACTATGTTACAAAAAGCAAATAGCAAATGCTATCTTGAACTTTATTAAATAATGTACTAGTATCCATCTATTTTGTCTTACTTATCTAGCAGTGGTGCATGCATGCACATGTACATGTGAATATCAGAGGACAGCTTTCAGGAGTCAGTTCTCTCATTCTGTACATGAATATGGGTAGTGGGAATTGAACTCAGATCACCAGGCTTGGCAGCAGGCACCTTTACTCACTGAGCCATCTCTCCAGCCTCCAACTATATTGCAAAGAATACTTACCCATTTTTCCACCATTAGCATGATATAGAGTCCTTATTACTTTTTATGCTTGGGAATACTAGAAATTATCAGACTTTAGTACTGTCAATTTGGTAGGTGTATAGGTAATGTTTCATTTTGATTTAAATTTGCATTTTCATGATAACTAATGAAAGTAAAAGTCAGATGCTGGCATGTTGGCAGGGCTTTAGTCCCATCAGTCAGGAGGCAGAGGCAGGTGGGATATCTGAGTCAAGGCCAAGCTGATCTACACAGGGCGTTGCAGGTCAGCCAAAGCTCCATAGTCTTGTCTCAAATAAGTAAATTACATTAAATAAAAATGAAAGTAAAAAATAAGAAAATAAAAGCCAGAAACTCTTTCTCATAATTTGAGTGGCCAACTAGCTTGTTTCTAAGGGAGAGAAGGAAAGTAAGCTGTGTGCCATGTAGGCTGGTGCTAAAGACAGAAAGAGCTGTGAGTGAACAAATCAAAGATGTAGAGAGAGCTCCTGCACAGTTACAACACAGTTTCCAGTCAGAGCTCAAAAGTGTTCCGCCACTGAATATGTTGAGCCTCTCTACTTCAATGGTGAAATGAGTTACCACCAAGCACAGGAGGCTCCTGTGTAAATTCGATGAGATAATATGAAGTAATGCTTGGTATCCTGAGCAGTGAAGAGTAAAACATTACTATCATGACTCAGAAATCACCCAAGCTGGGGTTGCTGATGCTATACAGGTTTTTTGTTTGTGGAGATTTTGTGGGGGTTTTGGTGGTTTTTTTGTTGTTGTTTGTTTGTTTGTTTGTTTTCCCTTAGCATTTTCTGCCTCCATTGGTCTTCTATCTGATTCTTCCTTTTTATGAACAAAAAAAAAGTCAGGGATTTTTAATACAGAGAACTAATTGCTGGTATAGAGAAAAGCCATTTTGAGAGTAATTTGGGGCGAGCGGGAGGGTCTAGCAATCCAGAAACCAATTTCTTTCTAAAATGCCACTTTCTTTCAGTAAACTGTATGAACTTAATACAAACTGAAGCAAAATTTCCTCTGTGCTCATAAGGTAGATCTTGAAAATCCCTGCCTTCTCTCACACACTTCCACCTCCTGGCTGGAGACACTATTAGGTCTGGCTTATTTGTTCTGTTTTCTGTGTTCCTCACCATTAGTCATCATTAGTCATATCCGTCCTCACAGAAGATCCAATGCCAAAGGAAACTTATGGTAGATGAATAAAAATCGCCCTGAGGATTTCTGTTCACAAAACCAAAATATCCCATTTTGAAAATACGGTTCATAAAAATTTAAACACCAGGACCCAAGCTTACTAGAAAATACAACAACAACAACAAATCACAATGAAGGGCTGTAGAGAAGGTTCAGCAGTTGAGTATTTGTTCCTCTTTGACTAGCACTCAATCCCCAGCACTCACTTGGTGGCTCACACTTGTCTGTAACTCCGGTTCCAGGGGATTTGAAGCCTTCTTCTAGCCTTTGTGGGCATCAGGAATACATACGATGCACACACACACAAATAGGCAAAATACTCACATAAAAGAAATATTTAAAAGTATATAGCAAGTCAAGAAAAACTTTCTAATTAAAAATGTAAAAAATTGGCCAGCTTTGACTTTTTGATTATAACTATTTTTAAGAAAAGTGCTATTACACTGTTTTATTTATTTATTTTTAAATATTTATTTATTTATTATGTATACAGTGCACATTAGATCACATTATAGATAGTTGTAAGCCAACATGTGGTTTCTGGGGATTGAACTCAGGACCTCTGGAAAAGCAGTCAGTGCTCTTAACTGCTGAGCCATCTCTCCAGCCCTACACTGTTTTATATGTTAAGTAATTTTAACTCTGTAACTAAAGACTGGGATCCCCAATGAAATCTTTTGAAAGAAATAATGTAACATAAATACGTTATTTTGGTAAAATAGTTGTGTTCTATGCATTGATCTATAGTTATACGGTTTTTTTTGCCATCAATAATTTATAATAATGTAGATATACTCATTTGATTCAAGTAAGCAATTTTCCCTAAATAGACTTACATTTCTTGAGTCAACAGCTGCATACATGATGTCCATCCATCCTTTAAATGTGGCCTGTAAAATAGTCAAAACATTTACATTTCCTCTTTATTGCAGTTTAGAAAAGAAACTAGCAGAGCAAAAGTACAAAGAAACGAAACCTTGGCAGAAAGCATCCTGGGTATCTTCACCACAAAGAAATGACAGATATTTGAGATAATAGACAAACTTCACCTGGGTGCACATCACAAGTGTCTACATGTGTCAACACTTCCCCTAGCACCCACAAATACAAACAATTAAAAAGTGTTTATGTAGTTAACTGAGATTCAGTCACATGCATTTGTGTAACATGGCTTGTGGCTATTATTTAAACTCTGTGGACATGCTTGGTACTAGATATACTATTCACTACTATAGCTTATAAAACCTTTGCATGAATTTTAGCATCTACAATGAAATTCTGATTTACCTTCACAATATGTGGTCATCAACCGCCTTTGATAGTGATAAGTTTATAAGAGTAATTATTATAATGAACCTAGGAAAGCACTTCAGAGTCAGGGTGTCGGCATGAGACAAGGTTGAATATCATTCCATGTGTGTATATACCATGTTTTCTTTAGACATTCACCCACTGATACATTTAGACTGATATCATAGATAATGGTTGTAATATGAAATCAGTATGTGAAAGAGATGAGATCGCACATATGTTTTCACACATGGAGCTTGTGTTTCCATTGGGCACCTGTCCAGGGCAGGAATCACCAGATCATATGGTAGTTATTTTTATAATTTTTTGAAGAATTTCTGTATTGTTCCACATATGGCTTACTAACTAATGTTTTCACAAACAGCATGTCAAAGTTACCACAAACTCATTATCTTTCTTCTCTTTGATGATAGTCATTCTCACAGACGTGAGGGCACAGCTCATCCTGGAAAAAAGACAACCTTAGACACACCACAGGCAACTGCAAAGTGGTCACTTACCACTTGAAGCAGAGAAAGATACCCAAGTCCCACGTTATCGAAGTTGACTTTGACATTTTTCCACCTCGCCGTCTGATTGCTCTCTATGAGAGCTTGGCATTCACTGTAGTTGTTGACCACACTCACATCAAACATTTCCCCAGTGGTGTAGTTGATGCAATGATAGAACTTGCCGGCAAAGAGATTCACTCCCATGATACTGAATATGAGCCAAAAGATCAGGCAGACCAGAAGCACATTCATTATGGATGGGATGGCGCCTAGGAGAGCATTTACAACAACCTGGCACAGGAGGAGAAGGAAGGAACTCGTGAGAAGACAAGGCTTTATGTTCACTTACTTTCAAGTATTACTAGAAAACAATGATTTGGCTTGGGAAATGGCCCAGCTGTTGTGAGCACTCTTGCTCTTCTAGAGTATCTATGCTGGGTTTCCAGCACCCATACAGATAGTGAATGTTTCTCTATAGCCTCTAAGGGCATCTAAATGCATGTGTTGCCTATACATATACTCAGACATACAAACATACACAGAATATAAAAAAATACATCTTTAAAAAGAAAATAATGGTTAGGAGCTGTAGATCAATGACTAATGGTATTTCCTGCTCAGGATGATCTAGGCTTGATTCCCAGCGCCCACATAGAGGCTCAGGACTATCTGCTGCTCCAGTTACAGAGACTCTGCCACACTGTTCTGGTTTCTAAGGCCACCACACATACATGTAGTGCACATGTATATATAAGCAGAAAAATATACACACACGTAACATAAAATATAAATCTTTATGTAACAAAGAAAATAAGAATCAAATTATAGAAAAATATGCTTATCTTAAAAGTTGAATATTGGGTAGAAATATCTAATAACTAAACATAAGAATTTTTGTTTGTTTATTTGCTTTCTGAGACAGGGTATCTCTGTGTACCTTTGGCTGTCCTGGAACTCAATTTGAAGACCAGGCTGGCCTCAAAGTTAGAAATTCATTTGCCTCTACCTCCCAAGGGCAGAGATTAAAGGCATGTGACACCACCACCCAGCACAGAATTTTAAATTCTAAAATTCAGAAGAATATGAAATAAATTTTATATTATGAGGTGTTCTCTTAGGGGATGAACACATACTTAACATTTTTTCAAAAAGAAATGGAGATAATTAAAATCAACAAGTAATTAAGACCACAAGTAATGGCATAAATTTATGAGATAATCCTAAGAAAAATACCCCAAATGAAAAGTATAAAATACCAAATTGAGAACATTTGAGGGTGCAGTATAAGGTGGAATGTCTGTCACTCACATGCACAGCCTGAGATTTGGTCCCAAGGTCAAGAGAGAGGAAGTGGGGGGTATATGAAAGATGAATTTGACATAGAAAATGTGAAATACATTCTAGTAAAAAACATTGAACACACTTTGTTATTTTGTTGTTATTTAGCATGCAACTGCAAAAATGGGATTTTACAAATTACTAATTAAAAAAAAATTAGACAGTTAGCCTACTATTTCTTTCTATGCTACCATACATAGAAAAACATACACAAACATGCCTATACTCCCACACATAACGTTAATCTGTGTTTGTGCTTGTAAACTTTGATAAAGTCAAAGTAACTATTTTATTTCAATTTTTGTTTTTGTCTTGTTTGTTTTGTTTTTGAGACAGGGTGCTGCTTTGTGGCTCAAGCAGGCCTGGAACTATGTAGGATGGCATTCCCAACCCAGTGCCTCAAACTTCTGAGTGCTACGATTACAGGAAACTGTTTTAGGTATCACAAAAATCACCCATTTCTACAAGCTACATGGTTTTGTTTTTGTTTTAAATACCCAATACCATGGAGTCAGGGTACAATCATTTTCTAGGTGGTGACAATAAGTGCTTTTAAGCTTTTGTCCCAGGGAATGACAAATGTCAGCATGAATTCCTCCTGGTCCTTTGTACTACCTTTCTAAGGGAGTATTAGGTTTCCACAGCTGACCTACTTTTTAGACATCTAAGTCTGTGTTTACAAACTAAAAGGCCAAACTCAGACTTCAAAAGGCACAAAGGACCTAATACAGTGCAGCGAAGAC
The DNA here is from genome assembly GCA_907169655.1 of Acomys percivali. Classification (NCBI taxonomy): domain Eukaryota; kingdom Metazoa; phylum Chordata; class Mammalia; order Rodentia; family Muridae; genus Acomys; species Acomys percivali. Next base: position 39,242,999 of record OU015750.1, on the reverse strand, counting down.
ATGGCGAGTCATGATTGGGTGGCTTTAAATTATATCAAGTTATAAGTCCCAAACATTTGGAAGTAGAGAGAGGGTAAGTAATATTGATTCCTATTTGCAACGTATGAGATATGACCAAGAATTCCCTAATGAAAATGAAGGGAAATATGAGCATCGGGCATGGTGTTCTTTGAGTCTAATGATGCTCTGCATTATGGATGTCGGATACCTATTACTGATTGGTTGGTTATGAGACTATGAAGAAGCAAATTCAATATGAATTTGCCCTGTCTACTCTTGAAAATTTTAGTTTATTTTAAACTATAACTACAGCAAAGTCTAAGATGTTTGGTCTTACCCTCATTCCTTCAAACCGGGATAAGGCTCTTAGTGGTCTCAGAGCTCTTAATGTTCTGAGGGATTTGATGGCACCAAGTTCTGAGTAGCCCAGAGCATTTGCAGTTAAGCTAACCAATGAGACCTATACAAAAAAGAGCATACAACTGATTAAAAGTTATAGATAAGAGTCTACACAATTCAACCTTCCAATATGCAACAAACAAGAGGCTTCCAAACTTGGTTGAGTTTCCATATCACCCAAGAACTTGTTGAGAACACTGTCATTTTTTGTTTTTTCCTCTACATCCAGCTCCCCATCTCCATTTAGATGTCTGTTTGTTTTCTAATGAGAGGAAGAAAAGATGTGGATTTGGTAGGTGAAGAGGTGAGGGGAACTTGAGAGGAGTTGGAGGAGGGGAAACTGTGATCAGAATATTATACGTTGTACGGTCAAGTCTATTTTTAACTAAAAAAAAAAAAAATTGAAATCTGGCAGAGTTTGATTCGGTAAGTTTGAGGAAAGACCTGAGAATTTACATTTTTTTAAGTTTTCTGGAAAAAGCAGCATTATTGATTCATGAATCCCATTTTGAGAATTATATTAATCAGAGAAAATAAAATTAGTGAATATAAAAGAAAAGTAGAAATTTTAGTATAACTAAAGAATTTCAAGGTTATTATTCTCTTTATTTTTTATACAGATCTCTCGTGCTATTGGTAAAAATTGTAAAATTTAAGCTAGAAAAAATCTGTTGTAGGCATCATTAAAGTATCTGATTACCTTTGGGAACTATACATACCACATGAACTCAGAAATGGTATCTTGTTCTAAATCACACCAAAATTTGAAAATTAGATAAACAGAAATAAATACATAATGTGGTTTAAATGATGGTGATAATAAGTATTTGAAAATGTTTCTTAGAAAAAATAACAGAAATAAATAAAATTTCTTTAACAAAATCTTGTTTTTTTTTTAAAAATAATTTTGCATGTGTATTCTGAATTTAAGGGGGGAAATGAGGAACAAAATTCATATAGGCAGTTTTGGGCTTTGTAAGTCTTCTCGTCATTGAGGAACAAACTATCTGAATTATCATGAACTGTGAAGGTTGTCTGAATGTAAACCAGGAGGACCTACAGTGTTTGCACTCTCTGAAGACAGAACCCAAAGGAGAGGTGTACATTAAAGAATGGAAAAAAGTTAGATGAATGAAAAATGCTCCGAACAGGAGCAGATAAACCATTAGATATCAAAAGAGTTAAAGAAATGGTAAGCCATAACACTGTCAGTAGGTTGTTTTGCTATAGGTGAAAAGGAGATACATTTGGGTCTTCCTTAGACACCACAATTTTCTGTGTTTTCGTTATTTTGCATTTTCAATAAACCCCTTTCTGTTTCAGCATTTACACCCTCACCAGCTTCTCTCTGTCACACAGCTTGTCTCGTATCTTCCTTGTACATAATTCCTCAGTGTCTTCCTCTCCATTAAACCCATACATTCATATTTCTTTGGATGACATCATGGGTTCCTTAAATGGTTGTGTAACTTGTCTTTCTTCCTTTGTCTTCCATTTAGAAACTTTGCATCCTATTCCATGCACTCTGTGCTCACCCTATTTCTTGGCTTGGCTTCAGAGTTGACACATGTGAGTGTCCATCCCTACTTGGGGCCTAGTGGCATTCTCATCACTGAAACTCTGGTTCACTCTACTCTCAAGAAACCTTTCCTTAAGGGAAGCAATTAAGCTTCTTTGGGACCAGAGAAGTGGCGTTTCTACTTATAGCTCCATAAGAAAACAGATGATCAGAAGCATATTGGATTTAAAACAAAATATCAACCAGTTTAACATACAACCATGAGTGTATTCACAAATCCAAAATAGTAGGTAGGTATCGGATTATATTAGATAATGTTAATGTGAATTCAGGTGGCAAGAAATTTTTATTTTTTAGTTTATGTTTAATTAATATGGATTAATAACTTTTACTTGTTTATATACTATTAGATATGCTTTTACCAGGCTACTGTTCTGTCACAATTTTACAATTACATACAAAAAAGTGAGAAGCATGGTGTTTTTTTTGTTTGTTTGTTTTTTGTTTTTTGTTTTTCTAGACAAGGCTTCTCTTTGTAACCTTGGGAACTCACTACATAGACTAGGCTGACCTCCAACTCGGAAATACACCTGTCTCTGCCTCTCAAGGGATGGGATCAAAAGCATGTACCACTACTGCCCATCAAAAATGGTGTCTTATACAAGCTATTATATAAAAGAAAGAGTGATGGCATATTAGACACACTTGTTTTGTTGTTTGTAATGGTCAAACAGATAAACATGTGGCTTTAATTTTTGTTTAATGTCTTTCTGCATTTCAAGAAGGTTTTCAATGTAATTCTACATGTTCCCTTTGCATGTTACATTTTGGAGTAATTTACCATATTCAATTATGTTAAACACTTCTATATTCTGATATTCCATCTTAATATCTTTAAACACAAATACAACTTGATAAATCCTTAAAAGTTAGGTTAGCCAATTTGTTTTTAACCACAGATAAATCCAGTGAACCTTTCAAATCTACATGCAGTTAATATTCTGTGTATGGGACAAATATTTCTATGCAGCCTCAAGTGCTGACACATTACTACTGCCAAAGATACTTATGAAGAATCATAACAACTGTGGCTTTATGAAATATAAGAATTAAAAACAAAGTTGGAAAACAATCTTAACTTTAGCAAAGCTCAGAATTTCATACACTGACTTGAATATTATTTTCAAACTAGGTCACTAAACAAAAGGCGGCACTGAAATCGACAAAGCATGTCTCAGGTATACTTCCACTGGAGAAGAAGAAAACAGCATTTGTAGTTGGACTAAAGCAGTGTTTCCCCATGTGCCTGCTTTGTGTCACTGGCCACAGCCAGGACCAGCAGTAACCATCACCTGTCAAGGCCTAAAAGAGTAAAACTGCAGAGTACTCACATCCACGATCAGGAAGTCTAACCAGCACCAGGCATTGGTGAAATACATTTGGAAGCCATATGCGACCCACTTTAGAAGCATCTCCAGGATGAATATGTAAGTGAAAACCTTGTCGGCATATTCTAACATGGTCTTGATGGTCTTTCGCTGCTCGATATATATGTCTTCAAAGGCCTATATGTGAAAACACGGTATTGAATTTTGTTGTCATGAACATTTCTACTTTATGTATTGAGAAGAGATGATGCAAGCCTTCTTCAGTCAGGGAGAGGAGGGTCATCACGCTGCCCTGCCTTCAGAGTTATCTGCACATGTGAAGAGCACCTGGGTGCTGTAGCCTACCAAGAGACTTACACAATATTAAAATCTGGCGATTGAGACTATCGCCAATGAGCATAAGATGTGTGAGAGAAGGCCAGATGTTTCTTACTCAAGCAAGAGGTGAAGTGTCATTTAGGTGTAGCTTAGAATCCAGAGTCACTCTCAGGGATGTGGGACAAGGGGGGCTCCTGAGCCTGGGAAAGGGAAAAAAACATCATCCTCTCACTTTGCACAGCACTTTTGGGTGTGCCATTCTGCAGCTCTTAGGAAAAAAGGGTGTGGTTATTTCCCCAGGAGCCCCTGGGCCTTCTGGGATGAAAAGACCATTTAAGACAATGCTTTTTTTTTTTTCAAACAGGAAACAATAACTCTGTCTGGTGGTCTAGATAAAGGAACGAAGGAAGTTTTCCTTTTCGAGAACGAGGGAATCCCGGTTTATGACTGGGCTCAGCACAAGTGCTTCGGAGCTTAGCATGCCGCTAAAGGAGGATGCCCCAGAAACCAGCTTCTGTGTGAGGATGCACTTGTGTTTAGGTGAGCCATGACTGAGTGTACAGGGGAACCAAGAGCTATTATAGCAAGGTCACACCCTGGCGAGGACTCAGTTCCTAGTCGATGGCAGGATGCAGGACTCAGTGAAATCAGAAGTGGACTTACCACCGGCTTCCAGAAGCAATGTAGTCATTGTCCTAATGAAATTTACTCACAAACCCTTTCGGCAAATTAAAAGTAAAGGAAACACAACTACCTTCACATCACAGAATAGGAAAAAAAAATCGGTCTCCCTCTTTCCGTTATATTAATGAGTATTTGATTAAATTAATCATTCCTTTAACAGAAATCAGATGCAAACTAGGTTTGCAATGCTTTTAAAAATTGAGTTAGCTGACTACCCATCGTTCAGTGTGGCTGGCAAGCGATTGGTGCGAGGGAGTCAGGTGACTTCTTGCAGGAAGAGGCTTCTACTGGCAACCCCACATCCTATTTGCTTAGTCATTCTCAAGAAGCGCCACTTACCTTTCTCACTGCCAGCAGGTGCATTGCACAGAAACTAAAATCTACTTCTTAAATAAGAAGACAATTGCACTTATATTGTACTGTATGGATAAAATTTAGTTGTTACTGTAAAATATAATAACCGACCTAAGAATAAGAGAATAAAGCTCATTATACAAAAATAAAGAACTGCCACTGGTGACTAAAGGTCAGAGATTCTCTTTGAAATATTATGAGAACACACACTGTCTGTGTGAGGTCCTATCTGGCTCCTGCAGATATAGCGCTCTTGAGGTCCCTTCAACACACATCCTTCACTTTTCCCAACAGGCTAGTTGACAAATTGATAAAGTGAGGTTCTGCAGAGGAAAGCAGGAAAGGATACGCAGCGCCCCCTACCAGAGCACCAGGGGGAAGGGAAGCGCAGCGCCACCTACCAGAGCACCGCTGCTGAGTAGAATCATGAAGACTATGAAGGTTTCAAACCAGTTGTGCTCCACTATCTTGTAGCACGTTTTCCTCAAGTTCCACCAGAGTTTGCCTTTGCCTTCTTCTATGCTTATCTGACAGCACTTGAACTTTCTCACACAGTCTAAAATACATGAGAGCGGATGAAGAAAAGGTCACCAGTTAGTCTCCATGCATCGTTGTGAAGGTGGGACATGCACCCACATCATTACCTCATAGTGCAGTGTAAACAACTTCATTTTAAAGATGGCTCTACTTGCATAAATTAATACCAAAAGCACATTTTTAAAAAATAATTTGTTAAATGATCATTTATTTTTATGTATGTATAGCTATAACATAATATCTCGTAAACCACACACATAAAGAAAAACAAAGCAAAAGCCACAGCTTATGTTTCTGTTCTGCACTTATCCCATGGGTAAAACCTACTACTCTATGTAAATATGACATATGTTTGAATTCTGAGTAGTCACTTCATGGCATAATATAACTTAACCATTTCACCATAAGGTTTCACTATGCTTCTCTCCATGAGATTATGGGAATTTACATAAATGTTCACTATTACTGAAATACTGGGTTATTTTTTTCTGATCATTATCAGCAACAACGCAATGAGCACCTATGTGTACTTTGTGAGGTACTAGGTAAAAGGCTTCTCAATAAATATATATTGAGTAGCTGTTGTATTCAAAATTTATACTTGGAAAACCATAGTAAGATTAAGTAAAACAGCCTTGTCCTTGCAGAATGCACATTTTTGTGGGAATGAATTTTCAACAAGTTTTACATTCCCAGTAAGCAACAATTATCACAAGGCAAAGTCTTATAAAGTCTCATCAATAAAGGGGAATTTCTGTTTTATGAAAGAAAGTGAATTTGTGGCTAGCTCTTGCTAGCTGTGTAAGAGGCCTCAATAGTTCCTGCCTCAGAAATACGTCAGTCAGATATACTGGGTCAGAAGGCTGAAGATGATGCTCCAAAGTTTTAGAGAGTTACTGATGACTCTCCAGGTAGCAAACTCCCTCTCTCTCTCCCTCTTCTCTCCTCTCCTCTCCTCTCCCCTCCCCTCCTCTCCTCTCTTCTCCTCTCCTCTCCCCTCCCCTCCCCTCCCCTTCCCTCCCCTCCCCTCTCTCTCTCTCTCTCTGTCTCCCTTTCTCTCTCTCTGTAATTTGGAAGCTGCTTCCCTGCACTTCCTGTTTACTCAGGTACTTAATTTTACTCCTTCTCAGGTCTCTGATGGGGTTGAAGACCAAATAGTTTAGTTTCACAATTAAGCTTAGTTGTTTAGGGGTTTAAGACATTTTTAGGTCTACATAGATGTTTTAAGTTGACAGTGATGAGATACGATAGATATTGAGTTACATTCAGAATTTTAGACTCACTGAGATAGGAAAATGTTCTCTTCAAGGTTGCCAAATACAAACAGCCAAAACACTATGAATGTAATGTGAATATAATTCCTGATTGTTCTGTGGTTCTTCTTGCTGTATGTAGTTTATTTTATATGTGTGTAATAATATAAATGTATATGTAAAACAGAAATAAAAAAAGAAAAAACGAGTCCTACTAATAACTTGAAGTTATAAGGACCAGCTAACAAACACAAACAAAAGTTAATGACAGGAAAGTCTGAACATTTTGCTCAAGGTATTAGCTCAAGGTTGTTAGTCAAGCCCACGGGAGCAGCTGAGGGTTTCATACAGTTTGCTATTTATCACTATTGTTACAGGATATAACTGACCCTCATCTGAAATGACATAATTTCAGTTTTCTTTGGAGAATCCTTTTAAGAGTATATTATGGCAAAGGCCCCATGTAAAAGTATCTATATTTCAGCTTTCTTATATCTTTCATCTTTGCTCAAACCTTATAAAAAATATTGACCTTGATTGATTCAGGAAATTATTATTCAAGGTCAGATCGAAATGTACATTTATCAATTAGTACACAAAGTACGGCTAAAGATTGTTTCCTTGCTCTTTTTAGTTGCTTATCTTTTCCTTTACACTTTAAAGAGTCCATTGTGAGGGTTAGGATTTTGTCAACACAAATTCAGGTCATCTGGGAAGAGGAAACCACAAGTGTGAAAATGTTTCTATCTGATTGGTGTGTACACAAATCTGTGTGGCATTTTCTTCGTTAATGACTGATGAGAGGGATCTCAGTCCACAAACATGGTGCTACCTTTTGGTAATGGTCATGTGTTGTTTAAGAAAGCAAGGAGAACTTTTCCCAGTCTGTAGGCTGTTGCTTTGTTCCCTTGACAGTGTCTCCTGCCTTACAGAAACTTCTCAGCCTCATGAGGTCCCATTTATTAATTGTTGACATTAAGGCCTGGGCTGTTGGTGTTCTGTTCAGGAAGTTGTCTCCTGTGCCAATGTGTTCCAGGCTCTTCCCCACTTTTTCTTCTAACTGACTTAGTGTCTCTGGTTTTATGTTGAGGTCTTTGATCCACTTGGATTTGAGTTTTGTGCCAACCCTACATCTGGCAAAGGTCTAATATCCAAAATATATAAAGAACTCAAGAAATTAAACACCATCAAACCAAATAACCCAATTGAGAAATGGGGCTTGGAATTAAACAGAGAATTCTCAACAGAGGAATATCAATGGCTGAGAAAGCAAGGAGAGCAAGCGAGTAAGCTGCATTTCCCCATGACCTCTGCTTTAGCCCTTGACTCTAGGTTCCTGTCTTGACTTCCTGCCCTGACCTCTTTCAAAGTGGACTGTAACATAGAAATGTAAGCTAAATGAACCTTTTCCTTCCCAGTTCCCTTTTGGTCTGAATGTTTTATCACAGCAACCAAAAGCGAAC
>OU015750.1:39196001-39227078 GCA_907169655.1 Acomys percivali | reverse complement strand
AAAGAAAGAAAGAAAGAAAGAAAGAAAGAAAGAAAGAAAGAAAGAAAGAAAACAACTTTAGGAAACACAAAACTAAATACCACCAATTCAAGGTCCAAGTCAACTTTAGCACAAATTAATAAGTTTGGCAGAACTAAATACTATCAGACAAGACTATAACAAAATAAGAATAAGAACCATTTTCCTATTAGTTATTTTTTATTGCATACTGAAACCATTATTGTGGTGAAATATAAAGAAGAAAGTATATGCGTTGAGGTATTAGCTAAACTTATTTTTAAAATGCTTAGAAAAATGCATATTAATGTTATGAGTTTGGCAAGTGACTATTTGAATTAAGCCATGAAAACATTTGCCTAACCACAATAATCTAATATTATCAATCATCTTTACTATATAAATGTTACAGTAGATATTTCCTATTTTCTTATGGGGAAGCAACATACAATATAAAATAGCTAATAGTGTGAAAGCCACAGAAATGCATACCAGAACATCCCATTTATTTTAAACTTCCTACCTCTTTGCTTTCCTCCATATCCGACTCGCTGCTGAACTCTTCCGTGTTTAAGTTCTCAAAGTCAGACTCTCCAACGGCAATGGGAACAGTCACAGTGAGGCTGGGGTTGTTTATGAACGACATATAGTCACTCTCATCCACCACATACTTCTCCACACTGCTGCCTATGCCACTGGTCGTGCCGTTCCCGTCTTTGAGGTAATTGAGGTCTTTGCCAATTTCTATGGTTGTGTGGTTGGAGATACAACTGTCTTTCTTGTTATTCATATCTTCAAGGGGTTTGATTTCATCTAAAGCTTTCTGCTTTTTGACAAAGGCTTTCTGAATGAACTCACGAATCTTCCTTTTAACAAAATCGATTCCCTTCTGCATCCTCCCCACGGCTATCTGGAGGTTATTCATTTCGTTATCGTCATCTGTGGCGGCAAGGTTGTCAGAGCTGAAAGAGCTGAGGAGCAAGGCTAAGAAAAGGTTCAGAACCTAAGAGAGAGTGGAAGGAGAGAGATCAGGAGCCTGCTTCTCTTCCTTCAGTTGGAAAAGGTGGAATTGTCGCCTTATAAACTGTTAAAGACAAACTCTCCTGAAACACAGCAAAGTATAAATAAACGAATACCTGATAGCAAATACTAGTCTCAGTCTTTATTTTAGGTTCATTTTAAAATTCCCATGCTACCATGCACGAAATGTCAATACTAACTTTACATTTAGAAAAATCTAGAAAACTCTGAAGTAAAAGAAACATGTTATTTTGGACTCTTATTATTTTGAACATATAATTTGTATTTCTTAGGGCTCTGAACACTTACTATAATTTTATTCCTAGAACCAAATAGAACTCCTGTATACTTAATGTGATTTGGCTCCTGCAGCGTTGCAACCATTTTCACCTTGGTAACTTGCTAAGTTCAAGAAAAATGTATTCATTGCTAGAGCAACATTCTGAATTTGCTTAAAACTTGTAGTTGCTAATAGTTCATGCAAGAGTATAAACATATAAGGAAGTGTTTTGTTTATACAAGAACAGTGTTGTTAATGTTAAATTAAAAATGAAGTTCGTGCCGACACCATGGATCTCTGTCTGTAGACAAGGCAGGCTACTTAGGAATCAAGGCATTGTTGGGAACATGACTGTTGTGGTGTCTTATCAGGGTTTGACTGACACAGCCCTCGATTATTCAAGCATAGAATCAAAATAAAATACAGCAGGCACCAAATACAAAGGTTATTTGTACAAAAGTGGAACCTGACAGTCATACCAGGACCTACTCATCCCTCTATTTCAGAAATTTACTAATACAGTTAAGTTTTACTCTGTCTCATCTTTGAATTTCTTACTTGGATGAAAACTAAGAAAAAATAGATTTAAATACTTTGAATTTTTAGCTGTGAGAAAACTGAATTATAGTGCCACAGTTATTTTTCTGGATTTAATTTCTTAAGGATTATTAATGTAATGTCTTTGTCAATTATAAATTTTTTTTCATCTCTATCCTATACAATGTCCCATATTGGGCTTTGTTTTCTTGTTTCATTTTAATTTTGATCAAGATATAATGTTGATATATATTTGTACAGCAACGTCATAACATTTTGATTCATGTATGAATTATGTAGAACAACTTTGGCTCAGGAGACATTTTGAGGTTGTGCAAATTACAGAAGTCTAATTCACATGTGGCTCCTGAAATCTCATGTAGCAGACAACTGAAAATGAACTCAATACAAAATAACTCTCCCTAAAACCTAAAATGTTCTTCAAACATTTTTAAAAAACAGATTATCCATCACTGAACGAGAGAAAAATGTTATTACTACTTACGACGAGGTTCCCAATCACCATGACCATCATGAAGACCGTAAGACACATCGTCTGGCCAGCGACCTCCATGCAGTCCCACATGGTCTCTATCCACTCCCCACACAGCACACGGAACACAATCAGGAAGGAGTGGAAGAAGTCGTGCATGTGCCAGCGGGGGAGCTCACAATCATTGGAGATTTTGCAGACACACTCCTTGTAGCTCTTTCCAAATAGCTGCATCCCAACCACGGCAAAAATAAAGACGATGATGGCCAACACCAGGGTTAGGTTTCCCAGGGCGCCCACAGAGTTGCCAATGATCTTAATGAGCATGTTCAGTGTGGGCCAGGATTTTGCCAACTTGAAGACTCTAAGCTGGAAAAAATAAGGTAAAGATATTGTTAATGCCTTGCATTACAGAAGCATCAACAGAAATATATAACAAATCTGTCTCAATTATGGAATGATGGATTATTCATGTGCCGAAGAATTATCTAACAAATATAACAAATACTACACACACACACACACACACATACACACACCCCTGAAGCTTCAGAAATTGTTCTTTTAAATTGTTGTTTGTTTGTTTTGAATTAAGTATTTAAAGTTCATGTAGCTTAATTTACAGAGACTCATTTTCAAATAAGTGGAGATATTATTTAAAAGCCCAGAGTGGAAATGCTTTCCAGTGTAGTTGAAGGGTCATGATGTAGGCCACACACTGCATAAATTATAAGAGAATAGTGAACTCATTTCTTGGAAGCTTTTCATGATTTAGATCTATCATCTGTCTGTCTGTCTGTCTGTCTGTCTGTCTGTCTGAATATCTATCTATTTATCTATCATCTATCTATCTATCTATCTATCTATCTATCTATCTATCTATCTATCTATTTATCTACCTATCCATCCTATCTATCTATCTATCTATCTATCTATCTATCTATCTATCTATCATTTATCTATTTATAGTCTAATATAAATATGGATATTGTACATATTAGGATTTACGTTAGAAGGAGGCTTAAGCTAAAAGGGGCACTTTTTCAACTTTGATGTCTTCAGTAACTTAAGAATGAAGTCATCACAGAGTGTACATATCCCCTTGCCACTGTACCTAACAAATCAGTGGTATTGGTTTCCAGAGGCCCCTAATGCTCCATTGTCAGTTAAATAGCAGCAGCATTTTATTTGTGATGCTTAAATAAATGTCAGACAGACAGTAGTGCAGTATTTAATGACACCTAAGTGACTCAAAGGAGTGAGCCGAAGCATCGGACTGTTTAATTCATTCCAAGAGAGAATTTATGAAAATGAGCCTGGTACATTATGCAAGGTGGTAATGATACGGCGATCCCTTGTTCCCTACATTGTGTTAATTATCACAAAGGTTTACTAAACATTGTTCTTACCAACTCACTGTCCATATAACCTGTCATATAATTATTTATAATTGTTTCCTGTAATTCTTGCATATTTATAGTTTCAAATAAGATCCATGACTCTTGTTGGAGACTGGGGAGAAATACTACAGTTCTAAGGATCTCAGCTCAAATTTGAACTTTAAAATTCATAAGGGACGTCTCAAAGAGAAGACATCAAATCAAAGTCTGAGGTTTAATCAGCTGAACAACAAATCATCTTCAAGAATCTTTCCCTGGTAACTATTTGCAGCCTTTGTTAGTCGAGAATAGAACCAACCTACAGCCAGAACACACACAACAAAACACACTAAATCCTCAAGAGAATGGTCTACAAAGTGAGCCAAAGCTACACAGAGAAACACTGTCTGGAAAAAACCAAAACCAACCAACCAACCAAACAACTGAAAAAAAAAAATCAAATGCTAAGTAGTCTTTCAATTTTAAAACGTCAATAGTTATGAAGTACAAAGATCAAGTGAAAGATAACTAAGTTCAAGTTATCACAACACATTATAGGTGGTGCTTCTCAAAGAGAAGGTTTGATAACTTTCTGATATGGGCAAAGGAAAAATATTCAAGGAGAGCTGCCTTTTAATTCTCCTCCTCCATACACCCTATTCCAAGTATGAGCTCCCCAGGGGATAAACTAGGCAACCTAAGGTCCCAATAGAGCCTCACACATGGTTACACAAATCAGATAACTGTGTTGCCTGTGGTGATTGCAATCTGGATTGCTGCGTGGCTCCCCTTTCTTCATTCTCCATCAAACCTGCCGTTTGGCTGTTCATTGGAATTAAACAGAATTTTTATCAAAGCTATCATGAAGGAAGAACTACATCTCAGAAGAAGGGTACTGCATTTTCAAATAATATTATGTTTGTGAAATATGTCACCCCTGTTAAAAGGAAAGAAGACTAATTAATTACTAAAGTAAGTATATATACTGCTAATTAGTTACCAGTCGAAATGATCGGAGAACTGACAATCCTTCCACATTCGCCAAGCCGAGTTCCATTAAACTAAGGCTCACTATAAAGCCATCAAAGATATTCCAGCCTTCTTGGAAATAATAATATGGGTCCATAGCTATTATCTTGAGAAACATTTCTGCTGTGAAGATCCCAGTGAAGACCTAAACGAGAAATGCAGTTGATTACAGGAATGCCTGCTCTCCAAAAGATGCATTGTAACTAACAGTAAATCACACGCAGATTCTGGACTTTTAAGATTGGTTTGCATTCAACAAATGGATGCCTCTGCATGTTTATATTAAACCCAATATTTAAGTGTTCATAACACTTAAGGTTTATCAAGTGATAAAGTGTACATTCAGATAATAAAATGAACACCCTGATTTTGATACAAAAGTTGCACCAGACACACTGTGCTCAGCTGCAGTTGATTTGTTTTGTCCTACAAAACTTCATCAAGTGTTTGCCTAGAAGCACAGAGTTCAGTTGCCAAGTATAATAAGTTGGTCTCCTTTCATGGCTCTGCAGAAGATACTGGACCTAAGGAGACTTCACAGAGACTATAATAAACATAGTCACTAGTGGCCTAATGGACAGTGAAGATTTTTTTTCAATTGTTTGTTTGTTTGTTTGGTTGGTTTTGTTGTTGTTGTTTTTTGTTTGTTTGTTTGTTTGTTTGTTTGTTTTTTGTTTTTTTGAGACAGTTTTTTTCTGTGTAGCTTTGGCTGTCCTGGAATCACCTTGTAGACCAGGCTGGCCTCAAACTCACAGCGATTCACCTGCCTCTGCCTCCCGAGAGCTGGGAATAAAGGCATGCGCCACCACACCCAGCTATTCAGTTGTTAATTTTGGAAAATAAAATCACTGTTTTCCATTTCCAATTTTTAGAAAAGATTTACTTATTATGTATAGAGTGCTGCAGGCCAGAAGAGGGCATCAGATCACATTACAGATGGCTGTGAGCTACCTTGTGGTAGCTCTAGAAGAGCAGTCAGTGCTCTTAACCTCAGAGCCAGCTTCCATTTTATACAACTACTTCAAACCTTCTTTATCCTCTATATACTCTATGTTTTCTTGCCCTTCACTCTCACTATGTCTCACTGATGATTGAATTTAGCCAACTTGATTTTTTTTTGTCTTCATTACCCCATCCTACTATGTCTATATGCATAATTGATATACTTCTTCTTGGTAAATTGAGGCTGTACCCTATTCTGAACTTTCTTGAACTTCATGAGGTATTTGTTTTCTTAAGTGACCTATAGTTTCAACCTGTTGAAACAATACTATTACTGTCTGCAGTATAGAAACAACAGTCACCATTCTTCTATTAAAAATACCACCTCTATCAACCAATCAACTCTTTCAGCATTTTTGTTTCCCTTTGGCTGCTACCGTTATTATTTTCTTAAGCTCCAACATATTTTAAGATTGTGTGTACTATTGAAATTCACTAGGTCTGGCCTTTCAAGTTACTACATTGATACAAAATTAATTTGTCCTAAAGCAGTCTCTTTATTTGAGAACAAGTATGACCCAAAGTTGCCACCATACATAGTGAACTGTAATTTACCTTGATATGTAAATTAATGGTCAACTAAATTAGACTGTAGCCTTATAAGAAAGTTTTGTCTGTATCTCAGTGAATTGTAGTAGCTGCATATCTATTAAACCAATCAAAAGCTTAGATAGGCTAAAAACCTTCATCATAATTTTTGATGGCATTGTGATATAAGACAGCTCAAGTCCAAGGTAAAGGCCAATTATAACTCAAGCAGGTTGTTTCTGTGTGAAATTTCCTTTCCTCAGGCTACTTAAAGGTAGTTACCCAATGGGCCAGAAAACATTGAACAAATTTCCTTCAGGAACACTTCTTGTTCTGCAATTTTTTTCCTCAAGTGAACTGTTAAATCAAAATGGTGTTCATTGAGAAGGGGGAGGGAAGGAAAGAGATAAAGTGTACATGATATTTAATGCAGAACTTGATATAAAATATGTGATCATTGCACATACATTATCATTTGACTCACTTGAGACCTTTCAAAAATAAAATAAACAATATATATCATATTCAATTCAAGTCTAAGAAGTATATTATACTTTAAGCTAGTTTTATAATGCTCATGAGAATTTAATAAGCATTTCACATTATATATGTATATATTACATGCATATATATTCCACAGTTCCTTGTATAACCTTGTTTTTAATATCATTTCACTTATTTATTTTCTTGTGTGTTTGGAGGAGCACATGTGTAGAATGGATGTATGTGAAGGTCAGTGGATAACTTACAGAAGTTGGTTCTCTTCCACCTTTTGAGGTCAAGTATACAATTTAGATCATTAAGCTTGGTGAAGAGCTTCTTTTCTTGCTGAGCCATCTGGATGGCCCTGATCTTGCTTTTGTTTCTTTCCTTGTTTGCTTTGAGGTAAGGTCTCCCTATGTAGCACAGATGGCCTAGGCTCTGTGATGTTCCTACCTTTGCCTCTCAACTGCTGGATTACAGATATATGCCATTATGCCTGGTTGCAATTATCATTATAATCCAGAAGCTATTTAAATTCATTTCTAAATTAAATTACACATAAAACCTCTGAATCCTTTGTTCTGTGTTTAAGTGTAGCAGCCCATTTTTATGCTTAAGTACAGATGCAAACAATTTTAGTGTCTTTGGTTAACATGGTCAATTTAGTTTATGATATCTTATTTGGCAGTGACACACAAAAATTTAATAAAAACCCAGTAGGACCCATTAGAAGATGAACCGTCAAGGAATCTTACCAAATTCCCAACAGACAGCACATTGCTGAACTGCTCCGTCATGGGGTAGTGCTCCATGGCCATGAAAAGGGTGTTTAATACAATGCAGATGGTGATGGCCAGATCAACAAATGGATCCATCACTACCAGGTTAACAACGTGCTTTACCTTTAACCATGGCTTACAACAGTCCCAAATCAGGCACACATTAGCAAATTTATACCAGCAGGGTGGGCATTTCTGTCTGGATTCTTCAAGTTCTGGGGAGGAAAAAATATATATATACTCATTAAATCTTTTTACTTTCTGTTAATCAGTCTTTGGTTTAAGTTGAGAGTCATTCATTAAAAATAATTTAGAGGCATTTTTAAAAGATAAGATAATCTCATGAAAGAGCGAGGGGAAAAAAACCCTAGAGATCTGCAATCACAGAAAGGGTAGACATAGAAAGGCTGATATGATTTCCAATGTTTCTCAGATAAACATTATCTAAGACTCTATCTGCAATACTGATTTTTTTAAAAAAGAGTAATAATGGTTTACAAGGTTACAGGAAAGAAAATGGAAGAGCTTTCATTGCATACACGTTCATCTATATTGCAGATAGAATGAGGCGTGGTGTGTGCTATGAAAGGCTCCTCCAGAGACAGCGTAATAACCTCAGTGAGTCATATGGAACCTTGGTTTCTTGGATTACATGTCATTGGAGGGATTCTAACGAGACACATCTAATGGACTCTGAGTTAAAAACACTCACATTAATAATAAGTTTGAATTACATGGGCATCTATATTAAGTTCAACAAGTTTCCTGTTCTCTCCATATACCCGTTTAACAAGAAAAAAAAAAAAAGAGAGAGAGAAAATAATTAACTGAATAAACTAGGGTCCTCATTGCTAGTACACCAACACTTTATAAAATGAGATTCAGGTACTATTAAAAATATACAAGATTTAAACTAGAACATTCATATATTTCCATTCTATCTGTTTATTTTAATGTATAGAAATATGTAACTATTGTATTAAAAACATGGCATAAAATGTTATGCTAAAAATGTTAAGAAGCTTGGTTGTGATGGCACTCGCCTGTAAGTCCAGCACTCAGGAGGCAAAGGCAGACATATCTCTGTGAGTTGGAGGCCAACCTGCTCTAGGCTACACAGAGAAATCCTGTCTTGAAAAAAACAAAACGAAAGAATCCAAAAAACCAACCCCCCCCCCCACACACACACACAAAAAAAGTTAGAAAAACATGCAATGCTTTTAAGAAGGATTTAAGCTAAATGCCTATTAGTATTAAATTTTTTGACAATTGATTACAGGGGTTTTGATTATTTACTATAAAATTAAGCAATTCAGAGACTGTCTAGATGATGCCTGTTTGGTAAACATTGACAATGACTTCTGGGAAACTACAAAATAGAAAACTGATCACTTAGCAGAGTCTTCAGTGGGAAATTTTCTGGTTTCTGTCAGTACCATTGCAGAAAATTCCTTGCTCTGACAAACATATGACCATCCTGTCCTGCACTCAACAGAAAGAGGCTTTTCTTTTCGTTCATTCTATGGCATGTGGTCTCTGACCAGTGACTTTAGCAGTGTTATTTTAGCAACCAGGGTATTTCTCTACCACTGATACAGTTTACAGTGAAGTAGAACTTATAAAGGAGGAGACAGCATAGAAAACAGAGAAGCATCTTGTTAGATATTTGTTCTGCTAAAAAAACATTTGCTACTTGGTTATGATATAAAGTTAATCACTTCCTTAAATCAATTTATTCTTTACTGTTTTAGTGGAATTCTATTAAAGCTAGACATTTCAAATTTCTCTTTGGATACCAAAATTCTTCAAGTGAACATTGTAATTTGGTATACAATAAAGAATATTTTAGTTATATCAGAGAAGAAAATTCCACAAATAAAATTAATATCCATTTTTATTTATTTGTTTTATATATACATTATTACTTTATAGATGCTTTCAATACTCCCAAGCAAGTTCATGATTATACAGGAAATTTAAAAAACATTACGTAACTTGCAACAAATACTAGAAGAGAAGCAGCAAAATTTCTATCTACTATCAGAACACGTTCCATGTTTAAAAATTTATACAAGCTATGACTTAGTAGAAAAAGAAAAGCAAATAGCATAGCACAGGAAAATAAAAGAAGAGAAACATTCAAAGGGAAAATTTAGCAGGTGCTGGTGGTCTTGACACTAGAAAAAGCTGGAGCAAAGTTGTCTTAAATTCTAAAATAAAACCATTCAATTATTAATTCCCCAGAGGAGGATCTCCCATTTTGGAACAAGCAAGGTGCCCAAGACAGGACGACAGCCACTTCTCCATTATTCCTGTGGGGGTTTCCTGCCTTCACGATAGTGGCAGCTAAGTTTATATCTTCTCTTGGCTCTTAATCTCTCCAGTACTTTTAACATGCATAACATCCAAAGTGTCTCCATGAAACATTTTTATGCAATTTTGAATCTTTAAATAACTTTTGCTCATCGCTAAGTAGAATTATGCATTAAGCTGGATAATGAAGAGTTGGCTGTAGTTGAAAAGAAGGAAAGCCAAAGTTGCCAGCCGCATTAACAAGCCTGCTTCATGAGAGGGAAGGTGAACCAAATTTTAGAAGAAACCACATTTAAATAAACAGATAATAACAACCAAGACACTGTCTCAGCATTAGTGGGAACAAACAGAACGTTGTCAAAGTGAACTTTACTGTTCCTGTTATGCACAGAAGGTTGGTACCAACTAACTTTGGCCAGTGTTGCATCCAAATTGTTCAAGTGTAAATAAGTAAAGAAATATCAGGCTTTCATCCTATATATCACCAATGGGAAAAAAGAATGAAGTTTAATCAAATATGTCATAAAAATGAACTTCATTCACACAAAAGCAAAGGAGACACTAAAAACAAAATGTATTGTTGTCTGTTGTTTCTAGTCTACAATAGCCCTTTTATCCTAGCCAACTCCAGGAAACATGTTTCCATGGAGGAAGTTGGGTGTGCTGGATGCCAATTTGTTGACAAGCCCAGTTTGTAATGGCTTGATGGATATTTTTCTCCTTCGGTTATTCCTTACATTAGTTTGAACTTAACACTAAGAGAAGTGCAAAGTGTGACTGTCGGTTTAGACTTACCCTGGCTCCTTCTCTACTTCCTGCTTTGGGGAGCAGCCCTGCTGCTGACATCGGAAGCAGAACCACTGGCCCCTTCCTCTCAGTGGTTTTGCTCTGGCAAGGAGCTGAAGACCAGAGACTCTTCAAAAGATTTACCTGGAGGGATAGGGAGGAGCAAGCTACTGGCAGCTGGGGGAAGAAGGAGTGTGAGCTAGGCAGGCAAGGGTAGGGAAGAATGGACTAGAGTTTAATATTCCATTGAAGTCAATGTAAAGATAAGGACTCTAACAAAACTGGGCCTTGCACCAATGTCTTGTCTAAGATGACAGAGTCATCTATTATGGTAATTTCTTCCTGGTTATGACTTTCAGGGTTGTTGATACTGAGATCATAAGATTTTTGCATTACGTCTAAAAATACTCCTTCCAAGAATCTACTCAGTCTCTGAAGAAACTATAATTGGGAAGGGAGATATACTGGGAGGAGGGCCAGGGAAGGAGAGCGGAGAGTGGAGATACGATTAAGATACGCTGTATATAAGGAGTTTTTAAAAATAAAGTCATGCACACACTCATTTTTTCTCACCCTTATCCTCCTCCTTCTAAGCTTTCCCTTTGGACTTACATGTTCCAACATACTTTCACATATGTGGGAATACAGATTAGAGAGACAGAATACATCTTCTATGAAGTAAGAAGGAAAAATAAGGAAGATATGGGTAACGGGGTGATGGGGAGGCGATTATACATGAATATATTTTCCAAGAATATATTTTCCACTTATGGAAGTTGACAGTTGTTGTTGATTTCACTTATTATGAAAAGAAAAAAAATCCACATAAATTTACAAACATAGCACAAAAGAACAATTAATAACCATAGCATCTGCTGGCAGTGTTCAGCATGCAAAGGACGGAGGTGCTTTGCGTTTCCCCTTATTTAATCCTTATAACAACTAAATATTACAGTCCTCATTTTAGCTGAAAAAATGAAATTCAAATAATACAATAGTACATTTCACCTGTGGCAGAGCCTGGAAGAGATGAAAGATTCATCTGTTCTTCAAACTTTTATTTTGGTAGTATGAAATCCAACATTAGAAATGCTATATTTAACTATTCAGTTATAATATTCAAACACAGTAAAACCTAATATCATATAATATTTCATCAGGGATATAGAGATGGAGACAGACACACTCACACACACACACACACACACACACACACACAGAGACAGAGAGAGCGAGACAGAGACAGACAGAGACAGAGACAGAGAGACAGAGACAGACAAAGAGAGACAAAGAGAGAGGGGGGAGCAGGACAGAGAAGGGAGAAAGAAGAGAACAATAGTAGAATTATAAAATGTTGAATATAACTTCAATGAAGCATGACACCCTAATTCACATTTCTGTTTAAAATTCTTACTGAGTCAGTAAATTTTTAAACTCGTGTTAGCTTGTTATATTTTATAACGTCAAATGTGTTAGCGCCCTAGTGATCAGCAGAAATCATTACACTGTTACTAATGCCACCATCAAACTTCAAGAGTTTAGAATTTAAGCTCTGGAAGTTATATTCTAAATATACCTTGAATTTGTAGCAGTGTCCTAGAGGCTGGTTTAAAAATCTACACAAAAGAGTAGAATCCATGTGCTATACACTGAGTTGACTTCACCTTTTAAAAGAAGTGGTGATGTGGACCTAGGTTGGGAAATACTGTTATGAAATTTAGCCAAGGGTTGTCACATCATTACCAGCCTACT
Organism: Acomys percivali; assembly: GCA_907169655.1. Classification (NCBI taxonomy): domain Eukaryota; kingdom Metazoa; phylum Chordata; class Mammalia; order Rodentia; family Muridae; genus Acomys; species Acomys percivali. The sequence goes on along the minus strand of OU015750.1, from coordinate 39,214,700 downwards.
GTCAAACAGCCGTGGTGTGGAAATGTTTGGCATACCTTCCATAGTGTTGGTCAAAATGCTGGCCATACTCATCGCTCTTTGTCTTGATGTAGGGTCTTCCAACAAGTCCATAGAAACATGGTAAGAACTGGACCTTCTCTTTCTTATTTCTGTTTCAGTAGTTGTGCCCTGAAATAAAAAAAATTCCAGACAATGAAATAATCACTATTCTTGGTGGTGACAAGCCTCAAAGTACTCTGGTTGTAGACACTACATAACCAACAGTTCACCATGCTTTCTCGGGTGTAAGCAGTGCTTCACTTCCTCACTGCAGTGGTAAAATATCAAACAATAGCAGCTCAAGAGAGAAACTCTTTTCTTTTGTTGATTCACAGAAGTTTCTAGTGGGTACAGCCTACCATGGCATGGAAGACACAGCAGCAGCCAGAGGAGGCTGAGCAGCAGCATTAGGGGCCTGACTCGCCACACTGCATCTACACTCAGGAAGCAGTCAGTGAGCAGAAGGTGGGACCAGGCTACAAAGCCTCAAATCCCACCCCCAACGACCCACCACCCTACTCTGTGTTTTACCCAGTAAGGTCTCACAACATTCCTAAATAGTGCTACCAGCTAGAGATCAATGATAGAAACATGGGAGCCTGTGTACATTTCATACATAGACCACAATAATTCATTCCTAGGATTATCATATAAAGATTGTTCTTGAAAGTCCATCAGACCCTCAGTCTTCTGTGATGGCTGAGTTTGCCAGAGTGAGCTCTCTCCATGCTAGAGATTTGAGTTGGAAGGAGCAAAATTAATATCCACTGGATAAACTCTGAGCATCTCACCCATTGCGACCTCTAGCTTCGAACTGAAATGCTTTTTCCTTGAGATTGTTATAGACAGGTGTGAAAAAAAAGTCATTATCCAATATGCTTCCATAATAGTTCCCTTGAAATGTGAACTCTGTATGTAAAATACTTCTGGGTAGGTATTTTTTGAGGCAGTTATCATTTGCCAATATCCATGTTTAAAAAATATATATCTTAGCTAACCTATATTTTCATCTTATACTGATAAAATCCCTCTACTCACAGATGAGCTACTTAAACATTGCAACTCTCAGGACATGCCAGGTGGAGGTGTTCGGATGTTAGCAATAACACAATGATTCAATTCTTCCCTACTCTAAAATAAGCTCCTCAGGATTGGCGATCAGTAGAAACATGTTCCTACTTCAGAACATCAAAGATTAACAGTCATAGAACCAAGGAAAAATCTCAAGCATTTCATATGCAGGTCTGAGTGAATTGGTAATAAATAAGCCATGCTCGGCTAAACAGCAAGATAAGTGTACGCTTATTAATCTGGACCTCACTGGCATGTGGGCAATGAGTATAACTTCTGTGTTTATTGATTTGCATAATTATGTATTTCAAAACTGATTTCAGCTCAACTGATGTTGTCATGAATGGTAATAAAGAGTCACGTAGTCACCTCAGATTAGCTTCAAGGTAAAGGGCAAGCTGAACCAAATCCCTCACTTTGAATAAAACTATATTAAAGGAATGATGGGCTCCCCCAATGTCAATATTGCACTTCCTTAAGGATGGGTCCTTTAAGGAAAAAGCAGAGGTCACATAAATGTCATTCCATCTCTTCACTTCAGGCAAAAACACTTCCAAAGTTCCAGATCTAGGCAAGTTTTGATGATAGGTTCCAAAATCTCTAAAATACTGCTCGGATGATTCTTCTGAAATTAAATTGTCCTGACGGAATGTATGTGTAAACAACAGGGAATAGTGTGCTTTGGGACATGCCATTTGCTTGCCCTTGTTTGTTTTCTGTTTGCATGTCCCCACTCCAGGAGCTCAAAGCTTGCCAATTGTGTGTCCCTCCAACTTCTTCCACAGGACAGTGTCCTTCCCCCAAAGCATTGACTCCACAGTGAAGGTGCAGATGTGCACAGGTTACCATGTTACAATAGGCTTGGCTTCCAGCTAGGATCAACTGACTTTTGTGATGTTGTCTTCATGTTCTGATTGGGTAAATGTGTGATGACTCCTGGCTAATGCCAGGGCGGTTCTCATATATGGATTCGTACTTATACATATTCAATGAAATTGGGATTTTTTTTTACCCCGCTGCCATTAAGATTTGTGATGAGCCTACTTCTGGATTCCGGAACTATGTGAGATTTTTCATAAGAAAAAGATTTTCAGGGCCCTGCATCAAAGCCTCACTCTGAGCAGCTCTGAGTATAGCCAGAAAAATTGGAATTTCCATTTCTGAGAATTGCCTAAGAGAGTTTGAAAAGTAGCTTTAAAAACACAGTTTTTTGTTATTGTTGTTTGTTTTGTTTTTGTTTTTTAATCTACTCATCAAGAGTAACATTGTAGTATCACACAGATATACTAGAACTGGGTTTGTAGTAGCTTTACTGGAACAGTGCTTACAGAACTTTCTCTGTCTTCTAGTGTCTTCCCCACCTTCCTTTATCAGTGTTCCTGTTTCATCATAACACTTATTCATATCCTAGGTTAGGGTTATGCTAATGCATATGATTTCTTATTTGTTTGTTTTATGAGTCTCTGGTAGTTTGACTAAACTGTGTTTTCATTTTGAGAATTAAAAACAAACACTGGTTTAGACAGGCGCACACACCTTTAATCCTGGCACACTAGAGGCAGAGGCAGATGGATCTCTGTATGTTTGAGGCCAGCCTGGTCTGCAGAATGAGCTCCAGGACAGCCAGGCTACCCAGAGAAACCCTGACTAAAAAACAAAGCAAAAAAACAAGAAACAAAGGGAGAGGGGGGAAGAAGAAAAGAAAAAAAAAGAAAGAAACACTGATTTAAAATAAAGTATTTTTTCTTACTCATATGTTCTCATTTAAGAAAATTCAATAGAATATTATATTTCATTATGAATGGAATGTAGTAGGGCTTACAGACAGCATATCTGGGGTCAAATCTTAGCTCTAGAATGCATAGGCCTCAGTTTTCACCCTCTGTAAAATGGAGATAACTTAGTAAGTATTATAATGGGCAGTTGGGAGGGTTCGATGAATTAACCCCACAGTGTTCTAGGCAATGTGTTATACATAGCTGGCTAAAATTATTTTTCCAAAGACATGTGACTTCTTATAATTCTTCTTGTTTACTCCACAGCAAAGTTCTACTATTCTGTGCGTTGCCATTTTTCCAGGAGACTTGGAAACGTCCCCAGGAGGAAAAGTTGAGGAGAGGCCATTGGCAAGTCAGCGATGCACAACAGCTATTGTCATATTCCAAGACAAGATGCTCCTCTAGGAAGGCACTGAAGACTAACTGGACCGTTATAATGTAGCCCTAATGGTCTTGTCCATTTAAAAAATAAAGTGACATAAAAGTAATTACACAAAGGAGATCTTAACCCAGACCAGAGTATATAATGAGATCACACAACATGGCTGAAGTATTTTATAAAGGCCAAATGATATTTCATTCACTGCCAACATAGAGAGTGTCTTGTTTTATAAAGGATAAATCAATAATGCATCCTGATATATATTATTAAATTGAATGTCTTTTCCATATGCTTGATTTGGGGCAACTTTGCCTACAACAAGAATTCGTGGTGGTAATATGAAAGTTGAAATCTATTAGAAAGGATCTAACATGTGAGTCTAGCCAGTGCTATTCAAGCAGTCTCTTTACAGATGTAGGGTGACTGTGTCATTTGAGTTGTTGCTGGGGGATTAGGCATTTACACTATGTAAATGTGAAGAGAATTGTGAACTAAAGGATTTAGATATAATTAGTGCCATCATTACAGCAAGTGGAAGTGTGAAGTTGTTTTAAAGAAACAGGATAGCAAAACATTTGGAATGCATATATGTAAAATAATGTACATGAATTTCTTATAATCATATTGCTGGGCATGGTGACGGTGATGCAGGCCTTTAGAATCCCAAAGCTTGGGAGGGAGAGGCAAGTAGATCTCTGAGATCAAAGCCAGCCTGGTCTACAAAGAGAGTTTCAGGAGAGCCAGGAGTACACAGAGAAACATTGCCTCAAAAAAAAAAAAATCTAATAATAATCATAATAATCAATAATTATAATAATCATAATTTTACTAGTTACATGTTTGTACAGCAAAATGCACAAAATTTGGCTTTTTTTTGTTAAATTTCAAACTTTTATAATAATAATAATGAACAAATAACTCTATGAAACTCATTTTGTGATCTTAATTTGTAGAAATGTGGGTTTTGATTTTGACAGATGATAAATTTACTGTCTCTATTATTTGGAAGCCAGGAGTTGGTTGGTATTATCAAGGTGTGAATTTATGTTGTCAAAACCTTTTACACATTTCTGATCGTACCAGTGTCCCTTCTCCTTCTCTACCCTCAGCTTCAGTCTTAAATGGGCCTCACCTCTGGTAGCAGCTGCCCTACAGGAGATGTAAGCGCAGAAGGGCCTCCAACCAGGGACACCACACCATTGCAGTCCACTGCACTGTGCATCTTCCCATTCATGGGCAGAGTGGGTATCCCCCGGGAGGCACGGCTGGCCTGGCTGACATTGCTGGGACGCCTTTCTCCATGTCTGTGTGGCACAAACAGGGAATCTCTCCTGCTGTCGTTGTCCTCAAATGTGCTGTGTTCATCGTCAGCAAAGTCATTTTCAGAACCAATGTCCTTCACTCGACCTTTGAAGCTGAAAAGGCTTGCTCTGCTGTTGCGTCTTGGAGAGAAAAGGGAGCCTCGGATGCTCAATAAAGACTAGAAATAACCAAAAGAGACAAAAGAGATGAAGGGAATTAACAACCTGTACCAGAAGAAAATGGTGTAGCTGTCTGGTTCATACCTGCTGCCTATCTCAGGATAAATCACTGGGAAAAAGCCGAAGCCTCCCTTCCTACACCAGGAGCTCACCCCTTCTATTTACTTTCTTCCTTCATTTCCCTCCTGTTCTGTCATTTTCTTTGCATAGTTAGAAGCACTCCCACAACACTGTCTAGTATTATTACTGAGGCCTGGAACAGCGGTACTTGCTAGACCGTTCTCTTAGAACTGAATTTCACTTAACAATTCAATGGAAAGTAATTAAACACACACCTACATTGAGGCCTTTTGAAGCTCAAAATAGATGCAGAAAGAGCTCACAAGTGACCACACCCTGAGGCAGATCCTCCCTAGAGGAAAATCAAAGTGGGCTTGTTGGTAGACCTGAATAATTATAGTGCAGGAGCGTCTTCTCTCCCTCCCTTTGCATATTTTATAATGGCCTTCATGAATAAATTAAACAAGTCAAGCCGAAATAACTGTATGATTCACTTCCTGATTTCTACTCTTCTGCCTCGAGAAATCTGAACAACACGTTATTAGTGAAAACCCATTTTCAAATAAGAATCTGATCACAGTGCGTTAGTGGTTTCTAAATGACGGGCCGTCTCTACATCAAGCTCTTTAGGTGGCCATCATAGACCAACATAATGAACTGCCTCCCCTACCCTGTTAGTCTCTGTTTATAACCTCTGCTACGCACACTTTCATTTTGCTAATATCTGTTTCTCTGTTATTCATAGCACCATGTTCCTTAGGGATAGCTCTTCAATTGTTGAATCATTTAATCTCTGATGCACTAATCCAATCCCCAGTTCTAGAGTCAGGGCAACGTCTTAAGTCCAGCCAACTAGAGCCCTTCAGACCTATAATGCATGGAATGGTTTAGAGAGAGATGTGGGGGCATTGCTTGGCCCACTGAGAACCAATACTTGCATTCCCAAATGTTGTGAAAAAGAGTTTTGTTTTTCAACTAGGGTCCTTGAGATTACTGGGTCTAAGAGCTACAGTGGACATCATGCTACACACATGGGAGAAACGTGCACTGACATGTGAATAAAGACATGGTTAAGCCTGGGTCACTACATATAACTTCCTGCCTTCATCACTGTTCTATTGCTGTGAAGAGACACCCTGACCAAGGCACCTCTTATGCAAGAAAGCATGAGGGATTGCTTACAGTTTCAGAGACTTAGCTCATAATCACCATGGAAAAGAGCATGACAGCATGCCTGTGAATACTGGAACAGTAGGTGAAAGCCACATCCCAATTCATAGGCAGCGAAAGCCTGGGTCAGGTATGGGCTTTTGAAACCTCAAAGCCCACCTGCAGTGACAGACTTTCTCCAACAAGGCCCCATCTACTCCAATAAAGCCATACCTCCTAATCCTTGTAATTCTTTCAAATAGTTTCACTCCCTGGTGACTATGCATTCACATATATGAACCTGCAAGAGCCATTTTTATCCAAACAACCACTTTCTGGTGCTCCTAGGTTTATTTCCATATCAAAACACAGAATGCATTTTGCAGTGGAAAGTTTTAGTGTCTATAAAAACTCAATTATGTTATGTAAACATGTTTTTGTTTTAATCCCAGATGTGGGATATGGGGCTGATTCAGACTGTTCACAGCAGCAAACGATTTGCCTCATGTGGGCTCTGAGAGGGATTCTTTGCCAGCTGGAGATAGTTTAATTCTGAGGACTCTGGAGAGGGAATAAATGCCAGACCTCAGAGAGTATTTGTGGGCTCCAAGAAAGAGGAATGACGCCTCCCCTCCACCGTCCATTGCTCCTGCTTGCTTGGATGCCATTTGACAAAAAGATGGAGATATCCTGAAACAAAGATTGGACTTGCCCCAAGAAACTACATCCTTAACCAGCAGGAAGTAGCTAAGGAGAACTACACTCCCTTTCCTCCCTGCCAAGCTTTTCTCTTCTACCTGGTGTTGGGGTGTTGGAAAGGGATTGGGATGGAGAAGGGAGGTGGAAGCATAAGGAACCCAATAAAATAGATTTTAAAATAATGTACTGCAGCACTTAGTTTAACCTCAAAATTCCCCAGAGTCTGTCACAGTTTCAAGACTGTTTAATATTCAAAATCTCTTCCTTGACTGTAACTGTAACCCCTGTAAAATCAAACCCCAACACTTGCTCACACTACTTATAGACATTATTTACATAATCTAACAGTCTGTTCTTTCCTTAAGCTATCCTGTATTGTATATCTATAATTATTTACATAAATAACACAAATTCTATAACTTAATATGAGTTTGATATTTTTCCTCTTTGACTTAAAGCCAAATAAATTTTTTTTACCTATGACATTCTTATATTCCTTAATACCACTAACTATTCTTTCAGTTTTCTTTTTAGATAATCATCTTTTCTTCAATGATGTTTGTAATATTTATACCACATCTATAAGTGTTAAGTAATCTCTTGTGTTACGTGTCTCTTCATTATTCACAAAACAAAGAACATTTAAGAAGACATACCCGTCCTTCTAAAGAAGTAATTTCTTCCTATCCCTACCTCTTACCAAAGTGTCTTAGTTGTTTCTGTAAGTTGCCTTGGTCATGGTATTTTATCACACTAGTGATAGTGTGGGGCTATGGTTCCAGATAATTAGAGTTTCTGGTGGCAGAATGGAGGTAACAAATGATAGGCAGAAGAGCCAGTGCCTGAAAGCTCACATCTGCATCTACAAGTGGGAAGCAGAAGGCACACTGGGGATAGAGAGAGGCTTCTGAAACCTTAGTGCCCACCCCCAGTAACACACCTCCTTCAACAAGGCCACACTTTGTAATCCTTCCCAACGGGTTCCACCCAATGGGGATACAAGTATTCAAACACAAGCCCTTATGGGCACCGTTTTCATTCGAGCCACTACAACAATGCTTCCTACCATAACTAACAGCCTATTGTTTATCACTAGCTCAAAAAGAAAGATATAAAAGTGATTAAAAAGAAATATAGTAAAATTCATGCATATGTAACACTTTCAGTAGAGTTTATATGTTAAGTTAAAGTACATCATAGATAGATAGATGACAGATAGATAATAGATAAATAGATAGATAGAAAAGTAAATAGATGGGTGGATGATAGAGATAATTTAATAAAACTGCACACATATGTTTCATGATTAAAAGGTACATTAAGAGCAGAGTTTATATATGACAACTATCTACATTACAAATAACTAAACCATGCCTTTCTCCATATGTCAGCTCAGGTTGCTTCCTTATATGTGGCAAGATGCCCACCATAGCTCTTAGAGCCAGCAATCTCAGTAACCCAATCATAAAGGTACCTCTTTTTCCCCACAGTTGGAAAAAAAAGAAACAGGCTCTCAATGGGCCATCCAGAATCCCGTGCTTCTCTTTGAACCATTGCTCATACTACAGGCATGGTTACAACAACATCATAAACCTATTGTCATGATGCAAATGAAAGATAGCCAAGAATATATATCTTCCCCACTCAAGAGATTATTTAACACTTATAGATGTGGTATAAATATTACAAACATCATTGAAGAAAAGATGACTATCTAAAAAGAAAACTGAAAGAATAGTTAGTGGTATTAAGGAACATAATATCTCCCAAAATATAACTCCTGACTTATCATAAATATGGACAGAAATCATGATATGAAGAGATGACCTGGTTATTAGAGAAGTTTCAAAAGAACATATCCAGATTATCATGAGACTCGATTAGAGATACGCTCTTGACTTTCTCCCCTTCCCTCTCCCACACTTATAAGTCAAAGATGTCTAAGAAATATTTCACATTTCCACCTACTCAACTGTGAAAATTATAATTTTTGTAGGAAAAGATTGTATTATGTATTTTTTTGGTATGAAAGCAGAGGTGGTTATCAATATAATCTCCTCACTATTATGTCATTATAAAGCACAGTTTCTTATGATCCTTGACCTTTGAAAATATCTCACAAAAGCTAAGAGGCTCCTACCGCAGTACCAAGGTAAAATCTCTTTACTTGGTGTGACATTTTCAGTATTACTTCCAGGATTGTTAAAGTAGGGTTAGTGTAACATCTGGGTGCTGCTGTCTGCCTCTGCCTCCCTGCCTCCCTACCTCCATCCTTTTTCCTCATCTTGTTCCCTACCTGTCAGAACAATGTCCAAGAATGGAGAACTGTGAGATTTTTGAGTGCTTGTGAGACAACTCCAAGAAACTGACACAAGAGTCTTGTGGCCTCAGATTCTTCAAAACCACAGTATTGTTCTTGGATTGTGTTTTTGTGTCTCTCCCAGGTGTAGCAGTTCACTTCAGCTTATTCATTATGACTGGCTATTGCTATATGTTCATATGCCTCTATGGAAAACAGGTTCCTCTGGGGCACTTGTGCATCACTTGTGGCTTACCCTGGTGATTGGACATTTTACTCACGTGACTCCTCTTCACCCTCAGAGCGTAAGTTGTATGTTGCTCTAAATAAAATTGGCTATTGCCTGAGGCATCAGTCTGCCTTGGTTTTCAGAACCATTCTCCCAAGTCCAACACCCTCTAGAGCAGTAAACACCTCTCCATTGTCTTTGCAATCTGTTGACTATTTTTTTTTAATCACATAAATAGTTTTATTATAATTTATTCACATTACATGCTGATTGCGATTCCCTTGCTTTTATCTTCCTTTTCCCATCCTCCCTCCTTCTTCTGCCCTATTCCCCTCCCCTAGACCTCTGACAGGCAAATATTTTTAAAGCAGCTCATTGTATTTATAGAGATTTCTTAAGAAACATGTATGACATTGAGTGAAACATGGTAAGTCATTTATGGCAGTGATTTCTTTCAGTGTCCAACCAGCTTGGAAACAGACAAAAGGAAAGGTATACAGATACTACAATGGAAACGCTGTATCTGTGAGAGAATACAGAAAAGGCAAGGACATCTTCAGATTACCCAAGCATGATGCACAGACTAGAATTAATCCTCTTAGAATGGGAATAAGGTGAATTGAAGAAAATGTCTGCAGAGCCAGTGGATATGAAGTTTCAAATTTAGGAAAAGTTAGTTTGTAATTTAAGCAAAATTAGGCTCAGAAGTAGGTAAAATAATCTTCCTTCTTCATACTTTATACTTTGTTGTTTTTATCATTTTTTTCTTTTTAAAATAATTTCTATAATTTTTATACCAATTATAGGTATATAATCATCATCACCATTATCTTCATCATCTAGGTATATTTCTATATACCTGCCTTATTCTATATGCCAGATATCATTGTATATGCCAAGTATTATCCAATATATCTGGCATTTTATTTGCTTCTAATCATTATTGTGACCCAAACCTCAGAAGAATGCATCGCGTGAAGAAGACCAAAAATTAAAACCTCAGCACAAGTCCATTCCCACAGATGCATGAATCAAAAGACAGACAAATAAGAACTATGGCCAGGCAAGGCAGCAACATGACTTCTCCACATTTTATTGTTGCTACTGTTTTAGTGACAGACTTTCACATGGCTTAGGCTGGCCTAAAACATCATTTGTAACTGAGAATGATCTTGACCTTCCAATCTTCCTATCTTCTCCTCCTGAGTTCTGTGACTACAGGCCTGTGCTACCACAAAATTCTGTACTCCTGGCATTGACCCAGAGCTTCATGAATGCTATGCAAGCACTCTAGCAACTCAACTGTATTCCCAGCTCCCTCAGAAAAGTTCTTGACTTCTCAATAACCTCAACCAAAGACAGTGAATGACTTACATACCAGACCATTCAACAGTCTTGTTTTAAAATTGATCAACAAGACCACAAAGATCTTTAGAGAAAGAGATAACTGAAATAAATAAATCCACTCAAGATTTGCACATAAAATTCAGCCACTTTGATGAGACCCCTAGTAAAGACATAGAGATTAAACAGGAAATGTAAGAATGAAAAATCTCCATGAATCAAATCAAATACTCAATAGAAAGCATCAGCAATAGACTAGACCTAGTTGAATAAAAATGACTGGGGAGTGACCAAAGTAGAACACCAAGGAGGCATGCCCCAAAAATAAGATCTGCACGTCATATTATAGTCACAATGATCACACAACTAAGTGAAGATAGAGTCTGGAGATCTGTGGGAAGGGAAGGCTAAGATCCTTTCAAAGTTAAGCCACTCAGAACAGAAGATGTTGCTGAAGACATTCTGAGGGCCTTGAGAGCAAGGACTAACATATATCAAGTTATGAATTAAAATAGCTTCCAAACAAGATTACAGCATCCAACAAAACTGTCTTTTACAATGGAATGAGAAAAAGGATTTGACATGCCATGCATAAACTATAGTAATTCATGTTCACAAGCCAGACATGAAGCAGAAACTAAAAACATTACTACACACAGAAGAGGAATAAAGATATTTACAGTGATGACAGCACTAAAAGATATTAGTATTGAAAAGGAATAATCATCAAACCTCAGGAAAGCAGCAAAAATGAGTCATGGATAAACTAACACATACCTTTCATTAATTACCCTAAATGTAAGTTGTCTTACCTATTCAATTAGAACATGTATGTTGGCTAAAAGGAATAAAATAGAAGACATAAACAGATGGAAAGTGGAAAGATGCAAAAAGACCATCTCAATGAAATAGAATCTGAAAGCAAGTATGCACAGCTCTGACAAAGCAGATCTGAAGCCAAGAATTGTTTGAAAGAGATAGAAGAAAGTTACTACATATTACTAAAGGGAAGACTACACCAAGAAGATACAATGTTTGTAGTCACACATGGTGACAAATGCCTGTAATCCCAGCACTTGGGAGGTAGAGGCATTAAGATCAGGAATTTAACAAGGTTATCCTCTGCTCCACAGCTAGTGGGAGGCCAGCCTGGGAAACATGAGACTTCCTTTTTAGAAACCGAAAAACAACAACAATGATGGATGATGATCTTACAGTGCTCATGGAGTGGTCCAGGTAGCTAAATTGAATAAATCATGAGACTTGTTACCTTAACTTTGCATTCAGATACAAGTATTCATCTTATTTGTCTTCCCATTGAGTAGATGCTTCCCTGATACATTTTTTGAATACATAAGCTCCTTTCATATTCTCTAAGAATGAATCAAAGATCGTAAAGTAAGACTGGAAACTCTAAAACTACTAGAGAAATGCTTTAGGATTGGGACATAGAAAAAAAACCTATTTTCTGAAAAAATACTCGAATAAATGGAATTGGATCAAATTAAAAAGCTTTGGCACTGCAGAAAATACCTTAGTGATGACATGGCTAAAGAATGGGAGTTTGATGAGTGAAATGAGAGATTGGTATCTAAAGCATACCAAGAACTCAAAAAAGTTAAATATTGGAAGAACAACCAATTGAGTCAGTAAATGGGCAAATAAACTGAACAGACAGTTCTCAAAATAAGAGGTACAACTAGCTAAGAAATGCATGAAAAAGAAGTGTTTAATATCTTTAGCCTTCAGGGAAATTTGAGTCAAAATTACATTGAGATTCCATCTCAACTCAGTTAAAAGTGTTCATTAAACAACAACAACAAACAAGACACCTTCATATGCTGGCAAGGATAACAGGAAAATTGAGCCTTATAGAATGGGGGCAAGGATATCTGTGAGTCCAGAAACTCTGGAAATCAGTAAATGGGCTCCTCCAAAACCAAAAAATAGAGCTGCCCTATAATCCAACCATACCTCACCGGGTTATATACTACCTTACCTGGGTATATACTCAAAGGATCTTAGATAAACATACCATAGAGATACCTGTATACCCATGTTATGACAGCACTAAACATAATAAGGAAGCTATGAGACCATCCCAGGTGTCCATCAACAACACATAAAGAGAAGGTGGTAACAGAATATGATAATTAGCCACAAATAACATAATGTTTCATCATGTTAACAGAAAAGAGCTGGACTCAAAAAATGCTTATCTAGGTTCAACATATGAAAATGTATGTATATATGTAAATATATACAGATATGAAAATACATATGAAAGTTTTTGTTTAGGAAGAGGAACGAGATCAGAGAGAGAAGGATGGAGACTAGAAGAGGCAAAGAGGGAAAATGGAATAGGGGTATGAATATGGTCAAGATCTGCTATATGCATGTGTGAAAAAATTGCCACAGCGAACCCCTTTACTTTTGTACAATTAGCAGAAGCTAATAAAGTAGGTTTCAAAAATATATAAATATTGTGTACAAAGACACCCAGTAAAGCACACAGCCTCTCCTCTGCCTATCTGAAAGTTTGCCATAATATTTAAATTAGTAGCTTTGTCGGTCTGTAATGAGGCGCTTAAAGAACTCAAATCACGGTTGCCAAATCAAATAGTGTGTTGTCATCGCTACTGGTACTATACACATACTGTACTTCCACTCACAGTGAACTTATCCTCCAAGGAACCATGCATTTCTGGGAATTCTCTTGGTAATTTGAAGAACTGAGGAACCTAAATAGTGAAATTTCATTGGGATGGCTGGGTCCATAAGCTAGAGGCACACAGAAAACATCTTCTTGCAATATGTAAATCAGGGCATTGTTTGCATTCTTGTCCTGCTTTAACGTGAGGCACAATCAAACACCATTGCCAGTTAGTGGCATGAATCTTTCTTAGCACCTGTCCACCTGTAACTTTTGGCTACACTTTAGAAAAGATTTTTGCTTCCTCTCCCTTTGAAACAATGAATAACTCACTGTTCATGTGAGCTTTCACATGGATGAGAACACTCACTGCACAGATGGCCCAGAATCATCCCTGGTCCACTTCTGGGCACAAGCCACTCAGAAAACCTACAGCTTACTGGGTCCAGGCACAGTAGCTAAGAAGGAAAGGGGACCATCTGTGATCATTCCCCGTGTGTGGAACACTGCCCAGAGAGTCTCACGTCTTTAACAAAACCTCAAAGCCACAAACCTTCCCAAGCTCTGTGTGGTATGAAAAATGCCTTCTTGTGCTTCCAAAAAAGTTAGGAAACTCGCTGGATCTCTGAGATGAGGATCCAGCCCTTGATGCTCATCACCAAGGTGAAAAGCGTCACAAAGTTCAAGAAGGCAGCTTCAGCCCTACCAACAGACTTTAAAAGAAACTCTTGTTATGAAAATGCAATCTATTCCATCTATTGCTTTTAACCTGGTGTGGGGAGGAAAATCTCTTCTCGTAGGTCAGCCTGCTTCCTTCTAGGGAAAACCGGAAGCCTTTCTTTCTTATGCTGTCTTCGGAGGCAGATTTCCGCACTGCGTCTTCCTTCTCTTCCTCTCCAGCCTGCTCTTTCTGTTTCTTTTTCTTTCTTCTGTTTTTCAGCTCCTTTTCACTCTTGGAACTCAACTTTGATGCTACTGAAGAACTCTCCGAGAAAACTCCTATCCCACCTGCTCCGCTGAAGTCTCTGGATTCTGCAGACGCTGCTGCGGCCGCCGCCTAGAGGAGCACAACGTAAGCATAGGTTGTACAGAGCCTTCAATGTCCGTCGCACATTTACTGCCTCATTTATCTAGAGTACAGTGAATGTGACGAAAGTTTAGGTTGTATGCTTATGTCACACATTTACTGTTTCTTTTATCTATGACGTGACCTTGAAATCCAGTTCTGTATTCTGTTCCATACTTTGGAAAACAGGACGTTTTCATTAACCAAAGAATACAAATCAACATGAAAGTAAACACATGTGCATGATAAAAAAAAAATCGAATCCTGACCTCACGTGGCACTCTAATTATTTACCAACATAACTAACATAACATTTCCCTTGTGATCTAAACAAGGCTTAAAGAGGACTTTAAAAATTAAAAAGTTTGCTATTTATACCTCAAAGGCCTTTGCTCTTTATCACACCCAACAATTACTACAAAACTGAGTTATCCAATTAAACCCAGTCAAGTCTTTATTGATTAAACCTTTTAATCTCTTATTTTAATTATTTAATTAGGAACAGGTGAGGATGTCACAGATCGTATATTATGGTATCCCAGGATGCCAGTATGGGTCTGTAAATGATAACCAAATGACTGTAAAAGAAATAAGTGTTTAATGTTGTTGCTACTATCTCAGCCTTTATAATAGACTGGGTGATGGTGACAGAAAGGACGTGCATTGAACAGACAGTAAAAAACAAAAAGTCAGGCAATTGAATTAGTGAGTACCATTAAGTCAAACAAATATATTTAGAAAAATGCTTGTCTATTTTGAAGACTCGCCAAGTCTACATTAAGAGTTTTCAGTGTAAGAAGCTGAGAATATTAGTGTTGTCAGGACTTCATATTAGATAGGGTTTTGTGTTTCCACAATGTGTGAAATTATTGCCACATGACTTACATTTTCTGACATCCTTCACCTCTAGTGATGCTGTATTGAGGAAGCCACTCTAACTCAATTCCTGTTTGCTGGAGTATTAAGGAAACTCTTCCATTGATAGCATATAGCTCTGCCTAATGTATAAGCTTCAGTGAATGATAGGGCTGATGGTCAATATTCTCAAGATGTTACAAGGGAAAAGTGTCGATGAAGCAACTATCACTGGCTGTGTTTTTGATGCCCTTAGTATATACCGTAATCACCCAATCATGTCACGTTCTGCTTACAGCCAAACAGCTCCCTGACACCACACACACCTTTGTCTCTGCAGTGTCAACAGCAACCTGCAGGTCAGAGTGGAGATGAACACAGCAGTCTCTCTGCTAGCCAACTCTACCTGAGCCTCCTCCTGCTGCTTCTTCAACTGCTCCAGCATCTGCTGAAACTCCGCCTCTTTCTGTTCCGCCTCCTCCAGTGTGGCCTGATTCTGCTCCTCATAGGCCATGGCCACCACAGCCAGGATCAAGTTTATCAGGTAGAATGAGCCCAAGAAAATCACGAGCACAAAAAATATCATATACGTTTTCCCAGCAGCACGCAAGGTCTGTAGAAACGGAAGGAATATGTTCATAAATCTCACATCGCATTGGCTGTTACAAGCTCCCTCTCTAAGCCATAAAAGAATCTTCAGCAGTTCCCTTGGCCACCACATTTCATCCTTCCTAGAAGAGTCATTATGTCAGTTCTCACCAGCTGATAAAGGTTTTCCCAGAAGTCTTGAGTCATGAGCCGAAATAAAGACAAGAAGGCCCAGCTAAATGTGTCAAAGCTCGTGTAGCCATAGTTGGGGTTTCTCCCAGCCTTCACGCAGATGTATCCTTCCGGACATTGGCTGTAATTATATTAGAGGGAAGAGAGAAATTCAGTTTCTATGAATTTGCTGGTCTGTTTTTCCATTTTACTTGATGTGAATTATTTTTGTCTGGGCTCTAGCAAAATCCTGTATCTTCTGCCTTACCTAGCATTTACCCTGTACAGTTTCTATGAATTTGCTGGTCTGTTTTTTCATTTTACTTGATGTGAATTATTTTTGTCTGGGCTCTAGCGAAATCCTGTATCTTCTGCCTTACCTAGCATTTACCCTGTACAAGGCGGGCTTTCCAATGTAGCAACAGAATTTACCAAGTCTATTTTGTGGGTTCCTCTAATTCCTAATTGTAATATTATATTTACTGCACTTCCATATAAGATAATTGTACCTTTAACAATTTCTTTTGGGACGATGGACATGATCAGACAAATAAATCCATAGAGACATAATTGATTTTCACTGAAGAGTGTGTGCATGTGTGTGTATGTGTATGTGTGTGTGTGTGTGTGTGTGTGTGTGTGTGTGCACATGTGTGTGTGATGCATCTGACACTAGGGGAGAGAGCAGAGCAGAAGTGTGTGAGCATGATGTGAGCATCCTGGAAGGACAGAATGACACTGAGCAATGGGGAATCTCACAGAATCTCCTTACTGATTAAGCAGCGTTACCTTCAGTATTGTGCCTGACATTTCTGGGTTAAGTGGTCTGGGGCTGATTTCCCAACCTTGCTAGGCCCTAGGAACCTCGCAGGTCAGAACGAACTAATTAATGAACCTGCTTCAAAACAAAACAAAACAAAACAACATGCAACCATTCCAGAAGATACTGTGTGGAAAGCATTTAGTACTATGCAGATGGGGGATTTCCCTGTTTGTCTTGCCTATCACAGATCTAATTGTAGATAAAATGTGTAGATTTTTTTAGTCATAGGAGCCAAATGTAACCATGTCATCAATGAGAACTTTGGTAAAGGTATCGTTTGCATTGTCTACAACATTGTCAGAGAAAACATATTTTATTTTTGCTTCTTTTTTCTGACATCTGTCCAAAAAGGGAAAGATAACTATTTCCATGATATTTCCCAGGCTTTGTTTTCATATATAATGTCTCTTAGTTACAAACATTCCCACTATTTTAAGCATAAATAAAAATTCTGTATCATAGTCATACATCCAGTAATGCATTTAATCAATGAAATTATCAAAATGCCCATTTACACATGGGAAGCAGAAATGACAGACTATGGTAGAGTCAGAATTTGAGTCTATGAGGATGCTGCAGTCTATTTTATGTATTTTGCTTTGCTGAAATATGATAGGCATATTGTCATCATGTGTCTCAGACTGTGACACAATTTTCAGGGATTTTGAATTTTAAGCCATGGAGATCAGATTAGCTTAAATAAATGATCATGAATACTAGTATGTGGTTATGAGTTCTAATGCATTTGCTCTGAGTGATAATTTTCCACTGTGCTAATTTGGAAGATTAGATGTGACCTACGGAAAAAAAAAATAATAATTGCTACTTCTGAGTGTGTGAAGAAGGTGAGAAGCCACTCTCATCTTGGCTGTTCGGTGAGTCAGCATGAAGTAGAATTTACGGAGGGCTTTGGTGAAGAGTGAATATGGGTCAGGTGTATGAGAGGGGGCAAATTATTGAGGTCAGCTGAGTATTAATAAGAAGTACAACTTACCCTGCATCAGAGCTGTTCCCACAAAGCAGAGCATCATTTTGCCCTTCCAAAAAATAAAAATGACCTATTTAAAAAGCAAAAGATAGACTCATTAAAAGGCCTTTAAACACTGAATCATTGTGTTCAGGTAAGGAAGCTTATAATGTGTTCAGTTGTAATAAATATAGATAAAAAATAATTGAAAGTCATGGCTAAATGAAAATTTTTTTCATAGGGACTGACTACCAAACAACTATAAATGGTATTTTGATTAAATAACGTCTGGCAAAATTACTTTAGAAAGAAACCTTTCCAGAAGCAGTAATAATAATAGCATTTTCAGATCAGCATTTATTACAAACACAAACTCAAACTGCTTAGGGGCTGCTTCAAGAGAAAACTGTGGTATTGAGGCAGCTTGCTTGGCACAGAATGAGAGCAAGGGAAGGCTTCTTGCTTCTCAGTGGTGCATGCAAATGAAATTTTACTCCAAATACGTTTTGCCTGGACTCAAAAAAATATATATATATATACACATTTTTTCTCATCAATTTTTATTTAATTCCTTTTGCAAATTGGGCTAAGTTGCCAATTTTTTCCTTCTAATGCTTGGTTTATTTGTTTTTTTGTTGTTATTGTTGTTTTTTGGTTGGTTGGGGTTTTACTTGTTGTTGGTTGGTTGGTTTTTTTTGTTTTTGTTTTTTGCTTGTTTGCTTGATTGGTTTCTCTCTTTGAAATGAACAAAATAAACTTTTAGCTTGGAAAAATGTAAGCTATATATATATATATATATACACAACATGTTATTTTTAAGGTATAGCATATATAATTTAAGAAGTTGCAAAATGTTCTTAGGAACTCACACACAAACACTCCACCCACCCACACTCACACACACTCACTTCACACACAAACACATCCACCACACACTCAAATCCACACACACACGCATACAAACATACAGATGCACACTCACACACACACACACATACACACTCTCTCACACACACACACCCCTTAATATTTACTGTATTGATAC
>OU015750.1:39146001-39191001 GCA_907169655.1 Acomys percivali | reverse complement strand
AATGAGCACATTGAATAAAGTAGAGATATATTGTCAAGGAAAACAGAGTCAATAGGAGGACCCCCTTTTCATGCATACCCGTCTTCACGCCCACCAACTCGAAAACTCACGTGCTGATTTTATGCTACATATTATTTTATCACCAACTTTCTTCTGCTTCTTTCTGTACTTCAACTCCACGTGTAAAATGTATGTTAAAATACCAACTATCTTTAGAATAGCAAAAAGTGTAATAATTAAGAGGAGAAAAATACAAAGAAATGAGTTGACTGGGGAATGATTTATCAATGTAAGTTTTCTTCATGATAGACTCAACCAAACAATAAAATTGCAAGCTCAGTTTATAAATAAGCTAGGGTGATAAAAGTGAAATTACAAAATTTCAAAGAATTAATGAAATACATAATGACTTTATTCTAAGGGTTGTCCTGGAAGAATGTTGTACACAAAATCCCTTTCTAAATGGAAGACAAACTGATAATAATTGTTCAAAGGATCCTGAAACGTAAGAAAAGATGGCTACTGTTGATAGTGACATGTCTTGGGTTTGTAACTAAGTTAATTCGCTTACTAGGTTCTTTCAGTAATGATCACCCTGGTTTTAACAGTAGGAAAAAAAAAAAACATATCACAGAACTTCTATGAATAGCAAACTAGTGAAACTATTTTAAATATCCTGTAATTCACTATACCTGATACAGATACTCAGCAAACAGTTCTCTTTACTGCCCAAAACCTGAGAAGACACTGATTATAGTAAATGTTTGATTTATTTCCTACACTGTCCTTGGATGCACAACCTATACTCATCTCGCATTCCTTTGGAGCACCAAAAACAGACAGAAAAAACAGCTTCTTAAGAAAAGGGTTAGTCATACCCCACTCTCCACACAACTGTGGACAATGTTCTTTCACACGAACTCTGGTGCCTCACATTTGACTATGTCCCCTGGAGGGGGAGACCTGGTGACACTCAGAGGAAGGACAGCAGGTCACCGAGAAGAGACTTGATACCCTATGAGCATATACAGGGGGAGGTAATCCCTCTCAGGAACAGTCATAGGGGAGGGGAATAAGGGGAAAATGGGAGGGAGGGAAGAATGGGAGGATACAAGGGATGGGATAACCATTGAGATGTAACAAGAATAAATTAATAAAAAATTTAAAAAAAAAGAAAAGGGTTAGAAGTCAAATAATTGAAATGATTGATGTTCACATTTAACATAAATCACAGTTAAATTATAAAAAAAGAATATCATTTCTTATGAATTTACACATGATCATAATAATCTCAGAGATGGGATAATGTTATTCATATTCCTTTTTGTTCCTTTTTTGTCATAAGCCATGTCATTTCTTTTATGAAACAAAAGGCCCTGTTCAAGGCCAGGGAATGGGTAGTGTGACATTAATCAAGAAAATAGCTTTTGCCTGTAACAGGCATTAGTCAAAGCAATAGCTGACTGACATTTTGGGTTTTAGTAACAGTGCTCTCTGGCTTCTGCTTAACTCTAAGATTGTTCAAGTGCAGCTGAGGACAGTTCTAAATGAGTGACAGGGATCAGCCACGTGAGGGCAGCACAATCTAGAAAACATGACTTTAAAGAGGAAACACCCACTTTTCCTTTATTGTTGAATGCAAAACAAAACAAAAAGGACAAAATATAAGACAGCTTACCATTAGTATAAGAAAGTAGAAGCCCCTGTGCCTGGGCCCTGAGAAGATGCAGAATTTCATGGCAGATGGGCAACTTTCAAAACTCATGGCCCCCTAACCACAGAGGTTCTAAATACAGCGGGGTGTTCCCTATTTGGCTGCACTTTCCGCCTCCCACAAAGATAATTCCAAACATTCTCTACTGTCCTTCAATTTCCAATCCCCTTTCCCCGCTCCTTTCCATTGCAAGTTGATGACCCCATTTCTTCCTTCACGAGAGATAATGATAACATCAGACTCTGCTCCCCATCCCGAATTGGCAAAGCTTTCTCTGTTGGAACCTGTCCACTCTACCCTGTTACAGTGGGGCCATTTTCTGTTTTCTCATCTGTATTCTGGAATACAGAATGCCATAGGAATAGCTTAGCCCTTCCTTCTCTTGCCTTTTGTGTCTTCTAATCTCTTCCCGTCCACACAAACTTGCATACACATATATTTATCCTTTCTTGAGGGAGAGGGTGGGTCTCTACCCCAGTGACTCTCATCACAACTTGTAACTTTACTTCTTTTCTCTACTCCCCAAAGTTCTTGAAAAAAGATGTTTATCTTTCTAGTTATTACAAGCCCATCTCATCTTCAGCCCTCCAGCTATTCTGCCTAAAGACAAAAAACCTCAGTGTTGTTTCATTTAAAACAAAAAAAACTAATCTGCCACTTTGACATAGTTCAACTGAGCCCAACAAAGATTTCCCCTCCCCTTTACATCCCCCCAACCCCCACCCCACCCCACCCCCACCTCTTTCCTCTCTCTGAGGCCCCAGATGCCTGCTTGTTCATGCCTCAGGAGCAACTGTGTCTCTGTACCACTTGCCATCTTAAGTTTTTCTTTTAAAAAATAAACAAAATATAAGCCACCATCCCATCTCCTGCTATCATCAACCTATCAGAATGCAACAGCAAGCTGCAAGTATCATCTGCATCCATATAGATAGCAAACTCTTCTCTCCAGGTCTGACTTTGCTCTAGGTCTACACTCTCAGTTGTGCATATGACATCTATACTTAGATATCGCATTGGACCTTCGAAGCCCTTTGAAAGATTTTGAGTTCCCAAACTGAACTAATAGCCTTCCTATCCCTCTGCTACAGTGGAATACAACTATTTTCCAACCTCTGTAGTCTCATGATTTAGCCAGGAGCCTAGGAGATAACTTGGATTTCTCTTTTTTCCTATACTTCAATACCTAACCTGCAGAGAATACTTCCAAGTTTGCTGCCTATGTATGGATTCAGTCCATTGCTTTCCCACTCCCACATTATCGAATTGTTCAAGTGTTTGTCAAGACCAGCATTATATGTAATAAGATTTGCATATTATGGAGCTTTCCTCTGAAGTAGTCTGTCTTTCGCAGTTAATGCATTCTACACACTGCACCAAAATGGACTTTGTAAATGTAGCTGAAATCATTCTGGCAGCTTCCCACTGCTCTCTATAGCCCATCACTGTATGATGTCTTTACATAGGGTCAGGATCCTAAGATGTCTTCTTCGGCTCTTTTGCTCTTTACTGTACTATCTCCATCCTAATAATTTTAATTTTTTAAAAGTCATGGGATGTTATCAGTATCTTATGTGCATACTGTTTTATATTCACTGCAGTCCTTGATCTGGTCAGGTCCATATGTGTAACCTTACAATAGCTCCCTAATGTCAAAGTCTATATACACGTTGTGTACACGTTTCTATACTGTTAAAGGGTAGAACATATAGAATAAACCAAGGTGAAAATCAAAACCTCATGAAATTTATGTCACATAATGGACTGAGCCATGCTCTGTAATTCTTATAAGACACTATTTACAACAGGGAAATTAATTATATATAACAAAATAAAATACATTTCAAGATAAACAATAGAAACAAAACTAACTTTTCATAATTTTCAGATCATAAAGCTTGCTCAAAACAGCTGTTGTTCATATTGGATGGTTATCATTTTAATAGTGAAGTATATACTTTAATTAAAGAAACTTATGAAAACTCAAAAATATAAATAATTTTCTTTTAAACAAGAGAGAGCTAGAGTCAGCTTCATATATTTCTGACAAAGTATATTTTTGCAAATATAAAATTCTGAATTTTACTAACTTTATAACACATTGCCAATTTATTTCATCAGTCATCTAGTTTTCAAATTTCTCAATTTTATTGATTGGATGAAATAGTGGGGAGAAAATTTTAAACCACATAAAAATGTAAACTATAAAACTGCACATCAAGGCACATTTTTAAGAGGTAAAGGTAGGCGCAAAATACACACGTCTTTCATTATTTCCTAAATATAATGACCAAGAGAAAAATTAAAATATATTTTTAAATTAAAAAGTTCAACTTATCTTGAAACAGTACTTCCATAACTGCTTGAGTATATAAAATAAAATACAAGCAGACTATACTATACCATATCAGAAAAAAACAGTCTTTTGATTTATTGTTTTTTTAACTAAGTAGTAATAAAAGTAGCTTGAGCTACTGATAAATATTAATGCACCAGTTGGCAAATTTAAAATACTTTCTATGTGTATACAGTGAGGAAAAGCTCTTTTAAAGCTTCTATTGATGATAGTTGTGTAGCTTTTGACAAGGAGGATTAGCAGGCCCACCTCTATTCCCACTAGGACAGGCCCAGCTTTAAGCACAGCACCCAAGGGTCAGACCCCATCTTTACCAGCCATGTAGGCTTCACAAGCTATGTCATTCAGTCTGAACTGGTAACAAAATGTAGCAACAAGATTAGTTTTGTTATACTAATGTTGATAATTGCACCAACGCGTTTCTCTTAAGAGTAGTCAGGCTGGAAATGGTGGTGCACACCTTTAATCCAAGCACTTGCGAGGCAGAGGCAGGCAGATCGCAGTGAGTTCAAGGCCAGCATGTTCTACAAAGCAAGTCCAGGACAGCCAGGAGACCCTGTCTCGAAAAACCAAAAAACAAACAAACAAAGATTAGTCATTATCTGCTAAGATAAATATCAGCTATTTTTGTTACGAGTGATCATTTGGGTTTTGAGATATAAAATGTGGATTGTTTTTATTGTTGTTGTTCCAAGGAAGTGAAGACTGTTCTGTTTTAAAAGGCTGTAGTCTTATGTATATCCAGAGAAGTTAGAGGGTTAAAAAAGAAACTCACATATAACCTCTCTCTCTCTCCCTCCCTCCCTCCCCCCCCCCCCCCCCCTCCCTCTCTCTCTCTCTCTCTCTCTCTCTCTCTCTCTCCCCCCCTCTCCCTCTCTCTCTCTCTCTCTCTCTCTCTCTCTCTCTCTCTCTCTCTCTCTCTCTCTCCCTCCCTCCTTCCCTCCCTCCCTCTCTCTCTCTCTCTATATATATATGTATATATATATATGTATATATATATGCTTATTTCTGAGGCAGAAAAAAATACTGATTAATGTCATATGTATTACTCTTGTATATGTAAGACTCTTATTTCTTCATATATAATATAGACAATAACCTTTGATTATTAAAGAAAAGAGAAAGGGAAATGGCTTGGGTTGAATCACTCTCTTCTCTAAAGATCTGTATCATTCTTTATATTGAAAACATTCTTTTTAAAGTCTGCATAAATATCACATAAGTATAATAATTGGAATCAGTAAAAAGGACATTTAAAAATATAGCAATGGGTATTGCTAATACCCAGAATATATTATATCTGAGTTCCAAAACTGGTTATTTTCCATTGAAAGAAAAATGCAATATCACTTGGCTGAGAACAGATGACTTGTTTCAACTTTTAGCCCCGTACATGGAGAGTGTAGATTCAGACATCTGGGCCAATTGGCTCACAGCTATAACTGAAGTACCTGAGAGGCTCAGGGACTACACAGTGAGACCCATTTGAGAGAGAGTGAAAGCGACAGAGACAGAAACAGAGATAGAGAGACACACAGAGAGACAGAGGGGGAAAAAAAGGTCTTATAGATAAGGACTAAGCATTGAAAAATCTCTCAACTTCATTTCTCATTTGAAAAGTGAAATGTTGGGAGGGATTGCATGTGTTTTAGTTATTTCAAGCTTCAAATGCTTGTGGAATATGAATCTTTTTTTGCAAGTACAAAGTTGGGGCAGAGTAGAAATACATTTAGAGTTCTTTCAGAAATACTTAAGCAATGGGAAGATTTCTTTGTGTGGATGTTGTAGCCATGGCAGCTAGACTTGTCCTTCCTACCAACAGCAGTTCTCCTAAGTAGTCTTTCCCAAGTACTTCCTAAGTGCTACTCATGCATCCTGGAGCTAGGTACTTGGCCATACATTTTGTTTGCTTTTCTTGTAACAGGATATCATGTAGCTCAGTCTGGCCTTGAACTCACAGTGTACCTGAGTATAGCCTTGAACTTCTGAGCTATGTGCATCTTCCTCTGAAAACTTAGGGTACAGGTGTGCATCAGCAGAGCCAACAGTGCATTCACTATTATGACTTATATACTACGGCTACAGTTTTCCAGATGGAGAAACTGAAATTAAAACAAAACAAAACTATAATGTGGTCAATACCACATACTAAGTAAACACATCTTGGAGGTAGGACTGCAATCTTGTCTTTTGGTCCTTAACATCATACTTTTCATTCTCCTAAGCTTTGTGAATGACGGTGTTAGTGGTAGAGTGTCTCGGGGCTTTAGAGGTTTAATCTGGTGTAGTGAATATGCACAGACCTGTACAATGACATCTCCCACAGTTGCTTCCCTATCCTGACCTTTTGTAGACTTCACATCTGCATAAGCACCTGACTCCTTAGCTGTGGGAAAGATTAAGCTTTGTCACAGGCGGAAGCAGTCTTGTCAGGCTTTACCCTTGGGCCACCCCATGAATACCTTGTGACAGACTGAGTGGAGCCATCCTGGGCCTGGAATTCAGGAAGCAGACCTGGGAACCCCACCTGGGCTATTGTTTTCCTAATTGACCCTCAACCGGAGAAGGAGACCACCCTTCCTGCGTGATTCAGGCAGGTGGGGAGGAGAGAACAACAGATTCAGCCCAGGCTTGAGCGTGTGTGGAGCAGCGAACAGGCTGGACTATCACGCGGGCCAGAGAGACACCTAAGGACTCATCCTATGGAATGGATACTGGAAGGGTCACTGTTTTGTCCCTTTAACCTTTTTTCCTTCTTGTTTAAGCTAGTTGGGTTGTATAATAAAGTTTAATTGTTAAGAAACAGAGCCAACACTTAGCTCCTCCCCTAATATCTAGCAGATGTCTTGCATATGGATGCTGAAAAACAACCACCTTGGTTTGTCTACAGGTTACTGTTCCAAGCTCAGCCGGTAGTACCTCCAGGTTTTTTTGTTTTTGTTCCCCTTCCCCGCCCTGGGGCAGACTAAATACTTACTACTATCTCTAGCTCCTCTTACTACACTGTGGCCCATACTCTGTTGCTCTAGAAACTGTCAGGCCTACTGCAAAGTACATCTCAATTTGATGGCTCTCTGATTCTCTACGTCACACTCAGCTACCATCCTGTGGCCGCTCCGATGCATTTCAATGTACACTGAAGGTACTGCAGTGGGAATCACAAAACCAAGAGCCGAGCCTAGAATTTGTATTGTGTGGAGTGGAGTGCACAAAGTCACTGTGAAAGCCAGGTAGAAACTGTCTTGCCACATACACCTTGTTGTGTGGCATCTCCGCTCAGTTCTTATAGTAGCAGCAAAAGATAGAAGAGCTTACCTGCATTTATTATAAGCCCACTGGCCTCTTCTCATCTTATATCTCTAACTCCAAGTTGGTGCGTTTGAAATATAACATTTTAGTTCAGGAACCTGGAGGGTAAATTTGTCTAATTTACTTTCCTTGGAGAAATCTGTAATTCTGCATTCTTTAAAAGGCTCTGGGTGAGCCAGGAGTTTATCTTGAGGTGGCTCAGTGGGTGACAGTGCTTGCCACCAAACCTGATTCACACGGTGGAAGGAAAGAAATTACTCCCTTGTTGTCAACTGACTTCCACACCCTTCATACATGTAGAAATCTCTCTCTCCCACCAATAAATAAATGTGAACAAAATTTAAATTGAATGATGAGTTCATTTTTAGCATACATTAATAGATTTATTTGCTCTGGCTTAAATTTTGAAGGCCGTTGGCCCATTTCTACCTGTGCTTCTTACTATAAAAGACAAAAACAAGTAGTATCTAAATCTCCAGAGAGCACCTAATAGAAGCCATGTCTCCAACACCCAGATTCTCTGTCAAAACTTTTGAAACTTCCTGAGCCTTCTGCCAGTGAGAGTGTCATCACTGGAACCGTCCCCTGGGATTAGTAACGTTCAAGGACTTTCATACAGTTAGGGTGCTAGATTTTACGAAATAGTCTATAGGAGACATGATCTCCATACATTTCAAAACAAAATCTCCGTCGTTCTTTTATGTAGGGTCGACTACTTCTTCCAGCAGAGGGAGGACAGAATTGATTTTTCTCTTCCATTCAGATCTTCTTTTCACCCTGTTTTATGTCAAATTTTCTAACCTTTTTAGTCATATTCTTTCAGTGCACATTCTCTCAGTCTCTGATGGGACATGATTTCATAAATAAGCTACATTAACATAATTAAATATGGTATTGATATATAATGAATAACTTACAGAGCTATTTATACAGTACACATAGATTTAGAACATAATGGGGAATAATTTTAAACTTGGGAACCAGGATACAATCCCAAATTTATTATGTGTTTCTAATGCTAACTCAGACCTTTTCTGTATGTAACTGGGTTCTCTTGTTGTAGCAGGTGTAAGGAAATTTTATCCCCTTAAGATAATGTGTAGTAAAATTTAAAACCTTAGATATAAAGATTGAAGGAAAATATGTTGATGATATCTGTGTAGGCCATGGGGAAAGGAATCTCCCAGAGGTACAAAAAAGAAAAAGACATTCACAGTGCTACATTTCTAAACACATAGCTTGTCATACTGCCAGGAAAACTTGGAGGATATGAGACAGGTAACCTGTACCAGGCTTATCCCATTTCCAAATTCCCTATTTTATCTAATTCAAACTGTTTTCTACATCTGCTATTGGTGGTGAAATTTACAAGTCTCAAATCCATGCCCTTGTGTGACTATATCACAAAATTTCAAGCCATGACTCCCTCTAACTTAAAATTTGTCTTGTATGTATGGGTGTTGTGTACTGTTGCACACAACAGTGTGCCTGTGAACTGTTGCATGAGTGAAGTGCTTACTGTGGAAGACTGCCAACCTGTATGAGATCCCTGGACCTCACAAAAGAGTGGAAGAAGAGTGCTGACGTCACAAAGGTGTCCTCTGACCTCCACATATGTACCTTCACACCTCACACACAGCACCGCACGTGCTCACTCACACACACACACACACACACACACACATACTTTCACACTCACAGATGCTTTAGTGAGTAAAGATACTTGCCAACAAACCTGATGACATAGTTCGATTTTCAGGAGCACAGGGTAGAGAGAACTGACTCCCACAAGTTGTCTTCTGATTTCTATATCATGCAATGGCATATACATGTGCACAAACATACATACACACACGCACACAGAGAGAGAGACACCCACAACACATGGAATGAATAAACAAAAGTAGTGAAATGTTTAACACTTTGTCTTGGGCTGAGCATGACGGCACACTCCTTTGATCCCAGCACTCAGGAGGGAGAGGCAGGAGAATCTCTGTGAGTTCAAGGCCTGCTATACACAGTGAGTTTCAGAACCACCAGAACTACATAGAGATACCCAGACTCAAAAGCCAAAATCCAAGGAAAACAAGACAAAACAGTTTGTCCTAAGTTTCTAACACTTTGACTTGGGCTCCTGAAACATAACTCTTCATCTTGAGGTTTCTATGCATTTCTGTCTGTTCCTCTCCCCAGCATAGCTCTGGTCTTTACTTCTTTCGCTTCTCCAGGACTGACTCTCAGCAAGACTGCTGCTTTTGCCTAGAATAGTAGAACATTATGATAGGCAGATTTGGGCCAAGGGGTCCTGCTCAAACTAAGGCACCAGCCAAGGACAATACAGGCGGTAAAATTTAAACCCCTACCCAGATCTAGCCAATGGACAGGACAGTCTCCACACTTGAGTGGAGCGTAGGGTATGACTTTCTCATGTACTCTGGTGCCTCACATTTGACTATGTCCCCTGGAGGGGGAGACCTAGTGGCACTCAGAGGAAGGATAGCAGGTTACCAAGAAGAGACTTGATACCCTATGAGCATATACAGGGGGAGGTAATCCCTCTCAAGAACAGTCATGGGGAGGGGAATAAGGGGAAAATGGGACGGAGGGGAGTATGGGAGGATACAAGGGATGGGATAACCATAGAGATGTAACAAGAATAAATTAATAAAAGAAAAAAAAAGAAAAAACTCTCATTCTAAGGACTGTATGCAACATCAAGGACTACATCGAATCACTGTTCCCCAATGACTACATCAGATCACTGCTACCCATCAAGTTTCCCCCTATCCTGACTTTAGGAATTATGTCCTTCTGTAAAGAGAAGAGAGATTACAATTGAGTATATACAGACAGGCCGACTTACGCCTGTGAACAAAACATAGGGGCAAGTAATCAAAAGAGAGAGTTGGGGAGAAAGTCAGCACAAATGCCATTGGGGAAAGAACCTGGACAAACATTTGGAAAGTCCAGAGTATGTATAGACACACTTGTAAATATTCACGAACACAAAGTTTACAAGCACAAACATAACGAAGGAAATTTGTACAATTCCGATCCCCCCCCCAAAAAAACCTCCACAAAATGAACAGAATAGATTCTGTGCTTGTTTGTGCTTTAACTGATTAAACCACTGAGTAGAATTAATGCATGGAAACTGTTCCGACATAGCCCTCTAAAATTCACAAACATTGAAATGCTACGTGGCAGGCTAGTTAAAAATGAAGGAAATCTCGGAGGTAGCAAATGACTGGGAAGGGGGACAGAAGAGAAAAAGTTCTAAAGAAGTGAATCAGAGAGAAGGGCATGACCCAGAATATAAAAGTGCTTTACCCACCTGCTGCCCCACCTTGACATAGGCGTCCTGTCAGGGAAGGGCCATCAAGCCATACTGACAGCCACATATATTTTGAAAATGTTCTGCTTTACACTTTAGCCAAAGAAGAAGTTACCATTTTAAATGACCATTACTAAAAGGATATGAATGTACCAAAATCTTAATAGCTAATTTTCTAATGGGGTTGAAGGGAGTTAAAATGTACAGGGCGGAGGTGGCACTGAACCGAGAGATTGCTTTCCCTTTATTCAGTACTATAAAGGTCTGAAAAAGAAAACACAATATGTGAGACAGAGTTTACAGAATGCACCAAGGATATTTTTAAGAGAGTAAGAGATCCTTCTAAAACAACAAGTGTTGTAACAATTACCAACAAACAAGTGACAGGATGATAGGCCTTTTTTTTTTTTTTTTTTTTTAGCCTTGCAAACAATTCAAAAATTGATAAGGGACTTCAGGAAGTATGGAATACAAAGACAATTTTGAGGTTATTTTCACAGGAATCCTTGGCATCTTTGCCAAGGGTTTTACTCATATTTTCAGCTATATCTATAATTCTTACACGGCATGAAAATGAGGTTTCAATAACTTCTTCATTTAGGTAATTTTTCTCATGAGAACTTTGGATTTTTTTCCAAATATGTTCTTCACTAGAAGTTTTGTTTTTGGCACTTACATGTGCTCCAGTGTTATTCCTTGGGGTGGGGGGAAGCCCAGGCAAATGAGTCTGTGGTATAAAGGCATCATTAAGCCTGTTAAGGATCCAAAGCCTTAGATCAAGTTCCAGGCAATAAAGAGGCATCTTAGATACTGCTCTTAAAACCATATGCTCCCACTGTCCACTTTTCATTTCATCACAATGCTATAACATCAAGGTGAATCTGCATTCAATCTATGATATAATTAATATTCAGAACAATAATTTGGCTTTGTCTTACTCCCTTGCCCTCTTGCAGGATGCCTCATCAGTATATATGCCTGTCCCAAGAACACAGGCTCAGCCAAGTGCTTTCAAGACACTTCTAAAGTAATTGCTCCATTGCTTGGCCAGGCTTACCCAGCATCCTAGAGATATTTTATTTGATGGGAGGAGGTACATTCTTCATCATCCTAAGGAAATACAGAAAATAAAAACAAGAGGACTAAAAAACTCACTTTCTTATTGATATAGTAGGGGTCCAGATCCTCCAGAGGCTCTGACACCATCTCTGGAGGAATGTCTCCATAGATAAAAGGAAGGGATTTTCCCGCTTCCAAGTCACTGTTTGGCTTTGGGCCATTTTCATCATCTTCATCCTTGCGTTCCTGTTTGGGTCTCTTAGCTTTCTCTTCTGCAATGCGTTGTTCAATAGCAGCAAGGGATTCCCT
This sequence comes from Acomys percivali, assembly GCA_907169655.1. NCBI lineage: Eukaryota > Metazoa > Chordata > Mammalia > Rodentia > Muridae > Acomys > Acomys percivali. Next base: position 39,178,920 of record OU015750.1, on the reverse strand, counting down.
GGTAAAGAAGCGGAAGCTGTCAGGTCCTGGCGGTACCAGCACTGATTGTGCCATCTTTTCATCCTGCTTCTTTTAATCACTGTTTAGCTCCTCGCATAAGAAAGTGCTAAAGAAACAGGAGGGGGAGGGGGAAAAAGCAATGACCATTAAGATAAAAGGTGAGGGCTGGCAATCACAGGACACTGAGCATAAAGCAAAAACAGCTAGACAACTTCAGACAGGCAGCTGCATCCAGTACTGTGAGCTCTCCTCCACGCATTCATTTGCCTGCATGGAGAGCTTTCTCTCACATCCAGTAGGTGTGTATGAGGTAATCTGTTCTCCCACTCTGAAATGTTTTAAGTGATCGTGCTACTTGCGGGAAAACACCCTAGTCAGAGCTTGCAAAAGAAAGATACCGCTTATATTGCTATATGCTTGCTGTTTCACTCGTGTGAATATTTTGGGAGCCATTTTTATTCGCCCTGAATTCTTTCTGAAAATATATCATTCAAAACAGGAGAAGGAAAAATCACACAAAATTGTTGAAGCAGGGCTATGCCGGAATCTTGCTTCTCTCTCTCTCTCTCTCTCTCTCTCTCTCTCTCTCTCTCTCTCTCTCTCTCTCTCTCTCTCCTCTCTTCTTCCATCCCTCCCTCTCTCTCCATTTTCTTTTTCTAGTTTTCCGTTGGCCCAAATTTAGCACCTTTAAGAGTTTATTCAAAACCATGTCACCTGGGAAAGAACTCAGGACCTCCTGCAAGGCCAGGCTGTGGAAACAGGTAACGAGCGAGGCAGGGTGAGAAGGAACAGGAGGTGCCAGGCTAAGGATGCCTTTGGAACTGCTGGCAGGCTGCACAGGAAGGGACCAGGCACCTGCCAGCACAGGCAGGAAGTCACTCACATCAGAGGTCTGGAGATTGGGCCTCTTGGCTTAGCATCCTGCTGCCAACTAGTATAATTGCTTCTTAAATTAACAAATTTGCAGGACCAGAAGAAACATCACAGAGAGATACCATGTTTCCAAGTGAGAGTCCCATCTCACAAAAATCTAGCAGAGTGGTGCCAATATCCATTGCAGAATTTGGACTTGAAAAAACTGTAAATCTAGCACAGTTTCTCTATTAAGCCTAGTCCCTATGATGTGTGTTTTGTGGTGACATACAAGTGGACCTTAACTGATGTTCAAACCATATTTTATTGAAGTAGATAACTTGACAGTTGTGGCTGCAAATGTGACCTCAGCCAGTTACAGGAGTTTCTGTGCTACTCAAAGAATACAGCAAAAATTTTGACGCCAGAGTCATCTCTTCAAAAATCACTTCATCTATTTTTTCCGTTTTTCCTTAGAAAAAATAAATAAGTCCATTTTAACCTGTACACAACAAAGATGAGTTGCTACTGTGATATATGAGATGCCTCTTTTAAGAGGAGAACAAGCTGCCAATTCATTTCTGCAGTCCACACCTGATAAAAATGCAAGCAAAGCTGAACAACATAAGCTGCTGTGTGTGTATATATATATGCGGTTGACCAGAACCTCTGAGGCACCAGCTGTCAGAATGCCCTGTCAGCATGTCAGTATCACAGGCTCTCCAAAGCATCCCTCATCTTCCTCACTCCTCCCCAGAGGCTCTCATGCCTAGCGGTAGGCACAGGCATCAAGATAGCCCTCACAATTCAAGGGAGGAAACTGCCGTACCCATGCTTGGTGTTCTAGGGGGACAGACATGCTAAAACATGCACCCAGCAGCTTCAAAATGAAAGTGGTCCCCTGTAGATTTCCCCCAAGGATTCTACTGCACAGGTAGAGAAGCCTCATTGAGAGCAAGCATAGTTAAGAACAGGAACACATTACCCCTGCAGAAGCTTTTACACTCAGAGTTCTGAGTTGACAGGCTGGAAGCAAGAAGACTGCAGCTAAAATTCCATCATGCTTTAAAAAAAATTTTTTTTTTTTTCAAATTCTCCTTTAAAGACCACACCTAACTTCCTGTAAGAGGATTCTGGTAACTGAAGTAAGAACGGGCATTTCCTGTGTGGGGACTACAAAGTGACATTTTAATAACTGCCACTAGAGGGCTGGGAACTGTGAAGAAAAACACCTTCCTAGAAAAACACTGAGTAAGCAGCGGGCGCCCTTAAGCATTCAGGGGTGGAGCCCGGAGGGTCTGCAAGCTGTCAGGAACTCAGGCGTTGGGCTGCAGCGTCGCATTCTGCTGACTGGCAACGCTTCCTTTTATCCCTTTTTTTTTTTTCCAAGCCAGAAAGCCATTTAATCAAAATAAATAATTCAGAAGTTAAAAAGAAGCAAATAGCCAAGGGTTAAAAGATTTAAACCCCTGTAGTAAATTACTGATTCTATTAATGAAATTGCATTAATGGATACAGGCAGCTTTAGCGTTCCTCTCTATTGTAAGCAATGTAAGTTAACTTTCTACAAAAGAATGTTTAACCTAATAATGAAAAAAAAAAAAAAAAGCTTTTTTCTCTTTGTTTCTTTTTCTTTTCTTTTCTTTTTTTTTTAAAAATCTGATTAGGTTATTAAAAAGAAACCGAGGGTCTGGAGAGATGACTCTGGATAAACCACTTGCCACACAGAAATGGGGACTCCAGTTTGGATCCATAGCAGCTCATAAAAAGGACAGGCTGATGTCATGGCCCACCTGCAATCCCAGGGCTAACAAAAGCAGAGATGGTGAATCTCCAGGCCATGCTGGGTAGACTTGCCAAAATACTTCCCTCCAGGTCCAACTGAGAGACCCAGATTAATAAGTACAGCATACAACAGTCAAGGAAGACACCAGGCATCATTCACTGGCCTCTACACACATGCACATGCATCCACATACATTTTCCACCAACATACAAACGTGTACACACACGTTTGTGTGCACACATATGCACAGACACACACACACACGCACACACGCACACGCACACTCTGAAATACTCTATACCAGTGGTTCTCAACCCTCCCAATGCTGTGACCCTTTCATACAGTTCCTCATGTTGTAGTGACCCCTAATCATAAAATTATTTCATTGCTACTTGATAAATATCATTTTGCTACTCTTATGACTCAGAATGTAAATATCTGATATGCAGAATATCAGATATAAGACCCCCAAGTGGGTCACAAGCCACAGGTTGAGAATCACTGTATTATACACATACACAGGCCCAAAAGAAAAAAATACATAGAGAAAAGAAAAGCTACTAGAAAAGAAATATTTCTGATGGGCAATTTAGATGGTAGCTAGCACTCTCAACTAATTGTGGGATCTGCTCAAATCCAACATATCTTAAATACCAGGTCAATGCAGATGGGAAAAAATGTAATCAAACTGCTACTGATTTATCAGGGCTCCAGAACAGACTCAGGAGCTGAACTGCAACCTTGAAGTGATGCTGTACAGCATATTTAAAGGATGAAAGCATAAATCAAGGGGAAGTGGGGTGTGCTGTGGCATTGTCCAATCATTCTGATGTAAGAGGTTGAGCAAGGGACTTTCCATCAATTGGGATAGGAATATGTTCCCGGACCTGAAAACATGAACTTAGTTGACCCTGCCAGCAAGATAGAGAAATTGTTCTTGAAATGGTTAGACTCAGATAACTGACTTCTTATTAGTTGTCCTTGAGATGTCTGAACTCATACAATTGTTTCTTCACAACAGAAGCTGTTTAGATATTGAGAAGTCCCCAGCTCCTCTAGGGCTCAGAACCTTGAACTTAGATTTTCTGCATGATTAACTGGAATCTGAAAACAAAATGGCAGTACTTAGAAAAAGTTTATTTTGCTTGTTCTCAACACTAATAACATAATAAGGAAGGATGACCTACTGTGTGCCAGTCACTGGGATACATGAATGCTGTTCTATCCCTTTTCCCCAGAACCCTATCAAATAACCCTTTGCTGACTTGTTGTTGAAAGAGAATAGGCACACCGAGATTGGAAAGTGTCTCCTGATGTCACATAAACACAATTCAGATTCAAAGACTGACAACAAAAATCTGTAACCTTCATATAGTCCTGAAAAGAAACACTCATGCAACCTAAGCCAAAAGTAAACATTAGCTACAAATTAGGGAGTGGGAGGTTAGACTCTCCCCCAGCTATCTCCTGCCTTCTGAGGACCCAGGCAGCAGAGCCAGAAATTGGAAACAACCCAGATGTCCCTCAGTGTCTGGATAAAGAAACGGTAGCACATTTACACAATGGAATACTACTCAGCTATTAAAAAACAGGGACATCATGAAATTTGTAGGCAAATGGATGGAACTAGAAAAGATTGTCCTGAATAAGGTAACCTAGACCCAGAAAGACACACATGGTATATACTCACTTATAAGAAGTTATTATCCATAAAGTACAGGATAACCATGCAACAACCCACAGACCCAGAGAAGCTAAGTAACAAGAAGAATTCAAGAGGGGATGTTTGAATCCCACTAAGAAAAGGAAATAAAATAGACATCAGAAGTGGAGAGAGGGGGGCAGCTGGGTGAGAAAAGGGGTGGAAAGGCAATGAGGGGATCAGGTATGGGGAGTGCAGGGATGGGGAGTGACGGGGCTGGGATTGAGAAGGGATATTGGTTTTGGAGCATCTCAGAGACAAGCTGGAGACCTGGGATGGGGGTGACCATAACAGAGACTCTTAGCAGCAAGGGATACTGAGACTGGAGTGGCCACATCCTGTATCCAGGCAGGACCTCCGGTGGAAGGAGGGAAACATCAACCCATCCACAAAACCCTCAACCCAAAATTTGCCCTGCCCACAAGATGTGCAAAGATAAAAGATGGGACGGAGATCGAGGGAATGCCCAACCAATGACTGGTCCAATTTGAGACCCACCCCATGGGAGAGGGCCAATCCTTGACACTATTAATGATATTCTGCTATCCTGCAGACAGGAAGCTAGCATAACTGTCATCTAAGAGGCTTCATCCAGCTGAAAATAGAAACAGATGCAGAAGCTCACAGCCAAACACTAGGCAGAACTCAAGGTTCATGTGGAAGTGTTGGGGGAAGGATTGAGGGAGCTGGAAGGGTCAAGGACACCACAAGAAGAAAGACCTACATAGCCAACTATCCCAGGCCCTTGGGGGGGCTCACGGAGACTGAACTACCAACGAAAGAACATGCATGGACCGGTCCTACATCCCCGACACAAATGAAGTAATGGGCTGCTTGGTCCTCAAGTGGGTCCCCTAACAAATGAAGCAGGGGCTGTCTCTGTCTTGGACTCTGTTGCCTCCCTTTGGATCTCATTTCCCTAGCAGATCTACCTTGTCTTGCCTCAGTGAAAGAGGAAGCACTTAGTCCTGATGGGACTTGATGTGCCAGGGTGGGTTGGTACCCGGGGGTGGAGTATAGTGGAGGTGGGTGGAGGGTGGGACTGGGAGGCAAGGAAGGAGTGGGTTGCAATTGGGGTGTTAGATGAACAAATCATGAAGAAAGAAAGAAAAGAAAGAAAGAAAGAAAGAAAGAAAGAAAGAAAGAAAGAAAGAAAGAAAGAAGAGAGGGAGGAAGAAAGGAAGGAAGATTAGATAGTGGTACAAGCTTGTCCTTATTGGCAACTTGATTGACTGCATTTGGAACCACAGAGGAGACAAACTTTTGGGCATGTTTTTTGGAGGGTGTTTCCAGGGAGGTTCAAACCAAGGAGAAGGCATATTGGATACTGAAGGTCCTGTTCCATGGGGTAGAGTCTGAGATTGAACAGAATGGAAAAAACCAACCAACCAATCAATCAAACAAATAAACAAAGGAGAAAGCCAGTTAAGAAGCAGATGTTTCTGCTTTCTGAATGCAGTCACCATGTTCCCTGTTGCCTCATGCTCCTGCCATCATACCTTCTCCACCCTGATGGATGGTGCTCCTTGTTAAACCAGGCATTGTGTAACCTCATTGAGAAGCAGCTAATCTACCAAGGTACAAATTGGTGAATCTCTGGTCTTGTTTTTTGTAGAGATTATATGTTTTGAAATGAAGAAGGGGAAAAGCTAGCCAGAAATAGTATTTTACTCACCGAGAAAGTGACTCAAACTGGTTGTAGCAAAAGGAAAGTTAAAAAAGAAAAAAGAAAAGAAAGGAATTTGTTGGTTTGTAGTTTATTTTCTAAAGCTAACTTTAAGTATAGGATGAGTCAGGACCTCCACTGATGTCATCAGCTTAGAGTTACACTGTATCCTTTAGCTCTGAGTTCCATAGTGAGTGGCAACTTCTAGAGGTTCTTTTTGTGATAGGTCTTACACAAAGTCTAGACTGCCAACCTCACAAACTCAAGTGTAATAAGAAACAACAACAACAATGCAACAATGCACATGCACACGCAAATAAAGATAAAACAAATCTTTAAAAAACAGAATTTTGATTAGTATGATAAGTGCTATATTAATATAAATATGTACTTTAGTAATATATTAGCAGTCAAATTTCAATGCCTGAATATTTGGCAAGTCATAATATCAATATCAGAATATATACTCAGTTGCCTGAAGATTTAAAACTATATTCATTTGTATCATTGTTCATGCAGAAGACTTTAGAATAACTTTAAAGGCAACACATTGTTTTTGAAAGGCTCATAAAAACTGGAGAGATATGAAGAAGTTAGAGAAAGAAGAAAAACATTAGACATTGTATTTTTAAATTCTGGTGTCAATGCTATATTGCTTCTCTTTCAATGATTTCTTTTATTTGAGTTTCTAATTATTTTTTAAAAAAAAAAGAAAAAAGAAGAAGAAGAAGGACATGAAAGGCTGGTGAGATGGTCTAGGCACAGTACTGCTTGCTTGCTATCTCCCTGCTGGGAAGGTAAAGGCAGGGCTTCCTGGAAAGCCAGCAGAGCTTATTAATCAAGCTCCAGGTCATTCAGAGACCAGGTCTCAGAAAGAAAACAAGATGAAAGGCACTTGAGGCTCAACAGCCAAAGTCCTCTTCTCTCCACACACAAGTGCACATGAATCTGCACACAACATGTGCATCTGCACACACACAAACATTATCTATATGCATATAAACACACAAACACACACATACAAAAGAACAATGATTCAATAAAATGTAAATTAAGCTATGTTGTTATATATAATAATATAAATACAAATGATACCTTATTACTTACATAAACCGACAATTATAAAAAGCAAGGCTGTGTAATAACTATTGCAAAACTAATTTCTCTGCATGAGGATTGACTTATATAATACAAGTACTGTAAAGATAAACACACAGCAAGAAAATGACTGTTATTATTTTCTGTAGATAAGGATGTAATCATGTAGTAATTTATAATTAATAGCTTGGGATAACTTACAGTCCTAGAGACTTTGGCTTGCCAGGGTGAAGAAGATTAAGAAAGTCTGAGAAACATGGATTTCTCATAGTGCCTTTTAAGTCATATTTTAAAACAGTGACTTAGCTTTCTTCAGTATATTTGAATAATATATGCATAAACTTAGATAACATTTGTTAAATCTTATTTGAAGTTTTTTTTTTTCCTTAACGTTTTTAGTCTGTCGTGAGGCTTGAGCCTGTCCTGTGCTTTTTAGTGGTTTCCTGCTGAGATTTTGTGTTTTCCTTCTCTTTATTCAGCCTTAATCCAGCCCATTGCTGTAACTAACAATTTCCCCCCCCGGGGGGGAAAGTTCTGGACAAGCAGACTTTCATGTTTTCTGTGCTAGGTTGGGAAGAGAGTATAATACAATAGGAAAAACCAAAGTACAGTATGTACCACTAGAAAAATTGTCATTTTTTTTCTTCTTAATACTAGATGTATTCTGATATCAAACAAATTCATTTTCAGTTCTTTGTGTTCACATTATATGACTGTGTTTTATTAAAGCTAAGCATTCATTTTTATTATTTTTATATTTGCATATATTTTGATTTTATTTAACAGAACTATTTATCAGTTGTTTATCTGATGAACTCAGAGAAATACAAGCCAATTTGTAAAACTATCACTTTATGCACAATTTTCCTGAAAAAGTAAATTATAAAGGGAGATATTCCAGGCTGGAGAGATACATTAATGAGTAAAGTGCTGGGTTCAGATTCTCAGAACCCACGTAAAAGTGGGTCATTGTGGTACCTTCTGTAAACCCAACATTGGGAGGCTGAGATCAGTGTATTTAGAAGATGTGTAAGAGAGGCAATCCTGCAAAAGTTCAATGATCCAGGTTCACTGAGAGACCCTGCTCTCCAAAATAAAGTAGAGGGCAATAGAGGAAGATGCATAAAGTTTATCCCTGACTTCCACAAATGCACACAGAGGCAATAGCAACCCCTACATGTGTACACACATACTCATACAACACACACACACACACACACACAAACACACACACACAGGCATATGATCTCTCTTGATCTTCTGGTTTTTATTTGCTGTTTAAGGCTAAAGTAATTAAAGGATGAAGATACAGAGCAAGGATTGAGCTACGCAGGGCAGGATCCTATTTCACACTGGCTTGTGTATCCTTTGTCTCTCAAAAAATTCAATTTACTCTCCCTGTGAGGCCTGTCCTCTAACTACTGTTGTGGTAGAATGGCCCCACTACTAGATTGCAGCCTCTACATCTGAGCACACCTGATGTGTCTTGCTTGCCTTGGCATTGGAGTACTCTCTTGATGCATCTTTGTACAGGGATTTTAATCCAGTAACATGGCTACTCTGGCTAGAATACAGACATGCCCTAAGTACACACTTTTAATCCCTCTGGCTGTAATACAGACACACCTCTTAGTACGTAGCTTTAATCCTAAGCAATAAAGGTAAAGTTAGTTTGTAGAAGGAAGTACCCATGTTGGATGTCCAATTGAGAAGTGTACAGAGTGACCAATCAGAGAAAGATTTGACAAAATAGGATATGACCAACTTTCAGGAGAACAGAAAGGAAAGACAGGCCATCCAGAGTTCAGAAAGGTTAGAAAGGTGAACTTCTTCGACAGTAAGTCTCAAAGGCTAAAAGCATTCTAGACCTAAAGTAGATTGTATGGAGGCTAGAAGCTTTCAGAACTAGACCTTGGTTGGCCAACTGAGTCACTAAGCTTCCAACACAACAATCACAGCCAGGTGAATAAAAGTCAAATTTGCACACCTTGGCCTACAGTTGTGCACCTCCCCTCCCTAGAGTCCCACCAAAGTTAGTGACAGAATGTAAATTTCATTCTATCTGCAACTTGGTGTTCTCCATGGAGGGTGACAGTAATCATCGGGAAGAAGTGGGAACAAGGACGCTGAACAGTTTGGGATACCAGGGACAGGGGTATGGATTGTGACATGGAGGTCTGTAAGACTCCCTGCCAATCCAGCCCTGATAGGTCTCTCAGCCAACTCTTCTCCCTGATTTATTCTTTGAATCATCAGTGTAGAAGCCAGCTTACTTTAAAATGCAAGACAAATGGAGTCATTGTTTGCTAAAACTTCTAAAGTGAAATTCTATTTTCTTAGGAAAAACCAAAGTATGAATAGAACCTGTGCTCATCTACCCACTATCATTATCATCTTCTATGATCTTTTTTTTTTATTCCTTCCTTGTACTGTCCTACATGGTCACTGCTCTCAAGTACTCAAGATATGACCTCAGTTTATATACATAAGCTGCTTTTCTTTGTTTGATTCCCTCATATGTCATAATCTTTGCATAAGTTTTCCTTAACAGTTATTTTTCTCCAGCCATACTGTCTAAAATTGCAAACCTTCTGTATACATTCAAATGTATACCATGACAGCATCTTCTTCCTTATTTCCTCCTATTCTCTCATCTGTTGCTATTATATACGTAGTTGAATTACTTATAGTATCTGTATCTGTCAATTCTATTGCAAAGTTGACATCTACAGTCAATTACTCCAGAAACAGATATTGAGCTGGGTTAAGAAAGTCTCCCAGAGATGAGACAGGAAGGTATGACATGGAGTTGCAGAGCCGGATGAAGAGGAAGCCCGCCAAACATGGGACTTACAAGCCCTGCTAGAATCGTTTAGGAAACTGTCATAGCCAGTCATTTGTTAACTATGTAAGAAATAGAAACACTCAGGTACTTTCACCATTCCGATGGAGTAAGAGCAGAAATTCAAATACTCAAAAGGTGGTCCACTGAAAAGAGACACAGCTACAGCATTCACAAAACCATTGTCCTGTAGAAAGGCAGGAGATCACTGGGAGAAATAGAAAGGATCATGGTGGTCCTGGATTGAGTAGAGCAATGTGATGTCAAAATGAGAAGAGGATTTTTTTTTCTTTTGTTTCTACATCACCTAGTCTTGTGACCATCTTTAGCCCCTAGTGGGAACCAAGTACATAGATAAGTAGCTGTAATGGGTACCTTCTAGGGTACAGGCTCTATAATACTCTGAGTGCTCAGCAGACATAGACGTATATTTTCATCAAAGCAGATTATTTTTCCTGCTTCTTTTAGAAGCGCCATCTCTTGTGCTCGGGTTTATGGTGTCAACATTCTCTATCTCACACTTCTTTGCACTGCTCCATTGCATTATGTCAACCAGATGTCTGACATCATCCCCACCTATCTCCTCTCTTCTTCCTTGGAACACCAAGCTTAGAAGCATAATATCAGTTACCAGTACTGCAGAGTAAACAGTTGGTCACCATCCACCAGTCTGTTCCTCCTCCATCCACTTTATATCCAGCTCTAGTGGAATCTATTTTAAAACAAGACTATGCACAGGGAGAGGTGGCCTATGCTTTTCATCTCAGCACTTGGAAGGCTGAGATAAGAAGATCGTCACAAGCTCAAGGCTGGTTTGGGTTACACACTGAGTCTCTGACTAGTTTAGGCTACAGAGTTTATCTCAAAAGAAGCCAACCAACCAGACAAACAAACAAAGAATATATAACTTGGATGTTTAAGTGTAATTAAAACCTCAACTTTATTCTCTTTTTTAAATTTATCTTAGCTCTCCTTTCCATGCCTGATATCTCTTCAGTCATACTCAAGTTACAGAGCTGAGAAGGGATCCCCTTCTATATTCTGCCTTGTAGCTCTTCTAGTATATAAATCAGTGGCTTGCACACAATGAACACTCAAAGGAATAATCAAATAGCAAGAGATCTCAGAAACACTGCTATCAACACTTTGTAAGGGGTTTTGGGTGCAACAGCCAGTTGTGACTATGTGGGCAGATGGAAGCTTAATATTGACTGGAAAAAAATTACTCATTACCCTATGATGATAGATCAAAGACCATTGGTCCTTACAAGTGATAGTATCCACCTTGATTTGAAAACACAAAGTACAACGGCAACCCTTCCTTCTAATTGCTTTTGTTAGTGGAAAGTGAAGCTCCACTGGTAACCAATCAGAAGCACCAAGAATTGCAGTTAAGTAAGGTGGATTGTCTATCAGGGCCCAACAGCTGCATTTGAAGGAATATTTCCTTGGGTTTGCTCTCAAGCTCTCTTACAAAGTCCCCAAATCGCCTCTACTTTAGAAGTTATCTGATTGAAGAATTGATGTTTGCACAAGCCCTAAAATTGTGTTATTCTTTAGGTTTATTTTTTAATAAATATAACATACCACTCATAAGGGTATGCACCATACCCAGCAGTAGATGGCCAACACAAAATAAACTAAATGGCATCTTTGGAGTTTCCTTATCTCATAATGTTAAGTCAGGGCAATTTGTAAAAACATTACAGGTCCTTCGCACAAGGCTTCTAGCTCTGGGTTTTTATGTGATGCTTGTTTGTCTCTGCATCTGCATGCTTTTCTTGTGCTTTGTCTTTGGCCATTTTCTTGTTTAGTTGTCATTTTCTGATCTGTTTGTTTATTTATTTATTTTATTTTATTCCTTGGAAGTTTGTTTGTTTTCTAACAAGAGACAGAAAGGGTATGGATTTGTATGGGAGAGGAAGTTAAGTGTATCTAGGAAAACTATGGGAAGAAGAAACTATAATCAGTATAAATTTTATGTAAAATATCCATTTTCAATAAAAGAAAAAAATAAATATAGATAATAATTGTCAAATCTTCATATTTACACAAGAAAACTGAACATTTTAAAATATTCAAGAATTATCAACCTCATTGAGACAAAGCAGATACTATTATTAGGATACTTGGCATTATGTACTTAGTTATAATATATATATATAAATATATAATTTATTCACAAAATTTAAACTTCTAGATTCTATAATTTATCAACAAGTTGTCTCTTATTAAATAAAAAGGAAAATACAATTATGTAATTTTTAAGATCTTTATGCAAAGTCTGAATAAGACCTCAGTCAGCTTCTTGAGGTAACCACCACAGACCGTGTCATTCTCCTGATCAGTGGGGAGCACCACACACTTATACTCCCACATCCAGAGGAGATGACTAGTGCAGGCTTGGTGAGGAAATTCTAGTGTCTAGTGATGTGTGCATCCTTGTGCATCATGTGAGGTCTTCACAAATACATGGTGTTGAATTAAAAAATGAACTCAAGTCTGCATTTGTGTAGCTAGAGCTAAAGGTGTTAGAGAAGAAGACAAAGTAAAAAAGTATTTTTATCAGTAAATCTGGTTCACTTTAAAAAGGAATTAATTATGGGTACGTTGTGAAAAGCATTCAAGAGCAATGCCATGGGATCCACTTGCATCGTTTTCAGCATTTTTTTTTTACTCTGTTGACTAGTATGTAAGCATGTATTTTCAGTAAGTATGCCAAAATTAACGATTTTGGAGATGTAGCCTCCTAGTTATGAGTGCTGTAGCTTTTGAAACTTTGACATGGCTCCTTCTGCAGTTGGTGCTTTTCTCTGTAGAAGGCTCATGTGTGCTTTTCCCACTGAGTCTCCAGCTTTGCCTGTGCTACGTCTTTCATGCGGAATAACTTGTTTTTCTTCCTGCTACTTGGTAGAACAACGCTCTAGACAAAGGCAATAACTTCAGTGCAGACACAACTGTTTTCACCTTCCTTCTGCTGTTTGCAGGTTGTGGCTCTTTGATGAAAGTATCTGGGCTGTTTCCAGGACTGGAGGAGATAGATGATGCCCATAAAATACCAGATGCTATGAATATTCATTTGCCCTCTGTACCTCTAGAGGCTTTTACACATTGCAGCATAGTGCTGAGCATCTGAATAAAACCAAATGTAAAACAAACACCTTATACATTCACAGTATTAGTAACTCAGTTAATCATTGAGAAGTTTCTATTTTATCATACTTTAATATTTTATTTGCTGTTGGTGTGAATCCAACCCAGGATTCCTGTGAGCCAGGCAACAAACATTTTAACCATCTACACAGGATTATCATTCTCCCAACTACTTTGGCTCAGCACTGAACATTGAGCTAATCACTCAAAATTCTGCCTTTGTGGGGCTTATATCCTATATAAATAAATTAAGATATATAGGTAACATACATACATATATATATATAAATTATATAGAATGCAACAATTGATAATTGCCTTAGAAAAAATAATGTAGGATGAGAGAACCATCTTACAGTGAAGATGAAGAGGGCAAGTTCCAATTTTAAGTAGGATGGTCAGGAAGCTTCTTGCTGAAGAATTGTGGCTTAAGGAAAAAGGTGAGGAAGCCAGCTTTGCTGGGAGTCTTCCTGGATGAGAGAGTTCTAGGCAGAGTGAATGCACTATGAACTTATTAAAAAAAACTGTTCGTGGTTGGAAAGGCCTGAAGGGAGGAAAATAGCCCTGAACAAATGGAATGACAACACAAGGCAGTAACACAAGAGCAGGAAGCAGAAAGTAGAACAGGTAGCAGTGACAGCAAGGACAATAAAAGATGCTGCCAACCTCGGGAAGGCCCGCCATCTGGTTGCACAGCACTTTCACCAGTGACACCTGTGACATAAATGTCAAGATCAGAGCGCAAGCCAGACCCTGAAAACCAGCAATCAAGCCACAAATAAAGGAAAAGTCACTGGCGTTCAGAAGCCTCAGCTTCAAGTTAAGCACAGGAGATGCTGGTGCAGGATATGCTTGCCCAGGACTACAGGGAAAAAACCAAACCTGTATGGCTGCCTGGGCCAGCATCCAGGACCAGCTTTAGAGATATGGGAAACACAGCAGCCAAATTTAGCTTAGAAATAGCACACATTGGAAACACAGACAAAGCGTTGTCTTTCCCTAAAACTGTCAACATCTTAAAGGGAGAAGGGATATTATTTTTATCCACGATGCAGCTTTCAGAATAGATGACAGAAACAACAAAAAAACTCTAGCTGCAAAACAGGTACTAACACACAATTTGTTTGCCTGCCTTCTGGAATAAAAAGAATGTTGACCACGTCAGGACACGGTTGGGACTACTATTCTATGTGCTGGTAGGTACCCTGCACCTTCCTTCAAAGGTCTGCCACACATTCTAGCCTGGAATACAACTCCATAGGGTAGGTTGACCTAAAACTTATTGTAATTCTCCTGCCTCATCTCCTCAAATAGGATGAAAGGAATAGCTTGTCATGCTTGCCATGGTTACATTTTGTTTCTTCTACTTCTCCCTTAATAAGAATTAACATTGGACTGCCTGTATCCTCTTCTTCTGTGGCCTGGCAAGGTCTCCCCTGCCAGGAACAAGTGATCAATGTGTGGGAGGAAGGGAGGAGGGGGAAGGGAAGGGCAGCATGGGATCAGAGGCAGTGAGGGAGGGGGTTACAATCAGGATATAAAGTGAACAAATTTATAAAAAAAGAGACTTAACATTGGTCTTGGCTAGCTCCATAAGGCTGCTGCCGGAATAAATTCAGACTATTAGAAGAAGAACAATTTTTTTTTTTGGAAGAGCAAAGCATTTGAGAATTCATTTTTTCTTCTTTTCCTTTAACATTATTAGTCAGGTTTTGCCCAAAGCAATGAATGGAGGGTGAGTACCTAAACACAAAAGTCATCTTCTGCATTCCATATTTAAAATTTTCAGATGCAATTCCGTATATACCAATTCTTAAAATATAGTTAGAATTCACACAATTACTAGTTTTTGAATACCATCTTTACCTAGGTCCACATATACAGCAAGCCCTTGCTAGATTTCTGGGAGTCCCATCTAAATATCTAAATGTATAGCAGATATCTTTAAAAGGAAGAAAGGAAAAAAAAAACATGTTGGAGAATAAAAAAATGGCTTAAGCCTCAGAAAAAAAACATCATTCTGTCCCCAAAAGGTGACCCTTTCCCTCCTCCAAATTTCTTAACAGGCTCATACTCATAAATGACATTTCCTTTTTAATTTTTCTACTCCCATCCAAGCAAAATATACTGAAATAACTAAAAGCTAGAACCCATCCATAAAAGCAAAGCCTTGTCATTTGGAAATTATCAAAGAGCAAGGGATGACTCACACCTTTTTTGAAAAGTTCAAGTCATGATCACAAACTGCAAACCAATTTCCTTCTGGTTTCTCATAAAAGAGAGCCAGGGAGGAAAATGGTTGGAGTCCCATAAAGAAAATATTTTTCAAACAGAAGACTTTGTAAGTTAGAATGTACAACAGCTTTGGAATTAGAGCCATGCCTCTCTTTATGATCTTGCACAGCTTTTCTTCTGTTGGCACCAGTCAAAGCGAATGAAAACAGTGGGTTTCCTGTTTGTTGTTGTTGTTGTTGTTGTTGTTGTTTGATGAGACCCCACCAGATCACTTAGTCAGGTTTCATATGGTCGTTACGGATTAAACTAGAAGCAGATGGCTTTGTCTCATCTCTCATAACAGTTCCCAGAGTTCTCTTAGGCTTCCTACTCACCTCTGTAATCACCATCTTACATTTTCTTTTAACATGTCTCTGTCAGTATTAAAACTTATTAGATAATTAGCACAAACATTTCGGTGGATGAAAATGATGGCGTTGTACACTGTGCTATGGGGAATTCCAGGAAAATCCTGCTCTAAATTTTATTTTTAAAACATGTTTGTTTGCATTTATCTATTGGTTTAGTCAAGGTTACCTGACTTCATTATGTGGGCTAGAAGACAGAGACATGAGCTGATGTGCATCACTCTTGTATTTTTCAGTATCATGTTAGCTTTTTATGCCTATCTTTTCCTCATACTTTCTAAAGAGAATAAAATTTGTTTAAACTCTTTCTGAGACAGTGTTGACTAAAGGCCTAACATAGATTTTTAACAAACTGTTTTAATTCTCATTCAGTACAGCATGTTTTCTAAATTTACTATTTCTTATTTAATCTATCAATTGTTTATTTTTAACATGTATTGGTTAGTTTTTAAAGCCAGCCTTTTCTATGTATATTCTTGTACTTGGCCTCTAATTTAATCTATTGTAGTCAAATAATAGTTAAAATAGATCAAGACTTATTTTATAGGTAGGTTTTGATCCGTAGTAAAGGTTCTATTAAAAATAATTTGAATGGATAATGATTATGTGGTACATATACACAATGGAAGCATATTCAGCTCTACAAAGAAAAAAATGTGATTTTCAGGTAAATGGATGGAAATAGAAAATATTAGGTTCCAAGGAGCAATTCAGATCTAGAAAGATAAATGTCACATGTTCTCTCTTATTTGTGGACCCTAGCTCCAAGTCTTAAGATGTGAGTATATAAACTGGAGTAACCATAGAAACTAGGAAAGTAAAAAGATATCATTGTGAGACAGGGAGAAAGAATTCTGGAGAAGCAGTTAGTAGGACACAGGTGCTATAAAGGAAGAAATATAAAAAATGATGAAGGGAGTTTAAGTGAGAAGGGAGGAGGTAGGGAGGACAATACTGAGGATCAGATAGGAGGAATAAATAACATAAGGGATATTTGGAAAAGCTATAAGAAAACATGCTATTTTATATTTGCGTAGATACACATACACATATCACACACACACACACACACACACACACACACACACACACACACACACGATGACATTGCTTCACTTAGGGTGATAATTATCCCTGCAGGAGCCTTAGACTAACAAAATTTCACCATCAGCCATGAGAATTTTTCTTTTGAGTTGTTTGTTGGTCAAGGGAGTCCAATAGGTTATGGCTGTAGCCCTTGGTTGCTTCCTAGAATTTGAAAGTAAGACACTATTACTGAAGGCATAACACCCTTTGGGCACAGAACTTGGAGGAATCAAGCGGAAACTGACCTGAGAGCCTCCTGCCTAAGGACTAGCTCTGATGCAATCTGGTGATATGCAAGCTACTAAAAGGGGAAAAAAAGCAATAAGTTGTCCTACCAAGTTATAAAGCCTATAAAACACAATGACCAATAATGATATGATATCTCCAAAGTTACAACAGTGGCCTTTGTTTATTTGGGATAATCATAGCCACATAATTGGACTCAATGCCCACTCAGGAAGGAAGGAATCTACTGCAGGAACTGAGCCAATGAATGATGGCTTGTGATGTCACTCAACTTACTAAGCCCACTTCCCCAATCCTGTGTAATTCCTAAATGCATTCTGTATATTTATTATTTTCTTCACAGAAAGTGTGGCTCTCACCCCTCATCAAAGAAACTGCTTTTGGTAGTAGAAGACCATTACAGAAACCTACAACAAATCAAAATACAGAAAGCAAATATCATGGGATCTTAACCCCAAGAGATCCCCAATGCAACCTCTAACAGCTAAGGCTCAGGGAACATTGAGAAAGAGGAACGGAAAGATTACAAGAGCCAGAGGACCAAGATCTATGTTCTAGTGTCTCCAATATAAGAAGGAGAAGCTGTACCCAATAAATCTCAACCAAGTTTTGCCTAACCAAGACATACTTAATGACAACATCAGTTGACATGCCAGTGTTGTTGGGGGAATTCTCACAAAGCCCAACTCCTAGATGAAGAACTACAGACAATTAATGGCTTCTGAGAGAGGAAAGAGAATTGGTCTTCTCCAGACTCAGGTCCCCTAATAGGTTATCCAATCCCAAATAGTAGTCTCAAACATATATACATGTAAGTACACTAAATAGACTCAGTAGGACAGATAGATAGATAGATAGATAGATAGATAGATAGATAGATAGATAGATAGATAGATAGACAGATAGATATAGATATATGCATATAAAACCATATATTAGCAATAGCAATGAAACAAAAAGAGGTGATGATTTTGAGAAGATGTTAGGAGGGCCCAGAAAACATTAGAGGCAGAGAGAAGACTGGAAACTATGTAAATATAGTATTCATGCATGAAATTTTCTAAACAAAAAATTAAAATAGCATAAACATTGTTGGAACAACCAACCATTTTCTGATTAGATTTAAGTTACAGCCCATCAGACAGAATCCATAGCTAGGATCATTATTGGGCCTAGAACCTATGGCTAGATAGAGCATATGGCCTTCTAGCAAAAAACGTACTGACAATTATTTTTAAGGGTACATAGTATTATCCTGACTCCTAAGGACCTATCATTATACCCATAAATTAATACATCTCAGTCTTTTATAGAAAAACTGCAATTTGAAGTAGGTGGTGACTGACACAGAGACCCATAGCTGGCCAAAGTGCAGAGAAAAGACACTGAAGAATGCTTAGCACTAAATGCCCTAAATAGCCCTAAATATTTACATTGCAACTCCCCATCCCAAGGCTTAGTGATCTTTGTTGAAGAGAAATGGAAAGAGTGTAAGAGCCATCTGTAATGGGTGACTACAAGGAAACAGCATCTTTTGAACACATCAGGGCAGCTATATCTATGAATTCAAAGCAGTTATGGTAGCATACACAAGACCTGTACATGCTTAAGCCAGACCAAATCTCAGCATGGAGAGAGGAGATGGACATAAAGTCCCACCACTATTGATAACTGATAGCTATTAAAAATGGGACAGTTGGGTATATGCCCAGGTGTGGTTTATATCTGGGTCTTGAGGTAGAGCTATTCCCAATTTTTTGAAAAAGTTCCAGATTAATTTTTACAGTGCGTGTACAAGTTTGCACTCCCACCAGCAGTGGAAGAGTGTTCCCCTTATTCCACATCCTCACCAGCACGTATTGCACCTTGAATTTTTAATCTTAGACATTCTGACATGTGTAGGATGGAATCTCAGAGTCATTTTGATTTGCATATTGCTGATGGCTAAGGACATTAAACATTTCTTTAGGTGCTTCTCAGCCATTAGAAATTCTTCTGTTGAGAATTCTCTGTTTAGCTCTGTATCCCATTTTAAAAATTGGGTTAATTATTTTGTTGCCATTTAATTTGAGTTCTTTATATATTTTAGATATTAGCTATTTCTCAGATGTAGGGTTGGTGAAGATGTAGGGTTGGTGAAAATGTAGGGTTGGTGAAGACCTTTTGCCATTCTGTAGGCTGACAAAAGATGTCCCACCGTACCACAAAGACACTTACTCAACTTTGATCACAGCAGCTTTATTCATAATAGCCAGAAGCAGGAAACAATCTATATGTTCCACAGCCAAAAAATGGATAAAGAAAATGTGACACATATACACAATGAAATACTACTCAGCTATTAAAAACAAGGACATCATGAAATTGTAGGCAAATGGATGGGACTGGAAAATATCATCCTGAGTAGAGTAACCCTGACCCAGAAAGACACATGTAGTAAGTACTCACTTATATGAGGATATTAGCCATAAAATACACGATAACCATGCTACAATCCACTTATCCAAAGAAGCTAAGTAGCAAGGAGGGCCCAAGGAAGGATGCTTGAATCTCACATACAGAAGGGGAAATGAAATAGACATTTGAAGTAGATGGAGGGAAGTGAAAAAAAAAGTTTGGCACTACTTAATAATGAAAAGTCATGAACTAGTTATATATGAAAAAAAATGTTAAAACAGTATTACACTGAGTGAAAAGAAACCAAAAAAAAGGAGTGTGCCATGGTACCATTCATATGAAGATTTTAAGCAGGAAAAATATGCATCAGTCTCAGAGCCCAGTACTGTGGTTGAGCAGACGGCCATCTGTTTCAATCTCCTGCCGGTCCCTGCCGGCACAGGGCACCTCTCAGGTACCTTCAGGTTGCTGTATCCATGTGACCAGTAGGAATGCAGCAAGCTTCTCTGATACAGATTCATACTTCAACAGGAAATAGCACACAGTCGTGTCTCGAAAATAATTAGCTTTCAAATAGACTCCAACATACCATCTGCCTCCAAAGAACTCAAAACCTAGATAATTAGCGTTAGGGTGTCTCAGTGGTAGAATTCCTGCCTTACATGTGCCTGATCCTACGTTTGATCTCTTAGTTAAAATAGAAGTTAAAAAAAGAACCAAATACTAACCCATCTAGTGAACTAGGTAGCCGCAATAATCATATAAAATGTACAGTAATACCGAATCCATTGATGGCATAAAGAAACACAAAACAAGGCCGCCTACAATTTTTTTAGTGACAGAATCAATAAGGCTTAATAATTTTCAAAATTTTTACAAAATTGAGATCTTCATTATGTAACCTATTTTATGTATCTGCCTGATTTTGTATACACTATTTTATTTATCATTTACTTTAGTCCTGAGGGATATATAACTCATTTTTTTTTTTTTTAGATCAAGAACCTGATGTTTTGCCAAACATGTCATGGCCATACCAAGACCAGCTCTTATAGTTTGTCCCTCTCCACAACAACACAAAAGACTTATAGCTATATTGCCTTCTGCTTTACAAAGATTACAGGCACTGAGGGATGTGATAATTTATGTTGACCATTAACTCGATAGGATCTAGATGGGCTAGGAGACAAACCACTGGGCATGGCTGTGAGGGAGCTTCTATTGGGTTAATTGCGTGGGAAGAGTGATAATAAATGAGGGTGATACTACCTGTGGGCTAAGGTCCTAGACTTAACAAAGAGACAGAGGGCAGCTGAGCATCCTCAGTTATCTGTTTGCCTCCTGAATATGGATGCAATGGGACCAGCTGCTTCAAAGTCCTGTTGCCATGCCCACCCCACACTGATAGATCACGAGCCAGAATAAATCCTCCTTTCTTTAAGTTACATTAGTCATATCCACCCCCTACCCCCACCAATACGAAAGGAAATTAATACAAAGGGATTCCCATGGTTTCTTGGCTGAGGTGGCACTTATACTGGGCTGTCAAAGCTGGCCTAGGCGAGAGAACATTGCAGTTGAAAGAAAAACTATAAGCAAACACAGCTTTCAGCAGGGCCAGGCTCTGGAGGCATATGGAGACAAGAAGCATATTAATTGGATTGGGATAGTGGTGCAAATCGTAGATTTAGTCAGGAAAGAGTATAGCATAGTGGAAACATGCCAAATAGGATACGGAAGGTTACTGACAATTTGCTGAAGCTTTTAGAAAATGGAATAATAAGAAGCATGAACTACAGAACACATGAAATATTATAACATTAATATCAAAGTGTATTTATGATTATGATAAAAAATGGATAAGTGGTGAATGGGCTACAAAGTGGTAAAGGGAGAATGTGAAACAAACGTGTTCAGAAGGTTTTCCCACTAAGGATGGAAAGCAAAACTCAGCCAAAGAGCACATTTCTCAGTATAAGAGAGCCACGCTTTATTAAAGACAGAAATAAAGGACTTAATGAGAATAAGCAATCCGTGTCGAAAAGTGTTTAAGAGGAATTTCTGTCAAAATAAGGAGGGTTGAATGAGCTCAAGAGCAAAGACAATCCTTAAGCATTGAAAGCAAGAAGGATAACTTTTGCGCATGTGGGGGGAATGCCAAGGGGGTTGAAAAGTCAAAGGAGGCTGAACGAAGGTGAATACAAAGATGGCATCCGCCTGCATTCTGACCTTTTCAATAACGTGATGTGCAGGACCCTGAATAAACAAGACAAATGAAACAAAATAGAATTACAAATTCTGAATAGAATAAGAAGGCCACTTGAGAATTGAAATTGTGTCCTTTGAAAGATAAAAAGGGTGACTCTCCAGCTAGCTCAGTAAACTCATAGGACCCTACAGAGTATGGCACTTAAGGATTTTTTTTTTTGTTGTTGTTATTCTAAAGATTGTCTGACAACAGGACAAGTCAACTCCTAGCAACATCCAACCTGCAGCAAACAAAATGATGAGCATCAGAGAACCTCTTTATAGAGATGGCTTCAAATGTGACAAACCAGCCACTGGGCAAAATGTCCTTCTTTCTGCCACAGACAGAATTCTGCCTGAAAATGGGCAAGTTTAGATACAGGCAGAGTCAACGGCCAAAATCTGTCAAGACAGGGTAAAGCAAGTCCTCAATAGTTCCTGCCTCACAAATATGTCTGTCAGATATATTGGGCCAGAAGGCTGAAGATGATGCTCCAATGTTATAGAGCGTGTTGGGGCAGTAAACTCTCTCAATCCTTTTTTTTTTTTTTATTTTGGAAGCTGCTAACCTGCACTCTGGGTTCACTCAGGTATTTAAATTTTATCCCTTCTCAAGTCTCTGATGGGTTTGAAGACCAGATAGTTTAAGCTTAGTAGATTAGGGGTTAAGATGTTTTTAGATCAAGATAGATGTTTTAATTTAATAGAGATGAAATATGATAGATATTAATTTCCATCCAGAAATTTAGACCCAACAAGATAGGAAAGATGTTTACTTCAAGTTTGCCCAATATAAAATGGCCAAATCACTATGAATATTACACTTATGTAATTCCTGATTGTCTCATGGTTCTTCCTGCTGTGTGCAGTTTACTTTACTTATGTGTAATAGATTAAATATATATGTTATAAAAGAAACAATAATTTTTTTCAAAAAAAAGAAACAACAACAATAATACTGTTAATTCAAAAATAGGGCATTATTTTAATAAACATCAATTTAGGTAGCCATTCTTACATGTTTGTATCTTTATTCATTGTGTCATTGGGTTATTGATTTTCTTACTGTCACATTGTTTGAATTCCTTACATATTTGCAGAATTAACTCCTTATGGATGCCTGGTTGGCAATGGCTTTCTTTTTTTCTACAGGTTGTCTTTTCACTCTGTGGATCACTGGCCTTACCATGCAGAAGGTTTCTGGCCATTTGTAATCCTGTTCATCTATTTTAAACTTCTTTTCTGCTGTGCTTAGCCATCATAGCCAAGCAGATCCTTACTCGGGCAGGTCCCTTGCAGGCTCTTCTGTATGCTGTATTTTACTAATTTTACTGTTCAACTGAATCTGTCTTAATACAATTAGGGTCCCTTTCATCCTGCTGCATGTAGATAACCAGTTTTCTAACTGTGGTTTGTTGAATGGATTGTCCTTTTCTATTTTGTGGCACTTTTACCAAAATTAGATACAATAAACATGTGGACTTACTTCTGATCTCTCTGTTCTGTTCCATTAGTCAATGTATCTGAGTTTATATCAGTATCATGATGCTTTGGTTACCGCAGTTTTATACTTTATTTGATTTTTTTCTTTTATTGAAAATATATTTTTCATACACCGTATTTTATATAGTATATTAAATATATTCATACAGTAATGGTTCTAGCTTTGCTATTTCTGTTCATGATTGCTTTGGTTATTTTGGTTTAGTGATTCCATATAATTCTAGAATTCAAAACTTTTTTATATAAAATATCATCGAAATAGTAATATAGATTGCACTGAATATTTATATTGCTTCCTGAAGGTTGGATATTTAAACATGTCAATTCTTCAAATCTGTGAACCAGGCATATCTTCCTATATATGTGTGTCTTCAATATATCTTATCCATGTTTATAGTTTCCATGGTAGTAATATTTCATCTCCCTCTTTATCTTTTTTCCTAAATATTTTACGTGATCTTAAATATCATTGTCAGGTGATTTTATCTTTGTCAGATAAACAATTGTTCATGCATAACAATTGCTTATTTTCATATTCTAATTGTCCATCCAGTAACTTAAGTAAATTTGTTCATTATTAATTCTATAGTTGTTATATAAATGTCATCTGAAGAATTTTCTACACATAAAATTGTATCATTCACAGAGACAGTTGATAACTTCCATTTTTTTCTTGTCCTTTTAATTTGGCCAGGACTCCTAGTACTGTACTGAGTAGAAATTATACACATGGGAAACCTTTTCTCCTCTTTCCCAATTAAAATGTTTTGTTTTACATGTAGAATATCAAATCAAATATGAACCGTTGTCACCTCCCTAGATTTTCTATCCAGTGACCATCAAGCTGTCATAGTATGTCCTTGAGGTAGAACTGATGATGTAGTGTATCCTTGGGGTAGAGGTGCCTCACTGGGAAGTTTAGTAAAACAAATGTTAAGGTTGGGCGTGGTAGCACATGTCTATAATTCCAGCACTCAGGAGGCAGAGGTAAGTGGATCTCTGTGAGTCTGAAGCCAGCCTGATCTACAAAGTGAGTCCAGGACAGCCAAGGCTACACAGAGAGACTCTGTGTGCAAAAACATAAATAAATAAATAAATAAATAAATAAATAAATAAATAAATAAAACAGATGTTCTGCTAGGCACTGCAACTCTTCAGAGCATGATTCAAGCCAGCAGCACAGTAAAACTTATGTTTAGATAGTACTCAAATACAGTGGTGTGTGTGTGTGTGTGTGTGTGTGTGTGTGGTTGTTGTTGTTCTTGCTTCACATGCCATAATATAGGCAAAAATAATGGTCTAAATCCAGGCAGAAGCAATAGAGATTATGGAGAGATGATATATAGCGCTCTTGAATACAAACTAAAGTGTTTGTTGTGGAAGTTGCTGAAGAAACTGAAGATGACTCCAAGATTCTTATGCTTGGGGACTGAATAAAACAGAAACTTTCCCTGACATTCCTCACTTCATTACACATTTCTTCATTTAAAATTAATAAGTCTGTTTGAACATGTGCTCTCTCTCTCTTACACACACACATACACACACACGGCCACATACCCCACATAAAACAAAACAGAAATAGTATCAAGAAAGAAAGAAGTCTCACACCTCCCCCATCAAGGCTCAACAAACATTATGGAAAAGGGGACAAAAAAGTTTGGGAGGACTGGGCTAGAGCAGCATCTACTACACACGACAGAATTCATGTATAGAACATATTCATATAAATCATGTATTCACAGCAATTGTGGTTGACTACACAAAGTCAAGCCTTCAGCATTTTAGCCTTGAGTGGAAGAAGTTCACCAGCTCCTACACCTTGCTTAGGAACTATGGATGGTTGATAATTGCTAGTGGAGGTTTAGTCCCTCGGAGGTGTAGTCTCTAGTAAGATGACAATGCCTCGATGGATGGACACACACACACACACACACACACACACACACACACACACACACACACGTGGGGGGTGTAAGAGAGGTAATAGACTCAGAGGGTTATAAAAATAAAGAATGTATGTGAAGTTGAGGAAGGGCTGTAGGGGAGAGGACCTGGGAGGCATTGGAGGAGGGACTGGGGTTGAATATGATCAAAATAAATCACAAATGTGAATGAAATTCTTAGAGAATAAAATAAACCCATGTATTTAAAATATGTTATTTGCAAGCCCGGTGTTGTGGCGCATGCCTTTAATCCCAGCACTCTGGAGGCAGAGGCAGGTGGATTGATGTGAGTTCGAGGCCAGCCTGGTCTACAAAGTGAGTCCAGACAGTCAAGGGTACAAAGAAAAACCCTATCTCAAAAATCAAGCAAACAAACAAACAACCCCCCAAACCAAAAATGTGTTATTTTCAATAGTTAAGTCATAATGGAAAAGGTCAATTATAGATTTATCAAAGAGACTGCTAAACTACAGGGCTAAAGCCAAATCTTTGCCAATGTAACTAAATAATAACAGGAAAATGTTTCTCCAAACTTTGTATACAATAAAAGTAGGTTGATTAATTGATTCATTGCAGTTTACAGTGCAGGAGATCATATACAAGGCTTTGGGCATACCAAGTAAACACTGAAATACACCCCCAGTTTTATATATATATATATATATATATATATATATATATATATATATATACATGTATACATATATATATATATTTGAGAAAATGTTGGGTATGTAAATAATTATTATTTTATCTTATATAGTGGTAGCTAATAAATATTGTTTTATTCATGTCCTCGTAATTTTTAAAGATAAAATCACAAGCACAAAATAATGTATGTATATGCATTATAAATAACTAGAAAAAAAAACAGAGGGAAGAAAAAGAGTGGTTATTAAAAGCCATAAGACTAATCAAAAAATGAGAAAAAATCAGGACTAAAAGTAGAAACAATAAAAAAATTACCAGACAAGAAACCAAATATACCAACCAGTTATAATAAATTGTGAATTGTTTGATTCACATTAACTAAGAAAAAGCACCAAATTAGATCATAATGCAAGAGATGAACAGATGCTGTTTATTTAAAAGAAGCATGGAACAAGTTGCCAAAGTTAAAAATAATATGAGAGCAAAACTATTTCAGGCAAATATAAACAAAAATGAAGGTTTTTCAAAGTATTTGAGACAAAATCTGTATCAAGGAATAAGAAAGTTTCATGCATGCATAATTTTATATAAAAATGATAAATTTGAATAAAAGTATCCACAAATTCACAAAATTAGTAGCAGCAGTTCATTATACAAAACTACTAGAAATTATATACAATTGTAAGATGTATGACTTCCTCTTTTTCAGTTTTTGAGAGATACATTCTACAAGCAGAATGCAGGTATTAGAGATATGACTAAATGAGAATGAATCAAACAGTACTATACAGTAAACATTATTTTATAATTAATTTATCAAACTGATCAGTTACAAAAAACAAGACAATAAAAGTCCAAGACCTACAGATTACAACCCTTCCTCTCTCTTTAAAAAGATTTTTTTTTCTGAGACAGAGGTATGCATGCCTGTAAATGCTGCCTTTCCAGCTCTTTCTTTTTTTTAATTTTTCCCCATTTTTATATTTTATTAATTTATTCATAATACATCTCAATGGTTATCCCATCCCTTGTATCCTCCCATTCCTCCCTCCCTCACATTTCCCCCTTACTCCCCTACCCTATGACTATGACTGAGGGGGACCTCCTCCCCCTGTATATGCTCATAGGGTATCAAGTCTCTTCTTGGTAGCCTGCTATCCTTCCTCTGAGTGCCATCAGGCCTCCCCATCCAGGGGACATGGTCAAATGTGGGGAACCAGAGTTTCAGCTCTTTCTAAACTCTGGCTGGCTGGTTCAACTCAGCCATTTTGGCTCAAACTCTTCTTCAAGCTGACTGATTCAATCTGACTTCTCTCAGATTTTGACTGAATTGCTGTGCTTGGAAAAACTGCTTCTGAACTCCACGAGCTGAACTGCACTGACTGCACAAACTGAACAGAACCAAACCCAACTGCCATCAACTGAACCTTCCCCCCGAACCCTACTGTACTGTCTCCATGTACTCCTGCTGTGTTCTCTATCCTCTAACTTGCAATGCACTGATCTTTAGTAGCTTCTCTTTCCTGTCTGTTCTTGAGACAGGTGGGCGTATCCTATCATTGACTCATTCTGTCAAGTCTTTCTCTGATTTGATTAGACTTTTTTTTTTTTTAACCTTACAGGTCTTTTGTTTATATATGATGATTTCTGATTTTGGTTTAATGAATTTTCTATGTGTATTAATCTGTTTGCATTTGCATCTGTGTACATTTCTTCTGCTTTTTTGTTGACTCCCTTTTTCCTGTTTTCTTTGTCCTATTTTGGTTTGTATGTTTTTATTTTATCTTATTGTTTTTAAGTGCATGTTTGTTTTCTAATGAAAAAGAGAATGAAAGGATTTGAGTGAGTAGGGACCTGGGGAGGATCTTTGGAAGGAGATGAGGAAGAGGAAATGGTAATCAGAATCTATTTTAAAATAATATTCTAAAATAAAACATTCAAATACAAAAATTGTCAGTAATTTTATCTTAATTGCATAATTAATGGCTTTTTAAAATAAAAAATCAAATTCTGCAAGAACAGTATGCATTTTCATGGAAATAATTGATGAGTAAAATGAATTTATTAGCTTGAATCAATTTGTAATTTTTAAATGATATATAGCTTTTCATCCTCAGTATGTCATACATTTTGACCAATGGAAATGATCACAAAGAATAAATGGACTTTTCAGCCAATATTTATGATATATTTAAATCACTAAATGTTTACATTTTGAAGAAAATGCTATCCTGCCTCTTTCCATTTATCACAATGCTTAATAATACCCTGAAGTGTCTAGGTAATGCAGAAGTTGTGCACAGACTATTTCTAAATCAAGATTTTTGTGTTTTATTTTCTGTGAGCTTCATGGCCTTGCCTTGCTTTTATTCATCACTTAGAATTTTTCCTTAGATTTTGTTTGCAGAGATTATACAGGCATCAAAACACGATTCTTCCTAGGGTAGGACTTTTAAAAGTAATTTTTTTGGTAGCATACAAAACACTGGGCACCACTATGACATACTTTTTGCCCTTTTATTCTTTCTTTCCTCTCCTATTCATCTTCTTCTTCCTTCTCTTCTCCCCTGTAGACTCCCTCCCTCCTCCACACTCTCAGTTTTTCTTCTCTTGCATCATAGAACATGAAATAAGAGATAAAACGTGCATTGTTTGTCTTTCTGACTCTGGCATGTTCCAACTATCATAATGAGCCAGGTTTCACCCTTCTCCCAGTGAATGATATAGTTTCATTAATTTTTAATCCATATTTTTGTTTTATTTTGGTGGAACTGCTACTGCACGTTTTCAGAGAGAACGATATAGGAAAGCAAAAACAAATATCCAAGACAGACATGTCTGAAACATAGAGTAAAAGTTCTTTCTTTTTGTTGCTCATTTTGAATGCTGGTGCTGTACTTCCAAGTGTCATGATTCAGAAGAAATGTTATGCCTTTTATTATTTCTAGGATAGGAGGATGCCACACTTTTTTTAAGCCATTCATCTTTTGATGACTTCTGGGCTACTTCATACCTTACGTGTTGTTCCTTTTTATTGTGCATTGATTAGTGTTTTGCCTCCATGTATGTCTGTGTGAGGGTGTCAGATGCCCTGGAACTGCCGTTATAGACAGTTGTAAGTTGCAGTTGGGTACTGGGAATTGAACTTGTATCCATTGGAAGCACAGGCAATGTTCTTAACCATTCAGCCATCTCTCCAGGCCCAGCATATCTTAGTT
Source organism: Acomys percivali (assembly GCA_907169655.1). Lineage (NCBI taxonomy): Eukaryota > Metazoa > Chordata > Mammalia > Rodentia > Muridae > Acomys > Acomys percivali. The sequence continues at coordinate 39,149,885 of OU015750.1, read as the reverse complement.
ATTGTGAACAGTGTTGAAATAAACATGGATGTGCAAGAATCTCTGTGGGTTACTGACTTAGATACTTTAGGTATAGACATAGGAAAACTGTAGCTGGATCCATGGTACTTTTCCTGTTACTCCTTTGTGTTCATCTTTAGAAAAATGATGATTCATTTGCTACAAAATCTAAGCCCAGTCTCTCTTTCTCTCTCTCTCTCTCTCTCTCTCTCTCTCTCTCTCTCTCTCTCTCTGTTTTGCCTAGAAAATAGTCTTTCTAATCTGAAAGACTACTGAGTTACATAACTTCTAATTTCTTTGTATCTTTTAATGTTAAGTGTGGCCATTGTAATACCTAACTACCAGGATCATTGGGACAATCAAATAATCGCAGAGTTTTAAATACAGGACTATCTATCAGTAAATGCTTCATAAACTGTTAGCTATTTGACCAATATAATTACTGTCAGAAACTATATGACATGTCTAAAAGGGAGAATTTAATCAAAAGGATTAAAGCATCTTGCTTACCATGTACTAGCATAAAGGACAATGTGTAAAGTACGGGGCAACCTGGCTACCACCATAGGAGCAAGAGGAAGGAGTAGTTAGTAGAAGCCCAGAAGAAGCCAGTCCTGCCACTTGGCAGAACTATGGCCTCTGTGCTCCACTGACACACTCAAGTGACAGAGATCAGGGAGAGGATTGCCCTAGTTTGGCCCTAGAAAGGACAGCTTTCCTGTTCAAGGTAGGAGAGACCTTCACCAAAACGCACTACCCTCCACCATGTTCCATTGGTTCTTAACACAAGTATGTTGGAATATTTCAAATATTCTCCTACTTACAGATCATTTATGATTCAAACCTTAGCAGCTAGTGCATTGCTTCTGTTTGTTTCATTTGATTTTGTATTCAGTGGTCAAGAATCTATTTGTCACTTGTAAAGAACACTGGGTCCTGAACATTTTCTCTGATTTCAAGAAACAGTTTCACTGAAACTAACACAGCATGTCCTAGAACTTGATAAACTTCTCATATGTTATGGAATGGTCATAATAGTACAATGTATTTTGTTTATTTTTAAAAGCACGTTTTGTGTCTTTTACAACTTTTGTGTGTGTGTGGTTTTGAACACTGAGAGGAAATCTTTGACAGAGCCATCAAATGTAAAAAATTAGAGAAAGCAGAGTTGTGGAAGAGGTCTGGCGTGATCTAAACTCTGCAATTAAAGATTCAAAATAATGCGAAAATCCACAGTCTTTGCAGACAATATGCCGAAGAATATTGCAATCTACATTTCATTCCTCCTATGGAAGTTTAGGTTGCTATTTTGATGGAAAAAGATATGAGTCATATACATATATGGTGTGTGTGTGTGTATCATTGGTTAATTCTATTACTTAATGCACTTGCTTTGTTTTTTGTTTTGTTTTGTTTTGTTTGTTTTTAATTGTACACAAACTAGAATCTTTACTAAGAAGGAATCCCAAGTGAGAAAATCTTTCCATCAGACTGAATGTAGGCAACTCCATGAGGCATTTTTATGATTAAAAATTGATGTGAGAGGTTACAGCACACATGAGTGGTAACATGCTTGGGCAGATGAGCCTGGATTGTATAAAAAAAGCAGGCTGAGCAAGGCATGGGGAGTGAGGCAGTAAACCACATTCCTCCATGGTTTCCACTTCACTTCTTGTCCCCATGCTCCCGCCTTGAGTTCCTGCCTGGACTTACCCTCAGTGGACTATAACCCAGCATATGTAAGCCAAACAAACCCTTTTCTTCCCAAATTGCTTTTGATAATTGCTTTTTTTTAATCACTCAAAACAATAGAAATTGAACTAAGACAGTTACTCTGTTACGGACTCAGAAAATTCCTGGAAGCATATGCACACTCAAGATACAGACAGAGAATATGAGAATTAGAATAGCTTTTCCTCTGACTATTTGTAGGTAGTATACTTGTTTCAGTGTACAAATGAACAGAAATAAACTGAAAATAAAATCAAATTAAAAGGCTATTAAACTATTAAAAGCATACCCATTATAAGAAGCTATTATGACTTGTTTTAGTAAGCTACTAGAAGCAGGACATATTTACATTGTACAAACAGGACGTTTCAAATGGTATCTGGACTGAGGCTCCTAACAATGCAGCTCCACAGCCACACATAGATGCTCTCTCTGGAAGTCAGCTGCGATGGTAATCTTTATTGTCATCTTGACTTAACTGAGCAATACCTATGAGGCCAGTGAAGCATAACTCAGTGTGTCTGTGAGAGTGCTGCCAGAGTCAAACAGGTAATGTGGGGGGGGTCTGACCTAATGAGTTATTTAATCCACTGATGAATTAAAGATTTGAAAGGACTAGTCTTTTCAAAGGGAAGGCCCAGCTTCCTGGGGAGTGTCCCTGGGGAGTGTCTTTGGCAGTTAGATCTTGTCCCACCGCCAGCATGCTGCTGTATTGCTCTGGTCCCTGGTGGCTATGGATTGGATACTGCTCTACCACACCTCCCCTGTTGCCATAGGCAGACACCTCGACGCTCTAAGTTGGAAGAACTCTTTCCTGCCTTTAAGTTGTTTATGTCAGGCGTTCTTCACAGCCATCCGAATGCCAACTGACACAGCAGTGTGTGTCTCGGTTCTTGGTACGTTTGTTAGAAACATGAAGTACATTATCTGCCACACTAATGTTCAAATGATCATTTGAGAGATGGTAACCCAGGTGCACAGATGTCTAATCCATATTATAATAAGTACAGAGTTAGGTAAGGGTGATGGATGCTTATTTTGCTCATAACAGAGAACCTTATAAAGAAAGTTGTGTTTGAGTTTCATATAATAATTAAGAGATTATTTTATTTATTCTTTCTGTTTCAAAAATTTCACATGGACACTTTGAGGTTTATAAGGTATAGAAATATATTCAGTGGACACTTTGCAGTATATGTTTATATGGAAAGTGTTACATTTTCTGAGATTGGAAAGTAAAATGTACAAGGCAGAGTACTTAAATTTGACCCCAAACATTTGGCTCTGTTTCAAAAATAAAACAAAATTTAAAAATTAGAGATATGCTTGCCTCTTAAATTCTTGGTAAGTTTCAGAAATTAAATTTACAAATTGGCCATATTAGCAATCAATAATAATATTATCTTCACAACAAAGATCTTAATGAAAGCATTAATAGAATTATACTGAGATATTTCACCTTTGAGTTGTAAGGAAAGATGACATTGTTGTATTCCTGTTACAGAGAGCAAAGAAAATGCATTTACTTTTCCATTTTAATAATATTTTATCCGATGCTCTTAATTCAAGTGACCTTTTCCTACATTAGAACAATATTTCAGTAAGCACCACTCTATTGTCAATGAGAATCAGTTTTATCCTCAAAATGTAAATAAAACTTTGAGATTCTGAGGTCAAAATAATATGCAGTTACATTATTAAGGATTTAATTTTCCTTCATCGGCATTATGAGTGACTTTTATTTCCGAATTCTTAAATATCAGGATTCATTACTAGGCCAAAATCAGCAAATATTTTTTTCATAAATTCTACTTTTATTGTATTAAAATTTGGAGAAGAAAACACAAACATGTATTCTAGAGATAATAGGCATGCATGTGGAAAAGGCATTTGCAAATTTATATTGATAGCATTTAAATGCAGGGTCTGTGTATAAAACTTTTGGGAGTTGGTATACATATATGTATATATATATGTGTGTGTGTATATGTATATATAAATAAGTATATATATACACATATACACAATTGCTTTCCTTTGAAATATGTATATGTATATTCACACATATAAATACATACATGCAAAATTACTTTCCTCTGAAATATATGTGTGTGTGTGTGTGTGTGTGTGTGTGTGTGTGTGTGTGTGTGTGT
>OU015750.1:39131496-39145991 GCA_907169655.1 Acomys percivali | reverse complement strand
TGTGTGTGTGTGTGTGTGTGTGTGTGTGTGTGTGTGTGTGTGTGTGTACTTTGCTTTGAGAAAACTCACCTGAAAGTACTGTTGATATTTAAAGCATATCGAATAAAAAATACTTATGATTGATGCAACAACATGATGACCATCAGGAAAAGTAACAGGCCTTTTGATTATCAGCTGGTAGAATCTGAACATGGTCAGCAGTTGATAGAGAAGGAGCTGAAGCCTTTGTTACAGAGAGTTTTCTATGGGAATTTAAGTCTAACTGCAGATAACTTTCAGCAGGTTTTCTTGGAACAAGTTGGAGACTAATATTTTGAGATGACCTATCTTAAAGTCATAGGTTTATAAAATAGATTTTGACACAGGTGAATAACAACAAAAGCAAACAATTGGACCCTTTGAAAGCCCATCAAGCTGTGAAATGATCATTGAGGTTTGCTATGTGACTAATGCTTAGGTCAGAGCTTCCAGGTACAAGCATTTCAAATAATCAACTACCTGTATTCGATAGATGTTAGTGGAATAAAATTTCAGTTAGTCTGTGAGGTGCCCATCCATGCATTCAAACTTCCCATGCTATTCTTCTAAGAATATAGTCATTTCTATCGAACTTGAGATTATTACAGGGATATAAACTGTGTAGATGGCTATAAAACCCTAAATTTATTAAGAAATAGTTTGGAAACCACATACACAACTTGAATTATACTTATTTTATTAACTAGGTAACAGAGATCAAGATACTGTTAGTAGGAAGAGTTATATAAAGATATGTATATATAAGTGAGGTATCTGTGAAGATGTCTAGGATGTCCTCAGGAGAATAAGACAAGAGGGAGAGAGAGAACAATGACCCACTGGAGAACCTCTGCCTCTACTGTGATGCCCAGGGTCAGCTCTGAGGGAAGGAAAGCCATCAATTACCAGACTGATCATACATGCTACCTTCCGACCTCTTTGCTCGGACCACAAAGAATACAGTGAGGTCTGGTGTCCAGATGCCATGACTTTATCCATTCAGTACTAAATTAAACCAAGTTTGGCTGAGCTGGGAGAACAGCTTCAATATGAAGGATAAAATTCTTTATCAATATCTTCAAGGCATTACTTTTCCATTCTGTGACTGACATGAGATCAGCTCTCTAAGAATGAGCACAGAGAATTCTGGCCATGCCAACAGAAAGAATAGAGCAGCTCTGACAGGAGGCGTCATAGATGCTAGTAAAGGAAATTTGGGAATATGCAAACTCTCTATTCTCTTTACACACCTCCTGGTGAAAGTACCAATGAAATGAGAGCATTTAGACCTAGGGTAGGGGAATAGGGTGAAAGTGGGAGGGAGGGAAGAATGAGAGGATACAAGTGATGGCATAACAACTGAGTTGTAATCTGAATAAATTAATTAAATAAAAACAGAACAAAACAAAACCAAAAACCAACAACAACAAAAAGAGAAAGAACTTGAACACCTCACTCAGAAGCTAGAAAAGTATCCCAGAGTGCTGATATGTTGTATTGATAACTTCTCTGTTGCTGTGATAAAACATCATGGCCAAAGGAACTTATAAAAAGGAATATTTTTATTGGGTTTATGGCTCTAAAGGGATAAGAGTCAATCATGGCATCAAGGGCCAAGCATGGCAACAGTGCCAAAAGCTATGAGCTCACACCTTTAACTGCACGTATGAAACAGAGAGGGTGAACTGGAGATGCGAGTCTTAAACTCTTAAAGCCTGCCCCCAGGAACACATTTCCTCCAACAAAGCTGTACCTCGTAGACTTCCACAAGTAACAGCACCAACTGGGGAACACATGTTCAACCCTCTGAGCCTATGGCAGATAACCAATTCAAACCATTACCTGTGTACATGTTACGTAAGGGAGGAATCAAAAGCAAGTTTTATGTGGTGTTTGTTTTGAGAGTATGATGATGGAAATGTGTGTGATGTGCTTGCTCTAAAGCAGTGTTATTAACCGCTCATTCAAGGATTAATGTGACCAAACTGTGCTCTGCAGGGAAGTGTTTTGCTGCTGAGAATTAATTATTCCTTCAAGAAAGTCCATATGCCACATATGGTCCTTTCTAAGGAGTTAAATAGATTTACAGATAATGCATATTCTATGTTACATACAAGGACTCAACTTGTATCCAAGAACAAGCTACTCAATGACTTGCACAGCATCCTTTTGAAGTGTGTCCCATCTGTTCTGCTTTTGTAGGTTTTTTAAAAAAATGTTTATTTTTATTTTATGTATATGGGTAGTTTTGCCTGTATGTTTGTCTGAACATCATGTGTGCTCAGTTCCCACAGAGACCAGAAGAAGGTGGTTGATCTCCTGGAACTGGACTTATAGATGGTTGTGAGTTGCCATGTGGGTTGTGGGAGTCTAACCAAGGGTCTCTGGAAGAACAGCCAATGCCCCTAAATGCTGAGCAATTTCTCTAGCCTTTTGGCCCCATGGTCTAAACAGATATTGGACCTATCTCTTCCTGTCTCTTCTAACACCATAATAGTTGTTTCTATTCACCAATTCTTCTCTAATGATTTAGAGACTTGACTTTCTCTGATCCTAACTGAAATGAAAATTTCCTCAAGGGTACCTTCCTCTGCATGCCGTAGAACATCACCTCAAGTTTGCCTTGTCAGTTTCTTGATATTTAAGCAGACTTCTCAAGGGTCTCATTTGTCCATTAGTCCCCAGAGCACCAGGCCGCTCATCACTGTCAGGTTACTAATGTCCTCCGTCCACCTAAGACATACTAGTCAGAACCAAGCCCATTGCGTCCATGCTTCTGCCTTGCCAATCAGCTACTTTCAGGGTTCTCTGCTGTTTCTGATTCTTGTTCAGAAATACAGTTTATATACTTTGACTCTTACCATATTGATAATCGTCTAAGCTCTCCCATCACCTCCTATAATGATGCCCTTTCTGGATTTCCTTTATTCTCCAAACCTGAGGGTCATGACCCGGTTATTTAGCTGCACTTCTTCTGTTGCCTGTGAATTTGCATTTAGGTGAGAGTTACATGATCCGTATGACATCACACAGACTCACAAGTTCAGTCATAGCACGCAATCAATAACTGGACATCAAGTGAGCATGCTTAAGTATGTTGACTACTTAACACTGAAAACCAAATTTCTCACTCTAGTTTTAGTAGCCCAGAGGAAAATGGCTGCAAAAATAAAATAAGCAAACAGAAAGCTACAATCATATTGGATTATTGTTCATTTTCCTGTTAAATCAGTATTTAATTGCCTTCCATATGCTTACCTCACCTCTGTGTCTAAAATGACCAAATCTATATTGTTGTTAATTTACATTCAACTTCTTTCTGAAACTTCTAATTTTTGTATCTCCTTTAAATTTATTTTTCCCTGAGATTTCTGTCATCATAAACTCTGAACCCAAGCTGTTACATGGTGCCTAGCATAAAATGGGCCATCACATTCTAGTCCCACCCACTTTCCCATATTTTGTTGTTTATAATATTTTAAGCAATGGCAGTATCTGCACATGTATATTTCCACTTGATAATTTTTAAGCTTTTTTATGTGTATGTGTGTATCAGTGTGTGAGTAAGGGTTTGTGTGATGGTATGATATGTGGGTGGGTAGGTGGGTGTCCCACAGAGGGCAGAAGAAAGTGTCATATCCTCTGGAGCAAATTTATTTTCTTTCTTCAAAGATTTTTTTTTTTAGTTTTAAATTACATGTATGAGTATGCCATGTGAATTTAGTATCCAGTGGGGTCCAAAGAGGGTGTTGGATCTCCTGGAGCTGCAGTTGTAGAAGACTGTTAGCTTCCCAGAGTGGGTGCTAAGACCTGAACACAAGTCCCTCTGCAAGAACAGTACTCACTGTTAGCCACTGAAACATCTCCTCAGTCCCTGTAGTGATTTTTCAACCCATACCACAAGCCATTCTTGGATAAAGACATGGTATCCCACAAATATTAATGTAGAAACAACACATGTTAGTCCCCTTCTTTTCTCCAGATACTAAAGAAGTAGTATATAATCGGGACCCAGTACCATCTAAGTATTCACAGTTACAGGCTATTCAACAGGATAGAAGAAATCAAATAATGAGCATCTATAAGGCTGCCCATGTTATTCATGAGCACAAGGCAGACAGTAGCCCTAATCTAAAGTGAAAACACAAAATTCAGGCATCCAGTTACCATAACTGTTTACTTTATCTGTTTTCTTGTGGCTTTTTGTAAAGACCCCTGAGAAAATTTAGCCCCATGTATGACAATCCACAGAGCAGTGCACAATGTAAGGAGCTATGTACAGAATTTACCAAGTTAATATTCCCCAGAGTCAACACCAGCACACCTGGTATATGCCACTTGAATATGTTCACAGTGGAGGTAATTGCTGTAGGAGATACTGGAAAGTAGTCTTACCTGCTGCTTTTAATTTGACATAGACTCTGAGGGAAACAACCCACCTTATGTAAAAACCATGTAACCTCGCAGTCACTGCTGCTCTTCTCTAAATGGAAGATGGATACAGGCCAAGCAAAAATCTGTGGTTCTAAAAACCATCCTATGTATTGAACTATGTGTAACTGAAAACTCTTCATAGATTCTACATATTCAATTTTTTTCAGTATTCTTAAACATCCAAGAAAACCCACAGCTCTCACAACCTCAGACATAGCACAACTACCTTTTTATAGGAGAATGATGACTGAGATAGAAACATCCCGAACACACGCACCCCCACTGCCACACACACACACACACACACACACACACACACACACACACACACACACCACATGTTTTTCCTCAAGAGAGAGTGAAGCAATGGACAATTTTACAAAAATATTTTTATATATTTTAAATATTAATTTAAATCAAGCCAAACATTGAGCCAAATTATAACCAGTGATTATTTTTTTAATATGACATTTCTATATTTCATTTTCTGATTATACTGATACTCATGAGAAGAACCTTTATGGGAAATCGTAAGAATCAGGAGAAAAAAAAAAAAGGTTTTTGCATGGCATTTCCACCTCCTGAGTCATTCCACTCTTTAGCACAGCTAACATCACATGACCTAAAATTCGTTTAAAATGTGAACACTTTCCACAATATGAACTATTCTACATGCTCACTCTCCTTTTTTTCACAAATAAAGATAATCTATTTTCCCAAGCAATTAATTAATTTTCATAGTTGTCCTCATACAGAGGGAAGGGGGAGTTCAATACTGTCACTCGGAGTCTATTAAAGACATTACATCAATCTTCACTTCTGGGATAGAAGTGACTTACATACCATTCTAAATGGTTAAAATAAAACACAAAGAATCCCAATATCATAGCAGCAGCAATTGTTCAAAAGGCCTTGGGCCTCAGGATGATGTGCCTCTGAGGCTGTGATGAGAAGGCTCAGCCGTGGGCTCTGTCAGAGCCACTGCCATGTTAATCTGCTTCATTACATCTCTACAATTTGTTCAACGCATTAGGCATCAGTATTTCCCTTGTGAGAAGGCCCATCTCTCACTCTGAAAGCTTTATCTTTCAAAGTTAAACAGATATAGGCACAGACGTGAAAGGCTGACAAGCCGAAGAAACATTAAAATACAACATGGCACAGCCAGTGATCATTTTAGCATAGGAAGGTTTTTAAATGCAGAACAGACAGGTTTAGAGTCTTTGAATATTTTGAGTCTGAATACAACATTACAAAGCACATCTTATTTTAAATTCCATCATTTGGCAGAATAGCTATTCACAGATGCGACAAAAATAGAATCATGCTTGCTTACCTGAAATAAAGGGAACGGTAATCATAGCACAGAATCCATGTGCGTGTTGCATATAACAGTCTCCAAGGCAGGGCTCTAGAATTCAGCCTACAGTACAAAGTAAAACCTCACAAGTGCGATATCCTTACAAAAAATGAGAAGAAAAGGCAGGGAAATCACTGCATCCCCTTTGCTTCTGCCTTAGCTTTCTGTTCTGACACTCACTCGCTGATGGTACCCACTGTCTGTTAGAAAACAGCATGCTAAATTAAAATAAATAAATAAATAAATATAAGAAGAGATGCATGACAGCTCCATCTTCTGGCCACAAATGGAATCACTGAAATTCAAGTTTCTTTAGCAAAGCAACATTCAAAAAATAAGATTACATGGGGTATAGTTCAGAACTCTAATGTATTCAAATTCAACTACCTTAATTAGTTACGAATTAACATTTTAAAATCATTATACTTCGAACTTAAACAATTGTAATACAACTTTTGAAGTTTGATTTGTTTTTCATTATGTTTAAATGAAATCTAATTTTTCAAAACATTACTAAATATTGCTATGTGAAAATAATTAGATGGCTTCAAATGTGGCAACCAAGCCACTGGGCAAAATGTCGTCGTTTCTACCACAGACAGATTTCTGCCTAAAAAGAGGCAAGCTTGGATGCAGGCAGAGTTGACAGCTAAACTCTGCCAAGCAGGGTAAGCAAGTCCTCAATAGTTCCTGCCTCACAAATATGTCTGTCAGATATATTGGGCCAGAAGGTTGAAGAAGATGCTCCAACATTATATAGAGTTTTGGGTGACTGTTCAGGCAGCAAAATGTCTCTGTCATCTTCTCATTTTGAAAACTACTAACACTCCCAGCACACTCAGGTAATCAAGTTTATTCCTTCTCAAGTCTCTGATGGAGTTGAAGGCCAGGTAGCTTAGTTTTATAATGAAGCTTAATTGTTTATGAGTTAAGATGTTTTTAAGTCTAGATAGATGTTTTAAGTTGATAATGACAATAGATGATGGAGACTGAGTTACATTCAGAATTTTAGAAGCACCAAGATATTCTCTTTAAGGCTGTCAAATACAAACAGCCAAAACACTAAGAATGTAACATTTATATAATCCCTGATTGTGTCATGGTTCTTCTTGCTATAGGTAGTCTATTGTATATATGTGTAATAACATAAATGTATATGTGAACAATAAAAAATGTTTAATTAAAAAAAACAAAAAAGAAAAGAATTGTAATTAATTTTATTACTGGTATCTCTTTGTGGAGAAGTATGTTTTCTTAACAGAAATAATGAAGTGGTGCAAGACAAAAATCTCAGTCAATTCAAACTTTCTGAAACAGTCAAAGTATATAGGCAATTAGAAATGTGATAATTGTGCTATGCAGTAGTGCGGTGAATCTAGGTCTCATTGGGAGAGTAGGAACAGAATTAAAAATTTTAACTTGTTAAGTCAGAAAAGCAAAGTTTTGCTGAGTATATGATCTGTTCAATAGATATTAGTTTACTTACTTAATTTTCTACAATTGTTTAAGAAACCCTGGGTCATAAATGACCTGAAAAAAATTTTTTAAAGTAGGTCGTCTGTTTTTTTTCTGAATACCAACTTCATGGAGCAGGGTCAGGAACCAAGTGGCTGTCTGGTGCTATCCGTGGTGCTGAAACCCAAGTGTAGACTCTCCTTGAGTCTTAGGTTTTATGTTAGCTGCCATAAAATCTTGATGAAGTGTAAGAGATATTTTAGTTTCAAAAGTTAGGGAGATGTCTCAGAGACTAAGAGCACCATTCACTGCTCTTGCAGAGGCCTGAGTTTGATTCCCAGCACCCATGTCAGGTGACTCACAACTGCCGGAGGATCTGGCATGCTCTTCTACACTACACACACACACACACACACACACACACACTTCATAAGCTAAAGTAAAAACGTCCTAAATCAGTACAATTAGTAACACTATCTGATACACAATTAGCTGTATCAGGTTTTATTCATACAATGTGCATGTATGTAAATAAGAAGGCATAATATTTTATTACTCTAATATGAATGACTTTATATTTAATTATCTATATGCTGCAGTTCTATTACATAGATTATACTGTCATCAGTTAAGATTTTTTTCACAAAACTGTCTTCTATCTGATATGATCAAATGCTGAGCTGCCACAAACATAAAATAGCATTAAAACATATCAATTAATTTTTAACCTTATGAGAATTTGACAATAATCTAAGTAATTGTTTAAATATTTTCTTAACATGTAAGTGTTTTCCTAATATTTTAGAGCAAATTTTACTCTTTAAGGCTACATGCGTAGCTTGTCATGGAATTGTGTGTTTCTTTAGACATGACTTCATAAGCTCCTAAAATGCAACATCCTGTTCTATAGCATTGACATTATGTGAGTTATAAGGTTTATGATACATGCTCATGAAAACATTCTAATGGCTTGTCATGGCCTCCACATCAAAAGCAAAGTCTAGCCATATATTCAGAATATTATCCATACTCTTGTCTCTTATCTGAATTTGGCTTTATCTTCACTCTATCTCTTCTGATTTCTTTATACTCACTTCTATTTAGTCACTGGGTCTTTGACATATACCTGAGACATGAATTATGCTGAACAAGAAATGAATGAATGTGCTAGAATATAATTTTCAGCATCATTGTTGTAATTTCATTGCACAGATGATTTTATTTTTGTCATTTAATTCCTATGTTCTCCTTAATATGCTGCCATAAAGTGTGAAATTAATGAATATCATGCACTTTCATTAAGCTATTAAAATATGTTTAAATCTTGACCACCACCCCCCCCCACACACATGGACTATATACATTGAATTTACTGGTTTAATAATTTCTGTCTTGAAACTGGAGCTCTACATTCTTGGGTTGTTTTCAGTGCCCTTCTGTCCAGATCTGGGTAACTTAGCATTAAGCAACTGTTACTTCCTGCCAGTACGTTCTGAGGTGGGAACAAATTTATGTTTATGTAAAAAACTTTATTTTCATTTAGAACATTTTATCTGTTTTAATAAAATTTATAAAATATCAACATTATTTCCTGCTCTAGGTTTTGTATATTTATGCAGAACTACTGTGTATATATCCACATATTCATATGTAAAGCACACTATTTTTCTTAAATCAGGTTGATCTAGTGATTCATTTTGCTTTGTTTTTACTATGAAAACCAAACACTTTAATATCTTTAATTTAAAGTTATTTTCATTTTAGCAAGAAAATTAGTTTTATTTTACTTCAAGTAAAATTTGATTCTTGATCAGGACTTTATTTTTCTTTTTGCCATTTCTCAGTCACTTAATTATACCAGTTATCTGGTTCAAGAAATAATGAAACTCAAAGTCTTGTTTATATTCCACAGTGTTTACTTTTTTCATATGTAAAATGATACATCAAGAAAGTAAAAATGAATGCAAAATTCCAAACCATAATATAATTTATACAGATTTAGTCACATTAAAATCTGCTAATGAGAGTTCCAAGATGGCAGCACCTATCACACACTGTACCTGATCTACTGCGTAGAGATGACGGACCTGACTAGAGCCACAGAGTGCTAGAACTAGAGGACACTAGGTGAGTGGGGTCCTGCACAGTGAAGACCACAGGCAGGCCTGGCAACGGGTCAAGCAATAGCCCACAGAGATCTTGAACCCACTTTCCAGATGCTGGAATGGAACCCACCCGTGGACTGTAGTTGGCCTATAAAGCCGGAACTTAGTGTGTGGGAAGGTGGAACACCAGAGCTCCTGGCTTGGGGAAGTCTCAGGGAAATGGGTGAATCTGCCCACCTGCCCCATGCCAGTTGGCAGAGGGCCCCAGGGCTGCTTGGAAGCCCAGGTGACTGGGGCCACCTAGCCCAGCTAGAGCGTGCACAGGCTGTGGTGAGAATGGGTCCAAATCGGAGCCTGACATAGCAGAAATAGCTTGCAGTCTTGGGCAGATAGAACCCAGCTTAGACAGTTCCCACAGGACAGCAGGATCTCCCACACTCTCGAGAGGCTGGACAGCCCTGAGGTGTCTATACTCTGGTCTGAAAGACGGCCACAACTCAATGGGTCAGGTCCAGGCAGGGACTTGGAGACAGGGCGGCAGGAAAGTACGAGCAGCCAGGAGCAACTTGCCCAGCCAGAGCATGCACCACCTGCAGTCTGCACCCCAATACAGCAGTAGTGTGAAAGGGGCCAGGGAGAAGCGTACCTCTGCTGACCTAGTCCAGAGCCTAAGGTGTAGAGCAAAGTCTCCAGGAGTGGAAACCAAGTCACCTGCCTGTTCCAGGGGAAAACTCCCTGATCCCCACAGGCAAGGGCATGCGACCTATAATCACTCACCTACTATCCACTCTCAATGACCACTGAAGGATACCAGAAGCTACCTCCCAACATCAGAGACAGCAAAATGACTAGAATACAGTGTAAGAATGCAAACAACAGAAACCAAAACAATTCAGCATCTCCAAATACCAGCTATCCCAAAGAAAGCAACCCTGAGAACCCAAACACAATCAAAATACAAGAAAACGACTTTGAATCCTTAGTAATGAAGATGATAATGTAAGAAACAAGTTAAATCTGCAAATGCAGGGAGATGCAACCAAACAGATTAAAGACATAAAAGAGACCTACAGAGAGGCCCTGGAAGAATTTCAGGAAAATACAAACAAACATATGAAGGAAATAAATAAAGCAGTTCAAGATCTGAAGATGAAAAATGGAAACTATGATAAAGGCACCAGCAGAAGAAAAATGGGATCTAGAGGCATTAGAGAAGAAAGCAAGCAACATAGAGATGACCTTCTCTCATAGAATCCAAGAAATGGAGGAACAAAGCTCAGGACTTGAAGATACAATCATAGAACTCAAAACAACCATCAAAGAAAATGCTAAATCTGAAAATTCCTGACACAAAACATCCAAGAAACCAAGGATACCATGAAAAGACAAAATCTGAGAATAACAGGCATTGAGGAAAGAGAAGACGCCCGACTCCAAGGCCCAGAAAATATCTTAAACAAAACCACAGAAGAAAATTTCCCCAATTAGAAGGAAGAGATGCATATACATACAAGAGTCCTACAGAACACCAAATAGACTAGACCAGAAAAGAAAATCTTCCCACCACATAATAATAAAAACACAAAATATACAGAACAAAGAAAAATATTAAAAGTGGCAAGAGAAAAGGGCTAAGTAACATACAATGGCAATCCTATCAGACTTACATCCAGCTTCTCAGCAGAGTCCATAAAAACCAGAAGGGCCTAGGCCGAGGTCTTGCAACCCCTAAGAGACCACAGATGCCAGGCCAGACTACTATACCCAGTGAAACTATCAATAACCATTGATGGAGAAAACAAAATATTCCATGACAAAACCAAATTCAAACAGCACCTATCCACAAATCCAGCTTTACAGATGTCAGTATGGGCCTTTTCTATGGGAAAATTCAAAATAGGCTTATAAGAAGCAAAATACATTATCATATGGACACAAAAAGTAGGAGGTAACCTTTTAAAGTACATGTGAATGCTCTCTTCTGAACTTTGATCTTAGAAAATGTTTGTATTTTAAAATAAAATTAGTCATCAACTGAATTTCTTATTGAACCTGCAAAACAGTGCTGCTTGCAGTATAGCCAATGATACTACCTTGTTAGCACGAGCTAGATCTCCCCACCCCATAGCATGCTGTAAAGGATAAAGAAATGATTCACATCACTATGAGGCTGCTTCAGCATCTGTTTACAAGACAATTCCTAACAGTTCCTGATCTTTTAGGAAGAACACTAGGCTGTGTAAAAGGATTTGACTTTTATCATTAACCACCATCTTATCCCAGCTAAGTAAGATTAATTTCACAGTTAACTTGTGCTGTCGAATCTTTTGTGTGGAGCAGACTTTAGGTGTCCATAATGAATTGACATTTATTCCTTAACTACAATCTACTTTATTCAGCATGCTCATCATGTGCACTATCTTGACCAACTGTGTATTCATGATGCTTAGTAATCCTCCAGACTGGATGAAGAATGTTGAGTAAGTAGGAGGAACTTTTTGGAATGAAGACACACAGTACACACACACACACACACACACACACACACACACACACAGATTCTCTGGCAATCTCTTTGTGGTAATGGTCTGACTTGTAGCTTCTTCATTTTGAAGTCAAGCTAAACACTCTGTCTTTTGATTCTATAGTCTTGAGAATGATGCCCAAACAAATGACATCCAGTTTTAGTATTAGCACTTTCAGAGATTACTATTATGATTTATCATACCACTGTATGCCACCATTTGTCAACAATTTATGTTTCAGCAAAAGATCACTTATAATACTCAAAAATACTTTCTGGTGCATGTTACTGTCACAGTGGGTTCTGTTCTAGGTAAGGCAGCTCTTTTGACTGAAATGCTAGGTGTCACTTATGACTTAGGGTGAACCAAACTGAAACACCTATAAAAGTGACTCTGTGTAACCTTTTTAAAAACACTAGTTGAGGCATTAGGCACATGTAAATCTCATTTAATTTTAAACTGTGACACATTTACACTATGGAATACTACTCAGCTATTAAAAACAAGGAAATCTCGAAATCTGTGGACAAATGGATGGAACTAGAAATGATCACACTGAGTGAGTTAAGCCAGAAGCAGAAAGACTTACATGGTATATACTCACTTATAATTGGTCACTAGCCCAAAAGGCATGTCCCATGAAAGTCTTCACTTACCAGGAGATTGGGATAGATGTGAGGACATCCTACTGGAACTCTAGGTAAGAGAAATATAGGAGATGGGGAAATAGAAGGAGAACATCGTAATGGGTGGATCAGGGTCCAGGGGTGTCTGCACAAGCTATTGCAGTAACCAAGGACAATACAAGTAGTAAACATTGAACCCCTACTCTGATCCAGCCAATGGACAGGACGTTCTCCACAGTTATGTGGAGAGTGGGGAATAACTCTGACATGAACTCTGGTGCCCCATATTTGATGACCTCCTCTTGGTGGGGAGGCCTGGTGGTATTCAAAGAAAGAATAAACAGGCTACCAAGATGAGACTTGATAGCCTATGACCATAAGGTGGGGGAGGAGGTCCCCCTCGGTCATAGACCTAGGGGACGGGAATAGGGTGAAAGTGGGAGGGATGGAGGAATGGGAGGATACAAGTCATGGCATAACAATTGAGCTGTAATCTGAATAAAGTCATTAAATAAAAAATTTTTTTAAATCTGCTAACATCTTTTAAATACTTCATTGCCAACTTAGGAAGATTTAAACCTTTAATTCCATGTCTAGTGCTTCTCCTATAGTGTTATCATTAGAACATTACAGAGTTTGACAATGCAAGGAGAAAATATTTTTAAGATTTATTTTGTTTTCTTTTTAATTGTGCATCTGTCTCTATATCTATGTACAAATGAATGTGAGTCTCCAGATTGGTCAGAAAAGAGCATTTGATCCTGTGGAGTGGTAATTACAGAAGGTTGGAAGCTGACTAATGTGGCTACTGTTAACCAAACATAGATTCTTTGTAAAAGTACCAAGTGCTCTTAACTTCTGAACCACTTTTCCAGGAGAACCTTCTCATGTTATGTTCAAAGTTGGCTAATACTGATGAGAAAATAACCTTATCACACTACTTCCAATTAGCATAAGTTATTGACATTTCATAGCATAGTCTTAGCTTAGTCTCAATCTCAGTGAAAGATGCTGTGACCAAAAGCAACCTGGGGAAGAAGGGCTTATATCACATTATAGTTTATAGTCCATCATGAAGGGAAGTCAGAGCAGGAACACAAAGCAGGAATCTGGAAAAGGGAACAGAAGCAGAGACTACAGGGAAACACTGCTTACTTGCTCTTATGACTTGTTCAGCCTGTGTTCTCATACAACACAAGACCACTGGCCTAGAGATGGCACTGCCCACAATGTGCTTGCCCCTCTCTCATTAATCCTCAGTCAAGGAAACACCCCACAGGCATGTCTACAGGCCAATCTGATGGAGGTAATTCTCCATCTGAGAATCTCTCCTTCCAAGTGACTAAGGTTTGTCTTAACAAAACATAACCAGCACATCATATTATGTATGGAGAGACGAAGAAATAAAAAAAATGGGGCAAAAGATGTGCTGGCAAGGCATTCTAATTCCCATAAACAAATTTTTACATGCAGAAGTCTTCTCATCTTTGAAAGAGAGAATATTAAAATGCAACCTTTATCAAATATTTTTGGTGTGTCAGTGTAATAAGTAAGCACTTTGCACAAGTTATATCACTAAATTCCAAAGAGGTCTGTGAGATAATTTTATTATGATTAATTTCTCTTTTAAACATTGAAAAACTAAGCTAGAAAAGGATGCAGAGGAGTTTTAATCTAGTATCATGGGTGCTCTGATCTCATCCAAAGATCTAGCTCCGTGTGATCTGGCTGGAATGCAGACATGCCTTTAGTATACACCTTTAATCCAAAACAATAAAGGTAAAGTTAATTTATACAGGGAAGTAGCCATGTTTGAAAGTGATGTCTAATGCCCAACTTTCACAAGAATAGAAAGGAAAGAGAAGCTACTTGAGAAAGCAGCAGCAGCAGGAGAGAGAGAGAAAGAGAAAGAGAGAGAGAGAGAGAGAGAGAGAGAGAGAGAGAGAGAGAGAGAGAGAGAGAGAGAGAGAGA
>OU015750.1:39099095-39131486 GCA_907169655.1 Acomys percivali | reverse complement strand
AGAGAGAGAGAGAGAGAGAGAGAGAGAGAGAGAGAGAGAGAGAGAGAAATTGATTTACAGACAGGTTGCAGAGAGAACACAGGTGAAAGCAGAACAAACCAGAAAATGAGAAGGAGCCAGAAAGTTAGGACATATTGCCAAAGTTAATATAAGACCAAGCAGAGCAATTTAGTCAGAAGTAAGAGAAACCAGTTTGAATCAATCAGCTTGGAGAGGAGTTTTGAGCCAGACAGCTGAGTTAAACCAGCCAGCAAGAGTTCAGAAAGAACTAGAAAGAGTAAGCTTATTCAGCGGTAAGTCTCAGAGGCGGAAAACATTCTAGGCCTAGATTAGACAGTATGGAGGCTAGAAGCTTCCAGGACTAGGTCTAGTTTAGCAGACAGAGGCAGTAAGCCTTAGAGAGGACAATTACATCATGCGGATAAAAGTTACTTTTACAAAATGTCACAGGCTAAACTTAACTCAGACTCTAGTCCTTGGCTCTTTCTGGGAACTTCTTGAAAAGGAGATGGGAACTGAGGAAATGATTCCACTGACCTTTAGTATTTTTGCTGTCTACATAAGTTATTCATTAGTATTATGAGTCAGTAGGGTGAGATGGGAATGGAAGTTTCTCTTTGGGAGCCCCTCCCCCAAATCCAATGCCTTTTATTATTATTTGACAATGAACAAACAGGATTAACACTCCCAGAAACTCCAGACTTTTGCTAAAACTACTGAGAAGCAACCTGCATAGAAAGGTCTCTCTCCATGGCCATACCTCTGCACAGTAGCCCTGTTCTTTAGAGGGCTCAAGGACATCAACACCTGTGCAGTCACCTGACAATGCTAGATTGTCAGGGATTAGCTGAGATGGGAGCCTTGGTTGTTCCTGTGGCATGAACTCCAGGGATATGACCCCTTCCCCCCAGCACTCCCCTCCCCCAACCACCCACCCCACCACCAACAGCTCCCACTCCTGCTCCCTTTGGCAGCTGAGAAAGCTGACCCCGCCCTTGGCTTGGCTGAATTGGGCAAGTGAGTCCTGTACCTCTCCTGGGCAGCATGGTAGAGCTGGCCTTGGTGGTGTGAGTGCTGGAGAGTTGGCCCAGATGTCATGAGCATGAGAGAGCTGCTGGGATGACCAACACAGCTACCACTAAGACCTGGATCCAGGGCTTGGAATTGGGCCACCTCATCATCAACCCTGTGTCTGTGTTGGAGCAGATGAAGGGGCAAGCCCTGCAGCTCTAAAGCTTCAGAATCTCCATCACATATGGCAACAACAGGATGTCCTAGAGAAATCCAGGCCAGGATCCAGTACTGATAGTGCAGCAGAAGACAGTGGCCTCAAAGCAGACCAATAACTTACTTCAGTGAATGTTTGCAAGTAAAGCTGTTTGGGCAAAAGCTGTTTGGGTGACACAAGCAGCTTCCACCTAGAGATTTGTCCTGTTTTGGGTTGTTTTTTATTCGGGGGAATACAAAAGCAGAGGGTGGAGGTGGGGGACAGGGAGGTAAGTAGATTGGGGTACATGATGTGAAATGAACAATGATTCCATAAAAAGTTTTAGGAAGGCAGGAGCATATCTCTGCTAGGGGGTTTAAGAACAGGTTTGCCAATGATGAAAAGATTTACAGAAAAAGGAAGAGAAGGAATGAGAGTGAAGAGAGACTATAGACTCGTGAGATACTGGTGAGTGGGATACTGATACTTTATACCTTCCCCTCCAGTTCCTTCCCTTTCCAGAAGTTCACTTCCTTAAAAAAGAGGAGCATTCCAGAACCCAGCGTGTAACAGGGATTTTTTACAGTTGCCCTAATCATCTCCAGCTCCTGTTAAGTATCTCCAGAAATACAGTTCTGCTGGCTGGCAGCTCCCTGCTGTGGGTAAGTGAGTACGTTTAGGTTGTCCTGACACTGCTAATTTGGAGGTGTGTTGTCTCCTGGAGCAAAAAAAAACTAAATCTGGCATATAAGAACCACTTATACAAACTCACATTCTCTGACCCCTATCCCACAATACACTCAACAAGGTTTCACAAAAATCCCTTTGGCCAGAAGAGAACTGATTGTCAAGCCCATCCCTGTCAATAGTTCTTGTGGTCACATTGTATAGAGTTTAGTTTTTTCTAAGCATAGCATCTTTGTTATTGCTGACAATAGTCATTATCAGCTTTTTAAAAAGAGTTCACATGATTCAAGTGCTTTAGGTAAATCTCTAATTTAGATTTCTGGCAATTCCAGCTCCCAGGGGCCTAGAGAACACAAGGTAGAGCAATACTGTTTCTTATTGATCTTACCCAACAAAGACATTTGGAAGCCTCCCTATGGGGTGAGTAGATGAAGACCCAGGTGATTAGTTCTCCAAGGGCTGCAGTAGGCAAAGTCCTTATACCAATGGATATGATGTGCGGATGTGAACTGTAAAGAGGAGATAGAGTCCTACAAATCAGACATAACCTCTACTGTTTATTGCACAATAGCAAGGCACCAAGGCTGGTAACAAAACTCCAGCACAGAGAACAGGGGAATTCAAAAGCAAACCCAAGAATAAGGTTGCTGTAGGCTCACTTTTCTTAACAATTATATTTTATTATGAACTTATTAAGCAAGCCTACCTCCCATACAACCTGATTAACCCAAACAATAGGAAAAGGATTTTAAAGAACACAATAATGAAACCTTAAGTATATCAGTTCTGAGGAGTGATTCTCCTGGCGTAGTCAACAGGATCTCAGCAAACCCACAATTCAACCAAGGTTGCTGTTGGAACCTGGAACAGCAGCAGAGGCCCAGAGCCTCACCTGGAGCCCAAAGCCTTGAAGCCTTCCCTGGAGCAGTTCTCTCTAGAAGCATCTCTTGAAGTACAGGGATGAACAGCCAAAACAATCCCAAGACCTCTCTCTTAATCCTCTTGCTTTGGGCATATATATATATATATATTCTCAGAGTCTCTACTAGGATGTTTCAGCTGGCAACATCAAAGCTCCCACATGAAGTGGTTCAACTTCTAAGGAGATAAACATCCTGATCTCTCACTATTCTGTTCCCAATCCCACACTTAGGACCAAAACAAAAACATGTTTATCTCTCCTGCAGGTGGCCTAAGAGATGCTAATTGTTCTGTTACTGAAATGACAGAAGAAGATAGTTCATACAAACACAACATCATCATTTGGATTGTGAATGTCTCTAAGAGGTCTATGTATTAATGGCTTGAGCTTCCAGGTGGCATTATGTGAAAGTGAATGGATTATTAAATATAATTAAATATACAGTAGAAGATATTCATATCACTAGGTTCTTACCTTTGAAAGGATTGAAGGACCTACCCCGTTTGCTATGCTTTGGACAATAAGGCATGTGGTTTTGCTCTCTCATGGGCTCCTGGAATGACATAGTTTGTAATTAACCAACGCCCCAAACAAGGGGTTTAATGGTTGTAGATTGGAATCAGTAAATTGTGATTCCTCAAAGAAGTATCTTTCTCTCTCTCTCTCTCTCTCTCTCTCTCTCTCTCTCTCTCTCTCTCTCTCTCTCTCTCTGTGTGTGTGTGCGTGTGTGTGTGTGTGTGTGTGTGTGTGTGTGTGTGTGTGCGCGCACACGTGTGTGCATGTCCGTCTCATTTTGTTTTGTTAGTTTGATCTAATTTTCTTAAGTGTGCCTTCAACTTATTTCCTCGTAAGTTAGTTACTGAAGGCATTTGTTTACAGTGACAAAAAGCTCAACAAGACACATATCTATTTAGATCAATGATTTGTCCCTTTGATTTGACTGAAGCAGGCATCTCATTGGTCTGAAATTGCTAATACAGAATCCCCTGATAAGAGTGTCCAGTCACTGCAATAATAAAGTAGAAAATGACCCGAAAAGAAAAAGAAAAGAAGCTTATTTTTCTTATTCATTCAGTAGAAATCCACTGTCAAAATATATAGCCAGAGATATACCATAGTATAAGGTCATTGGTACAGGAAAGGACATAGATGGGCCTTGGACAACCAGTGATGCTGCCAGTCTCTGACCAGTCTTGATCATTTAGTGACAAAGGTTAAAGAGTGATTCAGGCCTCAAAGGAGACTTTATTTCTAGTGGATCCTTCTACTAAGCAGGACTAGCATCCTGAATAAACAAAAATGGGTTGGAGTTTCCCTGCAAAAGCAATGTCCTCCCAGTTACTGTAGTCATCAGACCACCTAAGTCAGTCAGCAGAGTAGAAGGCAAAGGCTTCAGATCTATTCAACATATAAAACATTTTGATGTATTTAAATCAGTAAATGTGACATGCAGCATCATAAATTAATACATATTCATTGATGATTGGAAAGTTCTAGAAATGACCAGATAATGTTTGGTTAAACCAGCGTTGATTCCTCTTTCAGAATTGTCAACATACCTATAGGTATGTGCACACAGCAGAGCTTGTACTGCTAGGGATGAGCTTCAGTTTCACAGGCATGAGAACTTGAGTTTGGATCCCAAGTAAATACATAAATGTCAGATAGTGTGGTGCCCCTATAATCCAAGCACTAGGTGGTTGAGTCACATGGATCCTGTGGCTCAGTGCCTAGCCAATCTAGCAAAAATCTTGAACCCAAAGTTCAGTGAGAGACTATATCTCAAAAAATAAGGTGACTGTGGTAGAGGAAGGCACCCAACATCAACCTCTGACAAGCCCATGTTTACTAACAAGGTAGTACACATGTATATTCACATGTATGTGCACACATATACCATACACATACATTTACCATGTGTATTAAAGATAAAACAGAAGGGTAATAATCAGAAATTTCATCCTAAGCCATATTCCCAGCTAGGACCAAAGCCACCTTATCAAATATAAATGAAGCATATGAGGGTGGTGATTCAAGAATAAGATACCAATTTTGGGATTCAAATTGAACTCACACTGAGAAACGTAGTTCTAATGATGAAATTGAGTGTTGGAGGAGTGGCACACACAAGAAACACATGTGTATGGACATACCAAATGATGCAGGGTAATATATAAACACTTATTCAGATATATGTTAAGACAGTGGAAAGGTAGGAGAGACAGAAAGGGTCTTCCTGATTCACGGTGGTTCTCTGGCAGTGGTGCTCAATGTACAGGTTGCATCTCCTTTGAGAGTTGGGGGTCAAAAATCCTTTCACAATATCACCTAAGATTATTAGAAAATACATATATTTACATTATGATTCATAACAGTAGCAAAATCAGTTATGAAATAGCAAGAGAAGTAATTTTATGGTTTCAGGATCAACACAACTCAAGGAACTGTATTAAATGCCACAACATTTAGAAGGTTGAGAACCACTGCTCTAGGGGAACAAGAAAGACTCAAATATGAAGGTCAATTGTCACTATTACTTTCTGTGCATTTATAATTTTGTGAGTGGATAGCTGCCTTGGAAGACAGAAATCTCCCAGAATCTGTAAGAACTTAAATACTAGTCAGAGGTGTGCTAAAATGACCTCCAAATAAGACCGACATGGTTCCTCTATCCACTTTAGCTCTTACATAACTAGATACTGTGTTCAGATAAAGATATAAATATTTTTTTTTGTTTCACAAATAAGGAAACTGCTCCTCAGCAAACATGTCTGTGGTTATTGTTTTAGGTTCCAATATGACTATTTTAAGGGACAACCATAACAATACAATGTTGTTTCTGAGGATGTCTCTGGAAGAGACTGGAATTTGAATCAAGAGAATGGGTAAGGAACATCTGTATTTACCCAGTGTGGGAGGGTACCACCCAAATGGTAGATACCCATATAGAACAAAAACACAGAGGGGAAATTATTTTCTTTTCTTTCAGAAGCCGAGATACATCTTTTTCTTTCCTGAGATATCTGTTTTTATAGACTCCATGGCTTTTGGACTTTCAGACTTGGTTTGGTGTTCTACCTTGTTATCAGTCCTCAAGTTAAGATCTTACGTCATTACCTTCTCTAGTCCATAAATGTAGTCCACGGCTCTAACTGCTACCACCTTCCTTTGTGTTCTAGTTTGAATGTGGCTTGCTCAGGCCCTCTTCTGTTTCCATCATTTCATGAGTCAGGCTATTCATTATCTATCTTGTATCTATCATCTCTTTATCATGAAGCCATCCTCTATTTATAATCTATAGCTATCTATTATCTATCATCTATCATCTATCATCTATCCCTCTTTCATCCCTTCATCCCCCCTTTCCTAACTCCTTTTCTGTCTCCTGCTGATTATGCCTCTCTGGAGATCTTTGACAAAAACCATGACTTGATAGGAGCATCATTTCCAGACAGAGAACTAGCAACCTGCCCACAGGCTCTCCAAGTGAACCACCAAACCAGCCGATGTCTGACAGGAAAGAATGAGCAGGTCTCTGTGAAGACTGCGCTTTTTTTTTGGTCTAATTTCACATGGGAGTATTTAGTATAGTCTTCAAAACAGATTGCAAGTAGGAAGAGCTGCAGTTGACAACATCAATCCAAGCTCTTGAGTAGCAGAAATAATGTTCTATGCTCACTAAACCTTCTATTCCTCTGCCCAACACACGAGGAGAATACAGTTCCCTGTTCCCGGGCAGGTTACAAGAACATGCAACTGACTGATTACCAACATTAAGAAAAAGTAGAGCGTCCTCTCAGCCCAGGTGCCCCTGCCCCAAGTTATCTTCAACAAAGCATGGAATGAGGCACTTCAGGGCCTGGGTTATAGTCAGTAAATCAGAAACAAAGAATCCTTTGGCAGCCTCAGAGTTGTTCTACATTTATTTCTTAGAAGGCAATGTAGTACAAAACGTCTGAGTATATTTGAACAGGATGTTTTACTTCTAATACTCAAAGAACAGTAAGGTGACTATGATTGATAAATAGTCTTTACCTTTATATTTCAAATAGCTAAGAGATTTTTTTAATGCTCCCAGCACAAAAAAAAAAGATAAATATGAGGTGATGGATTAACCATTGTGCATCGGTGCATTGTATACATGCTTTGACATAACACATTATACCTATCAGTGTAAGTATTAAATATCAATCAAAATGAGAAAAATAATAAAACAGCTAAAGATTATTGAGTATAACGAATGTGTGCAAACAGCATAGTATATCAATGGAAACTGTAAAATATCTAAGCTCAAAAGGATAAAATACTTTCTTTCCCTGGAGAGAATAAGCCATGAAAATGGGCTGAGAGTCACAAGGTTGTCAGGCACATGTTTTCTGCCTCTTTCCTCCCCTTGTGCTTGGAGTTACCTGGCATTCATTCCTACATGCTTGCCTACGGGAAGAAGAGAGAACTAGGAATCAAGTAATAAACTGAAAATATGTTTGTTCCTGAAATATGCTTCAGGTCTTCAAAAGATGGACATGAACTGTGATAATTCTTTAGCAAAGACTCTTCTATAAGAAGCCACTTTCCCCCTTTGAATCATCTCGGGGGGGCTAATGTTCCATAGCATGTACAATCAGAAACATTGGTCTGTCCTGTTGCTCTAGTTATAAAGGGAGAGGCACATATAGCCCACTGCCCTGAAAAGGATGGAGGGATCTCTAGCTGTGACCATCTCTTCAAGTGTGGTCAGAATATGCCTAGTGAAGTGCAACCTCACATGCGTTTATATCCACAGGTTCCCAAGGGGAAGCAAAGGCAATCCATATAACTTCAGAGACCTGATCTCATTGCTTCCAAATTTGCATGTTTGAAAATAAACATTAAAAAGCCTTCTTCAATTGAACTTTGAGAAGAAGGAAAATTCTTCACCCACACATTAAAAAAAAAAAATCCCCAAGCTACGATCAGTATTTTTAACACTTGTTAGTTAGGAGTCATCTAGCCTTGTAAGTTTAGAACAGAGTACCAGCAGCGAGAGCTTAAAATATACGAGTGGGAGTTTTGCCGCTGGGACAAACAGAATGGCAATTGTGCTGCTCAAAGCAACAAAGCTCAGGTTTCCCCGCCATGTGCCTGTGCCCAGGCCTCCTGCTCCTCTTCTCTGACTGCTGCTCTCCCTCTCTCCTCACATCCTTTCCATCTGATATGGGTCTCTTAAATGTAAAGAACATCATGCTTAATTCAAGCCAACATTGAATTTGGATATCATATCTAACAGGCTAATAGTTACACACACTTCCATTTTTAATATAGCTTAAAGCATATTTTAAAAATCTCTCCTATACTAGCACAAGTCCCACTCACTTTCCTACAGAGTAGCTTTTTTTTTTAAAGAGGGGGGTGGGTGGGAAATATTTACATTTGGCAAGTTGGAAACTACACTTTGGGTAGGATGATGGAATCAGTTCTCAACTGCAAGCAAGTCATTTTGAAGCAGAAACATGTATGGTGTGCTAGTCATTACCAACTACACTCAGGATATTTGACTTTACCTCATCTTATTTGATATGTATATGGGTGTTTTGCTTGCATGTATCCCTGTGTACCATGTGCATACCAGGTGCCTGTGGAGGTCAGAAGAGGGTGTTAGACCCCCTAGGTCTGAGGGCCACCAATTAGGTGCTGGGACTCAAACATGGGTCCTTGGAAAAACAGCCAGTGCTTAACTTTGGAGCCATCTCTCCATTCCTCCAAATAATTTTTACTAAGCAAAGAACTAGCCATAGCTAGTCACAACAAGACTCAGTTATGCCCAAGGATATGGGCTTAGCAATGTACTTTGTGATACAATTCTTGGTGTTTTGCTCTTTGCTGAGAGACCACTACCTCATCTCCATGACATTCCCTTGGTTTAAAGGTTGGTGAATACTCATAGTTATAAATAAGGATTCCCACATCTCTCTCTCTCTCTCTCTCTCTCTCTCTCTCTCTCTCTCTCTCTCTCAGAGTACTATGTCTCTTGGAAACACTTTTCTCTTCTTTCTTTTCCCTTGTCCATCATCCATCTGGCCAGCCACTGGTTGTTGAACACTGAAACGCTGAAGATTTCCCCCAATCACCTAAAAGCCAAGTCTCGTAGCATGCAGTATTGTTGATCTCTTACCTAAGTGCACAAGGTTGCAACAAAGATCTATCACATAAAAGTGCGCCTGTGAGGATATTTCTGAAATCATCAACTACAGTGAGACTGTGTTGCAGTTATTGCCAGTTAGAGCCGGATAACAGCGTCCACGGACAGAGCTCACTTGCCGTTTTTCCCTCTGGCATGGATGGAAGGCTCTGTCACATCGAGTTATAACTATTTATTTAATTCTGCCATCACAGCACCCCTTCCATTTACTCAATCTCCATGAAAGCAAAAGGCAAACTGCAAATCTGAAGCGTCCCAGCTGGGATGTGAGTGCAAGTGTAGGTTCTGAACAAAGTATTATTAACACTGCAGGCAGAAGCAAAGGATCAGAGTGACATTTTCTCCTTAGAAATAGCTTATTGGCTCTCCATTTCTTACTTTGCCCCTCCAGTATTTTCTTGTGTGAACCCAAAGTCACAGAAGAAAACCCTTTCTAACTGTTCCTGTCTCATTAAGCACCCGAGCTTATCCACTGCAGTGGGCTCTATGTAGGCTCCAAGAGGGGGAGGCAAGGCACCTTGGAGCAGATGAGAAGGCAACACAACCAATAGCTAAATGGGACGCAAGTCACATGTGGGATCATGCATGTCACATGACATGAATAGTCAGCTTCCAGGGTTACCAGCAAGGAACAGACCAGAACCCTCCCTAAGAAGAAGAAAAAAAACTTTAGAAATGTCCAATGCAAACTTCTTGTGCTATAGATTCCTTTCCCACATATGTTTGAGGAATTTACCACTTGACTAAATAGCTTATAATTTTGGGAATATGCAACAACATACTGTAAGTTACTGAATTAATATTTTTTCTTTCCTTCCTTCTATCTTGTCTAAATCTTGATGTTTTGGTCGGGAGCCTTTAATGGCTGAAACATCTCTCAATCCCTTGCCTAAATCTTAAATAAGTTTGATGTTCAGGAAAATAAACCTTGATGGTATGTTTAAGTATGAGTTTGCATTTTGCTTTTCTTGCCAAGAAATTTGACACTCTAATAGTTTCCATTCTATGGCATTCAGTGTCATACACAATTAATTATGAGTTAAATTTATTCTAACTGGGATTTACCCCCTATGCCATTATTTTCATTTCTGTGTTTAAAATTTTTTTTCTTTCAGAGACAGGGTTTCTCTGTGTAGTCCTGGCTATCCTGGATGTCCTTTGTAGACCAGGCTGACCTCGAAATTGCAGAGATCCACCTGCCTCTACCTCCCTGAGTGCTGGGATTATAGGCATGCGCCACCGCCTCTGGTCCCTAATAACTCTTTATGGTTAATTGAAAAATAAAGATTTTTAAAAATGGAGACATGACTTTAAGCCTCATTCCCACATTTAGCATGGCTTATATGAATACACATTTCCAGGTTACAGGTAGATTCTAAAGACATCCTGAAACTTTAATAAAAGAACCATTTAAAAACATAATTTTGGACAGATTCCATAAGGTTCCTGTATTTCAAAGACTCTTTAAGAGCTTCCGTCCTCCTCTCTTTCCATCTATTCCTTCTTCTCCTCCTCTTTCTTTTTTTTTTTTTACTTTTTATGAAGCAAGTTCTCGTTATGAGAAAGCCTGTCCTCTCCATCGCTTGGGTTATAAGCATGTGCTACCATAACTGGCCACGGGCGCATCCTTTCTTGAAGCAGATTCAACAGATGCAGCTCATCTCCTGAGACACAGAAGGAGCCTCATAGAGAAGGAGCAGATAGGACGTTGGAGCTAAACTCGGTGCTTACAAGCAATTTTTAGAAAAAAAAACAAAAAAACAAAAACAACTTGACTTAGCTAAGACAAAACTGTGTGGAGAACTAAGACCCAGAAAAGTCCTCAAAAAAGTAAAAATGACTCTAGTTGTCTTGTTTCCTTTCGGATCATGTTTTGGGGACACCCTCATGAGCCTTTCTGGCAAAAGCACTCTGATTCGTTTTGACATAAAAACCTCTGATTTCCTTTAAACTCGGCCGCCAACAAAACTGCACAGCCCTCTTGAGTGTGTGTGTGTGCACTGGCCCAGCTTCAACTAGTGGGAAACCTGAGAAAGCAGGGAGGCTAAAAACAGAAAGAGAGCCAAGAATCACAGTGTGTCTCCCAGGGTGAAGAAGTAATCCAATGCTGCTCTTTTACAACAGGCACAAGTAAATAGTTTTCATTCATGCTTTAATTAATCAGATTAACGCAAGCACTAGTTGGAGGGGATGAATGTTTGTCTTTTCCATTCTTGTGCGTTATGACTCGCTTATTGGAAAGTCAGCTCCATTTCAGATAGCTTAGAGGAATAAGTCTGCTTATTCAAGCACAGCAATGGAGCTTGGTTCCGGCAAGTAATATCTCTGCGTCGCAGGGTATGGCTCAGAGGTATCTGCAGAGAAAACACCATTCCTATCAAGTCAGGCAGGAACATTTGTCCTAAAGAGATGAAGCAAAAGAGCAATTTCTTTGTAGGCCCAGCTGAGCATTCTTAGAGATTATATTCCTGTGCCACATAAGTCTCCGTGGTAAGATGCATACATACATATGTAGATACATAATAGGTCAGTTTTTTTTTTTTAATGCATGTAGACTAGAAGAGTGAGGGAGTTGGAGCAGGTGAAACCTGAGCCCAAATATTTATTAGTTCTTGACCCTGAAAGCTTTGATTAATATTACTAGTGTCAGGTGATGATTCAGGGACACGTGATAATCCTCATTCGTGACAGGCAAGTGAAGGATGAAGCAGAGTGCCTAGAGCAGACAAACATTGATTAATCGTGGCATGAGGTGTCTACAAATGATACCCTACATTGTGAAAACAGTTCATTCCTACACAGTATCTTTTTTGGCTAGTGAAAGAAATGAGTGTTTAGAAATAGATGGGGTTCATAATCAATTCATTTTAGGTAGTTTTCCATATAGCCCTTAAAGCCCTTCTGAAATACCAACAAAATATTAAATATTGTCTCTTAAAAACTAGTTAATGCTTGAATTCCTCCAAAGTGCCAACAAATAAAAATTCTCAGAATTCTTCATATTATGTAATACGTCTTAGTTGTCATATGCCTTAGTGCTTCCCCTACGTTCATAGGATCTCTTTCCACTTAAAATCCATTTATTTTATTTAAAATACTTATTTTTTATTGTGTTTTGAATGCATGTTTTTCTTTGTACCATGGATATGCTAATGCCTGTGCAGGTCAGAAAAAAGCATGGGATCCCCTGGATCTGGAGTTACAAATGGGTGGGTACCTCCATGTGAGTGCTGGGAGTCAACCCTGGTACTCTGGAAGAGCAGCCAGTGTGCTCAGTCATGGAATGACCTCTCTAGCCCCAGTCTGTATTTATTTAAGAGTCTTTGCATTTTTGAGACAAGGTTTCACGTAACACACATCAGTCTTGGACTCTTTATATTATGGCCTCTGCCTTCTGGTGCTGGGATTTAGTGCGCACCTCTGCATTTGCTAGATTTCCACATATCATCAGTTCCTTCATCCTCTTCTCAGCATTTGCTTCCTAAATACTAGAGCAAGAAAATGGTTTCTAGGAATTTAATTTATGAGAAAGCAATGAATTGCCTTTAAAACTTCTAAATATCTATGGAAAAGGTCATCTTTTTCATGAAAAGAAGTTTCAAGGCACCATGCAGGAAACACATGGAGGTATGGCTCAAACCAACATAAAAGCAAACTTTGGAGTAGATGTGCTACGGACAGATGGTTTCTACCTATTTGCCTCAATTTTTATTGTGAAATTCTAATTCTGGATGCAGGGTCTTTGAGGACAACGTACTCACTGATACCCTTATGAAAGAGAACCCTGAGAGCTCACATACCACTTCTGCCATGGAAAGTTAGACAAGAGGATGGCCGTATGTCAACTAGAAAATGGACCTGCACTAAATCAATTTTCTCACTCCTTAATCTTGGACTTTCAGTGTTCAGGTGTCAGGAATTGATATGGACATAATACATACCATTACTGTCGCAACATACTCTATGTAAGCACACTTAGAGAGAATAGTTGCAGAAATTTTCAGAATTCTTTTCAAGAGAGGCTGCTGTGTATATGAGACACCTACTTAAAGGAACACATCCAAACAGTTCCTGACCTCATGCAGGCAAGTTGACTGAAGCCAGAGCTAATACCTAGATGGAAGAACTAAAGTTGTAAAAGTTATAGAGGCAGGTACAGGAGCTCATGTTGATACCTACATTTCTAGATAGATCAATAAGCTCACAAGTGACCAAAAAAACAAAACAAAACTATTAGATTTTGTGAGAATGGAAATCCTTTATCCTTCAAATGCAATCACAAAGAAAACAAAAAAAAACAAAAGTTGTCCAAAAAAGTCCTTCATAAACCAAAGAAGTGATGAGAGATTTGTGTATAGAACATACAAAGAGGTTTTACATATGTATAGTTAAAATAACCTAACTATTTAAAAAGGTTCAATATATGTTTCTCTAAAGAAAATATACGGTGGGCATTAAATGCAAGAAAAGAGTATGATACTAATTAATAGATGTGGGCATGTGAGTGGGGTGCCCTCCATATTCAAGAGCATTTGAACACTTGGGCCCTAGCTGGTGATGCTGTTTGGGGAGGCTTTGGTGGTATGACCTTTCTCAAGGAAGTATGTCATGGAGAGTAGGTTTGAGGCTTCAGACCTTCCTGCCATCCCCAGTTTGATCTGTCTGCTTCATGTTGGTGGTTCCCGATGTGAGCTTTCAGCTCTCAGATTCCTGCTCTAGTCACCATCTCTCCCTGTTGCTGTGCTTCTCCATCAGTGAGGGAAGCCATGGCAGCATTTCAGCTGAGGTTCCTGAGGAATCAGGAACTAAAGCAGAAGAAATGAAAGAGTGCTGCTTACAGGCTTGCTCCTCATGGCTTGCTCTGCTTGCTCTCTTATGGCACTCAAGACCACTAGCCCAGAGGTGGCACTAACTATAACGTGTTGGCTTTCCACATCAATAACCAATAAAATGCCCTACAGGTTTGCCTAGAGCCCAGTCTTATGGAAGCATTTTCTTAATTGAAATTCTCTCCTATTGGGTAATCCTACCTTGTGTCAAGGTGACATAACTAGCCAGCACAGTCATTAAAGTGAATGGAGTCACTGCAGTCATCAGGGAGTAGAATTTCATAGAAAGGTGAGTCAAGGGTACAAAATAATACAGAAACATCATGTAACATAAAGGTAATAATATGACCTTGTGCTTGGTAATTGTAGCACATTGGTAACCTGAGGGAAATTGGTTTCGAGACACTAGAAGAGATGAAATTAAATTGCAATAATCAAGAATAGAGTGACAGATGTATCTATGACTCTTTTTGCCTTGCTTTTCTGACAATTCATATAGGCATGTACACAGGCAAAGGACAACCTGTCTGATAGGTCTGACGTTTTGACATTGGGATATGCCCTTATTACATTCAACATTCATGTTCCAGATACTTTCAAAATTACAAAACAGTCCAAAAATTTTCTCGTGGTGTCTTTAAAAGCTGATTTTTGTGTTGAACCACATTTTTATGTATCCTGAAGTACATGCAACCCTTGTGCTGCAGGTTGAACACACCTGTGAATGTGGACAATATTTAATTTTCTTCCCATCTTACCTAAGCTTAATAGTATTATCCTCTTCTGCTACAACATGGTCCCCAAATGGCAGGGATTCAAAGGATTCTTTACTGTGTTAGCACCCAGTTTCTATTTTGCCATTCTCAAATTGGATGATCTTATGGCTGTGAAATGGGTATATGTTTTACAGTTTTAACATTATACCTAAGAGAGTTACTATACTAAATACTGTCAAATTCTGGTAAGGTAAACACATAGATTTTGTGTATCAGAATTATGTATACTTTCTATGGGAAATAGACCTGCTTATTTGTCAATGGACCATAAAACATCCAATAATTGCTGTTCACTTTTTTGTTTTACTTGAAATAAAGGGGAAAAGGTTGTTGTGTTAAGGACAATCAATTGACCTCAAACATGGGTATATTTCTGGGCTAAAAATTGTATTCTATTGACATGTTCATTTTTTTTTCTTGTTCCAGATGCCATACTGACCTGACTAGTATAGGTTACTTGTTAATTTTGAAAATAGGAAAAGTCAATACTTTAATTAAGATTTATATTTTATAAAAGAATCCAACGAGACTTTCTTAAAAGTTTTGATGAGACTACTCTGTAACATTCTCTCTAGAGGAGGTCTGCCAGCCCCAGGAAGGGCCAGGTAAGAAGCCACACAGGTTTTCTCCTTCCTGTCAGGAGACACAGCCAGCAGAGCTCCATAACCTTCCCACTGGAGGAAGCCTGCTGGCCCCAGGATCACCCATGCCTGCAAGATACCCAGGGACAGCCATGTTAGAGCCCACCCAGCCTTTCTCCTGCACCCACTTCTTCTCATTCATAGAAATTATTAAAAGCAGGAAATATATGGGAGGCTCATAGGATCTAATCCCTCAAAGTCTGGCTAGATATTTGCTTCAGCGGCCTTTGGGTTGAGAATAT
This sequence comes from Acomys percivali, assembly GCA_907169655.1. NCBI lineage: Eukaryota > Metazoa > Chordata > Mammalia > Rodentia > Muridae > Acomys > Acomys percivali. The sequence continues at coordinate 39,116,004 of OU015750.1, read as the reverse complement.
GACCAAGGATGAGGAATTCTTTGAGTCTTTGCTTTAACCCTAGACCATTCAATATGCAGTAGAGAGAGAGATGGACATAAAAGGAGATGCTTTCACAACAGATCAGACTTCAAAATATTTCAGTCTGTGGGGAAAAGGGAGTCAAACATTGAAAAATTTAAGAGATAAAAACACAATGGTTTAGACATAGGTCTCTGGCTATGGATATAAAATGTAATATTCAAATTAAAATGAATTAGGTATTCTAAAATTGTATGCAAAAAATAAAATATATAGTCAGAGACAATTAGAATAAATCTCAGCTAAATACTTTTTAGAGACCATCCCCTAGTTAGTCACTGTTCATGCAAAGTGAACTTCCTTTAGCTAATGAGATGGAAGTTCTTGGGAAATATTCTAGATAGAAGAATAAACAGAAAACATCACAAAACTACAAGTTCTGGCAAGATGGCTCAGAGCGTGAAAAGGTTTGCTCCCAAGCCTGATGCCCTGAATTTGATCCCCAAATCCCTCTTCATTGGAAAACAACAGACTCGACAAGCTGTTCTCTGACCTCCACATGCACACCATAGTATGTACAACCACCATCCATAACACACATGCAATAAATAATCTACAAAATTAAAAGTATAGATTCTATAAGCTTTTACTGAAAATGTAAACACAAGTAGTAGAAGATACAGGGAAATACAGACTGTGGTATCACATTTATTGACATTGTCTGAACTTGGGACAGAACGAGGCATTTACACTTCCCTGCATGTTTAACTTCTGTAGGCATTTTTATTTTGGGCATAGTCCTTCAAGGAAGCCATTTCTAGAAAGGGAATTTTCTTGAGGGCCTTGGATGCCATCAAAAGACGTGCTGCCTTTACCACTATCCCCTTCTGGAATTGTCCAGTGGCATTTGATAACTTTGAAGCCCTGTGCTCATCCCCTCACCTTCTAAAGTCCATTACGTAGTATTTCTTCAAAGAATTTTGTCAAATTCTTAGTTCCTACAGCATGAGTGATGCTTGCACTGCCCTCAGTTTCAGGTAGTTAATGTGTAGCTTCCACTTGGTCAGAATCTATTTTCCTTTGTCACCAAGACTGGTTCAAGATTGGACATAAATCCCAACACAAGGCAAAGGATTGGAAAAGATGATCACTGGCACAGCTCAAAATAGGTGTGCTTCCCTTCCCATTGGCCTAGGGTTATAAAGACTTGAACGTGGAGCTCCTGGAGGCCATCTTGAATCAGAGAGAAGAGCATGCCTATGAGTGCTATCAACAGTAAGTAAAGAAAGGAAGGAGAACGAGAGTATGGCCCTGGCTTGCCAATGTCAGGAGCCAAATGCCAAGATCTAGATGGGATCCTAATTAATTCTACATCATTCTTCCTATGATATATGCTTCTTGGCAACCAGAAAAAGACTGAGCAATCTTTTTGGTAGGCAGCTACAGTGCCTTGTAATATTAATAAATCATAAGATGAGGTTGGCTTAACAAATGTCTTTTCTTTCCAAATGATGTTGATTATTAATGAAATTGATCAGACTTTGAGGAAACCATATAAATGGAACAGTGCAATATTAAACGCACACACACACACACACACACACACACACACACACACACACACACCTTTTATTTGCCAAGTGCTTAGGAAAACAGTAGCAGATAATTGATAACAGTTAGAAAGCAGTTTTAATCTTAGCACTTGAGATTCTTTTTAATTACAAATAAAGCTTATTAATCAAGTCTCATTTTTTTTAATCCACATGGGGCTTTGTTTCTGCTAATGCATAGGACACACCATATCAGATGAGCTGGGCTTTTAGGAAAATGTCTTCAATTCTATTTGCAATTGTTCTGTATATTTACAAAGGCATGAAGGCATTCTGGGAGTATAATGTGGTACCTAATTGCAATGCCCTTAATGTGTGAGAGTGACATCGTAGAAATCTGTGTTCTGCATACCATGTTTTCCCTTCACATTTAGGGTTTAATAGCAACTCTAGTGTTGAACCTCAGGCTCTATTTGGCTAAGCACACAGGTCCACCTGATGGGGCACAGGATGCTCCAGTGTCAGCTTGAACATTATTAATGAGCGTGTCTGTGAGGATGGCTCTAAGTGGCATTAACATTTGAACCGGGAGAATAAAGCAGACTTTTCTGTCCTTTGTGGATGGGCATCCTCTTATTAAGGACCAAGCAGAAGAGAAACTGGGAAAGAAAGATTCCATCTCTGCTTGAATATTTCATCACTGAGTAAAGGTATGGTGTTCTTTTCCTGTTTGTATAGTAGACGTAGTTCTGGGCTTTCTGAGTCACCAGGTTGTTGACTGCTGTCTCTTTGGAGCCTCAGTCTCCATAACTGCTCAAGCCAGTTCCTGATAATAAGTATATCACATGATTTCCCACCCATCTATTTTTATACCTTTTGATCTATTTTCTTTTCTCTCTGTCTGTCTGTCTGTCTGTCTGTCTGTCTGTCTGTCCCTGATGCAGGTAAAATTTCTCTGGAGACCTGAGACTAGCCCAAACTCTCTCTGTGCTCCCACACAGAGAAGTTGACTTCAAATATGCATTCAAATCTCTTCTAGCAAATCACTAAATCAATAGTTTCTAACAGAAGCTGAGGAAGTTTGACGTTTCTTTTTCTTAGAAATCAGAGAAAAAGATTTGACATTTAAAATAGTCATATTGGTATACAACAATCTCAAATAAAAGGTGTTGTTTAAGATAAACCCACAGGGCAATATCCAATAAATATCCTCACATAAGAGTGCCCCAGAACCTACTGGGTAACTGTCTGACTACCTGCATCAGGACACCTGTTTGGGTAGGAAGAGTCTGTTCCCTTCTCTGAAATGGCCATGTGACCCAGGTCTGGCCATCTAAAGGCAGCATCATATTTTATCAGCCTCTGGGCCTGACTCATCAGTTGCTGTGTTTGCTGAGATTTTAGTTGACACATGGAGTAAGGTGCGTTCATTCTCATTTTCATTATTGCTGGATGTCAGCCATGATTTTCAGAGTAGTCCATGGACAGAAAGCCTATATAAGGAAAGAAGGAAGGAAAGGAGAAAATGGAGACAGACATGGAGAGAAATGAATATTTTTTTTTGTAACAGGGTCTGGAACTTATTTTGTAGACAAGTAGACCAGGCTTGCCTTGAACTTATAAAGATCCACTAGTGTGTGCCTTCCAAGATCTGAAGTTAAAGGCATGTGCCACTGTGAACTCTTGATGTCAGCAATTGAGGATTTAGACATGGATGTGTCCAAAGCACATCTAGTTCCGGCCTTTTTTAATTATACAAGCTCTTTAAAACCTCTTTATTTTTATTCCAATCGAATTGAGGTTCAGCCAATTACAGCCCACAAAGCCACCAGATACAACTGATACTAAAATATCTTTATGAATTTTCTTTAAATTGCTTTTAGAAGTGCACAGTGTTATGATTTACAGACACAGTGTCTCTGACTTCAGGACATTTACATTTTCTAAGTCGGCTATCCCATTTTTGAGGCTGTCTCTGTAGCACCCAAATAGGAGCAGTCCCAATCTGGGGCCCCAAAGCACCTGTGCATACCATCACCTTCCCACACACAGCATGTTGAAAGGCTGGCTGGCTGTGTTGACAACCGCCTTCCATGTGCTACAAGCTCCTTTTGGCCAGGGAGCATTCTACTCTCCCTCATATGCCATCATCTTGTACAATGACTGGAGCACTTTATTCAATATTTCTTTGAGTGACTGAACACCACAAAATTATTTTCACAGCATCCACATCATTGTTGGAAATTATCTTCTGGCATTTAAGAAACTTTTTGACTTGGTATATCCTTTCCCATTGATTTTATATATGATCATGTTTGCACACAAAACAAACTAGAAGTACCTTTTTTACTTCTCCCAATAATCAAACCTCAGAGATGAATGGCAATTCTTCTCATTTCCCCTACCTAAGATATGGAGCTGATCAGGCTACCCCTTTACTGGTGTTTCCAAAAAATCTTCCTTTAATCTTGGCAGCTACTTTCTCAGCCATAATCTTACAAATGAGTGAATGAATGAATGAGTGAATGAATGAATGAATGAATGAATACATAAGGGGCTGGACAGAGTAAATTAGTGAACTCTACATAAAGGCTGGAACTGACACTGTAAAAACAGGGAGAATAAATGAACAACCAATGTTTATCCAAGTGCCTTACAATTGTCCAGCCAAGATGGAGCACCTGCCTTGATGCTAACCAGCATTTAACTACCAGGTCTTAATTCAGGAATTATTCTAGAATCAAAGTCTGTGTTTGTATGCTCTGTGCTTCTGTTTGGCTCCCTCCTGAGCCTCCTTTAGTCTTTGCCCGCCCACCCACTCACTCAGACTGCCTGGGGCTGGAGCAAACCACAGCTCCGAGTCCATTTAGTTCCTGCATGACAGATTAGTCTCATCCCACTCACCCCACCTGAGGCTCAACAATTGAGACCAGGTGTGCAGAGACACAGACTCATAAGGACCAAAGCCAGGCCACCTGTCTTCTTAGGTGACAGAGGAAAAGATTTTTCTAGAAGGCTAAACATTGCCAATTTGGTGTGAATCTGTCCATAGCTTGGGGAAGGAAAGATAAAGGCACTATTTGTTTTTTTCTAAATAGATTTTAAAATTTGTTTCTGAGAATTTCATATGTGAGTATTGTATTTATTTTATTCCCTTTCTTCATCTCCTCCCTTTAAATACTCCAGTGCCAGTGTCCTGAATCCCACGTGTCCTCTCAACTTCATGACCTCTTTTTGTTGATTATGGTTCCATATACATATGCACACATATGCACACACACATATACATACATACATACATATATATATACATACATACACACACACACACACACACACATACACACAACCTGCTGGTTTTGTTTAGTGCTGCCCTTAGAAAAATATTACAGCTGACCACTTGGTGGTGATGCTTAATTAGGAGGCTAGACTGATCTTCCCTCTCACTGCACTCATTAATTGCATGTAGTGTTTCATCTGGAGTAGAGCCTTGTAAGATGTCCCTCTTCTACACTGGCATGCCAACTGCTGGTGTCATTGTTCAGGTCTTGTTTAGGCAAGTACACTGTTGAGATCTCATGAGTGCATCTTTCATGTCATATACGGAAGACACAATCTTAGAGCAGATGTCTTGGGCCTCTGGATCTTACAAGTTTTCTTCTCTGTCTTCCTCTCTTTGTTTTCTGAGCCTGGGGTGTAGAGAGATTGTATTGTAGATATATCAGTTAGGGTTTGGCATACCAGAGTTAATGGTTCTCTATATTTTCACCAGGTGTGGATTTCTGTAATAGTCTCTGCTACAAAAAGGAGCTTCCTGGATGAGGATAGAGACCTGCACCAGTTGTGGGTATGAGGATACATATGCAGAGTGCAGTCAGAAATTACACTGGTATAGGATAGTTGTCTGGATTTACAATACCGGCATGAATTCCCTCCCATGAAGTAGGCCTTGTAGATGACTGTTTGTTATCCCGAAGATATAAATGGCATTAGTGCAACACTAGGAATATCTTACATTTATGGTCATTGTTGTGGTTCATAAGCATCACAGCTAGGTTAGAACTATTGCTTTTCTACCTCGGCAGTTTGCACAGCGCCTTCCAGGACTATAAGGTCCTCATCCTCAGGGAGAGAGCAGAGACTCTTCACCAGCTATACATCTGATAGGGAAATAATACCTAGAATATGCAAAGGACTCAAAAAGACGCACAGAAGACAAATGACCCAATTGAAAACAGCCTGTGGACCACAGCTAGGCAAACTGAACTTCAGGCCCCGCTTCATCAGAATGTCTAAGATGAGAAAACAACTGACAACACATGCTTGTGAGGATGTGTGAAAAGGAGAAGCCTTATTGATTGTTGGTGGAGTTGCAAAGTGGAGCAGACACTCTGAAAGACATCAATGTGGACAATAAAAAAAGCTAAAAAGAGATATTCTTCATAACCCATTAATATCACTCCTTGGCATATGACTAAAAGTCTTGACACCCTACTCCACAGATACTTGCTCACTCATCTTCATTGCTGCTTTATTCGCGATGGCTAGGATACAGAAACAATTTAATGTCTTTCAAGTGATGAATATATAATCAAAATGTGCTGCATACGTGATGGAGATCCACTCAACTATAAGGAAATAAAATCATGGCATTTCATGCACATGGATGGATCTACTGAGTGAGGTAACCTAGACCCAGAAAGACACACACCACACGTTTTTTTCTCATCTGCAGTTCCTAGTTCCAACTTCTTAGATGTGTGCATATGACATGGAGTAACCATGGAAACTAGAGTAGTGAAAAGGGACCATGGCATGGTAAGGGACCATGCCTCCATGGTAATGGAGGCTCGGGGGATGGAGGGTGGGGTTATGATACAAATATAGGTATGATAAAGGGAGGGAGTGGAGAAAGGCAGGGATTAGTTGGGAAGGGTGGACAGAGATAAATAACACCAAAGATGTTTGAAGAAGTCATAGAAAATATATTATTGTTAACCTAAACTTACATTACATACATACAACCCCTCCACACACATATATACAGTAATACTGCTTTGATTGCCAGTGCAACCAAGAGCCATGGACTTTTATCAAAACCCCCATTTCTGACATAAGGAACTTCCTCCTTTTGAGTTTTTGTTCAGAGAGGCCAAGAGACACCCTCCTGCAAAATCCCAAATAAACAAACCACTGTAGGCTGTGGCCATCATCCTCCATTGGCTCCCGGAATCTGAAGTAATCCTTATTGCTAAAGATACTGTACACTTCAACTTAAGATTTGGTGAAATTGAGCTAGATGTGACCTGGGGAAACTAAATAGATATTTTAAAAAATCATTTGTGTTGCTAGATATCACTTACTACAAAATATAAATATGCCATTGTGCCCTAAAATATTTTTAAAGCCATTTGATACCAATTACCAAGGACGAAAGAAGAATTATTTGGACTTATCCAAGTGGAAAAGATCTATGGTAAATTGCTAGTTATTCTCCAAAGAGCCAGATTTTGTATGTGTACAGTCACCTCTATGTCCCTTCTGTCCTCAAACTAAAACACGTTATTTCACAGTAGGTTCCTTCTCCCTCAGCAGCTCTGTGACTGCTGCCCTTTCGCTGGGGGAAAATTGTGAGAACCATTATCGGTAATCTCTTTATTCTCCATTTCAAAAGTAATTGTCTCTACTCACAGCCATTAAGTCCTCCTTGAATTAGAACTCACTGACAGTGTTTCATAATTTCATCTCACTTCTGCCCCACCCACTCTTCTTAACTAGGACTGGGTTTTTAAATGCTACAGGATTACAGCAAGCATTCCTCCTTTCGTAAGGAAACAAACAATCCTCTCCTGGGTGATTGTCATTGATTTCACTAGATTGCTATATTCATTTCCAAAATCATTTACCATGTACTGTGTACACAAGTGGTCACTCAGAAAACATAGTGATTACAATGATCACCAAAATACTTTCACTTTCATATGTTTATATGCTTTCAAAATGATTTGACATATTTAATAATCATGTGTACATACAATCAATGGTAAAAAGGAAGCGTATTCTTAATAAAATGTCAAATGTAGGGCAGGCAGTGGGTTTTCAAATTAATCTTTTATTGCCTATTTTATTATAAAAACTAAAAACTCAAAAACAGAGAAGGTAGTCTAGTGCCTTTATCACCACACACAATCATTACCAAGATTTTTTAAAATAAAAATTGTTTGTTATGGTATTATTTCCCTGTGTCAGTAAGAATGTCCATTTCAAATATGTAGTTTTTCCATAAAACCCTATGTTATAACTACTCAGAGAAAAATAAAACATTTTATATTTACTCAAAAATGTGTCCATGTTAAAATTTTCCTTTTTGCGTTGAAAACAGCTTTTTATATTTGGTTGATTAAACTCGAGTAGCAGCTACCAGTCACAGAGTCTTGGCTTAGGGGTTTCAGGTTGACATGGCTTATTAAAGTGGGAGATGAAAACTTCTTAAAGGTTTTGATGAGCAGAATAGTATGATGATAATGGTATTCCAGCTAGCATCCTTGGCAATAGCAGCCTTCATCTGGGCTGGGCCATCACCCAGAAAAGAATTTCTGGATCTCTAAAGAAGGGTCATGAGGACCTCAGTGAGGTGAAAGTCATGGTAAGCTGATGACTAGAAGGTTTCTGCAATGAGATATTGACAAAGAAAGAAAGAAAGAAAGAAAGAAAGAAAGAAAGAAAGAAAGAAAAGAAAAACCAACCAAATAAACAAACAAGGAAACAAAGATATCTTCCCATTTCACATTGCTGTAGGATTATTCTGCCATTTTTAAAATAATCATATATGACTAAAAATATAATGCTATCATTTATTGGAACAATGACTGTCACATGTTAAGTAGGTCATATACATTTGTTATTATTTAATCCACACAAATATGTGAGCAGATTTTAGTGCTTTATTTTAATGACACTAGAATTATATCTTCAAGAAGTCAGATAACTTATCCATGATCACCCATGAGCAAACTTAGGGTAAGAATGCTGGTGTCTACTGAATCATTTCCACTGGTGTCTATTGAGATTTCATTATTGAAGAAAGAGTTAGGTAGACAAAGTAGTTTGATGAAAATGACAAATTAATTATTTATACCTTTGGCATTCAAGAATGAGGGGAGATAAGCCTTGAGAATATGGGGTAGGGCATCAAAATTTAAATAAAACATGTTTGTGTAATAAAAATGAATGCTTTTTTCTTTCATGAATAGGTTGCAGACTGAACTTTAGGCTCATGTCCACAGTCAATATTAACCCCAAGGTAACAACCTCCATGGGCTCTGGACTGACTCTTCTTGCCTCTAAGGAAAGGAAGTCAAAGAAAAACACCTGATCCAGATTTCATTAACCAAAAGAAAACAAGAGCAAAACAAAGGATGTTAAGGAAACTCAGAAAGCACGTGTCAGACATAAAAAACTCAGTGCATGTCTGGGTTAGACTACCAGCACCCACCTCTCTCTTTTTAAATTACACTCTTCACTCAAAAAGTGGGCTTTAAAAACGCCAAGCAATTTCCTTATGTTGTAGCTGTTAAACTTATCTTTGAAAATAAAAATAAAAAGCAAATAAAATACACCTTTCATAAAATAAAGCTTCTGAAAACTGTATATACTCTGGGCTAAGAAGATCTGTGATCTCAGTGTTGTTTCCTATCTTTCTTGCTTTAGACTTAGTTTTCAGGGATAGGCATCAAGTCTGGAGCCTTATACAAGCATGCACTGAGTTACAGTCTGTTATAGATCCAATGACTATGAAACAAACAGTAAAAATATAAAGGGCTCTGCCAGTGATAAGGCAAACAAAACATAGAGCATACAGAATTAAAATCTTAATACTTCTAGTGACTTAATCATATGTAGATTGGACATAGTTACTTATACGCAGTGAATATTAGATGATGTATTATGTATTTTCTTGTTGTTATTAGCAATAGATGTTAAGGCCTCGTGGAAAAAACAACAATGGCTTTCTTCTCCCTTAGCTTGGGTGATCTGACAGTCTGACAGTGCCATACTAACAAACTTTGTGTAGGAAAAATGAAAAGCCCTGTTGCTTAGCCACAAAGCCCCAGAGTGGAGAGTGTGTGCATGTGGGTAAACAGATTATCCAGCAGCCCTTCCAGAGAGCGGCGGAGGTGCAGCGCTCCAGGTACCTGCCCGGAGCACACCTGTCTCTCCTGCATAAAACCCCACCATAAGTCATGGGCACTCACAGGTGCCTGAGAATATTTAGTCCGTTTGAGTGGACGAATCATTTCCACATCTAATGTGTGCAGCTCCGTGAAATGCAGCAGTTAAGTCGATGTTTTACAGTGAAGGACTGGTGGTGGGGTTATCTTGTCAAATTGAAAAACGAGAACATTCTTGTTCTAAGTTGCAAAGCTTTGTTACAGTTTCTCCAAATGGGAGAGGCATGTAACCCAATAACATGTAGGCGGTATCATGGTGCTATCCTAGCAGACTAGACACATGCCATGTTCTAGGCACCGCATGAAACAATTTAAAAAGGAAATAAGAAGCTGCTGTGTTTATTCTCAAAGAACCCATAGTCTTGTGAAGGAAAGTGTTGACGATGACAGCTGGAAAGAACTCTACATTTATAGTGCAGTAAAAAAAAAAAAAAAAAAAAAAAAAAAAAAAAATGCTATTAAAGTGGGCTCTGGGGAATAAGGAGAAGATTTTCTAAGTCATTTATGGGAAGAGCAACAGGATATCAAGTTCATTACCCTAGCTGAGTATTCTGGAGCAATTAGCAGTTGCCCAGGTGTTAAAGGGAGGTTGTGATAATAATGGCAGTAAAAGAAAGTAGTTTCAGATGGATGGAACAAAACTGCATAGGAAAGTCATTCAAAAGAACACTGCAGTCATGGAGCTGTACAGCCATGGTGCAGAAGGCAATCTACGTGAGAAACTACATGGAAATTGAATATGTTTTATTGTATTTCCTCATTTATAATAAAAGTTAAAATGTATTAATGTTGCTGAATAAAATATAACTAATTAAAATATTATACCTAAATCACAATTATATCTGGACTATTTGAATCCTTGATATCATTTCATGGAGTGGGTCGATTGTATTTACTTGTTGTTTGTTTCCGGGGCACCGTGTGGGTGTTGTACACTTACTCAGCATTCGTAAGTGCCTGTGTGTACGCAAGTGCATAAAGGTATGTGTGCATATGTATGCAGAGGCCAAAGGTCGATGTTGGGTGTTTTCCCTAATGTTCTACATTTTACTTTTTTGAGACATATATTTTCTTGAACTCAAAGCTCATTGATTTAACTAGGCTGGATGGTCAGCTCATGAGCTTCAGGCACCCATGACTTTCCACACCCACAGAGTGGAGTTAGTTAGACATCAGTGCATCATGCCTGGCTTCTTATGTGAGTTTTGGGGTCTGAACTCAAAGCCCTGTGCTTGTTTGCAAGCCCTTTACCATATGGATATCTCCTCAGTCCCCCTAGTAAGTAGATTTTAAACTGACAATTGTCAAGATTTTTAAATCAATTCTACCATCATGTAATATTTGTTTTCCATATGAATTTTCCTAACAGAAAGATGTGAAAATCGATTATACTCTCCTATGGGTATAATAAGTAAGATAATATTTTATTGTCTTTCCGAAAGAGTACCATTTCCTCCTTTAATCATGACATTTTACATATCAGGCATTGAGCTAAACTGTGATACTCTCAGATTTATCTTCTGACTTATGACCAGAATCCTGCAATGTAAAGTTAACCGTAGAGCTGGAAAGTCACAAGCAGCAAGATATAAGTTAGGATGTGTTTATTTCCCACAAATGAAAACACATATGAGGCAACTTTGTTCTCAAGGAAACAATACAGAAGCAGAAGAACTGAATGAAGAATTCCAAGGCACACTCAAAATAGCAGAAGGAATTATTCTCTATCTAACAGAAAGACGAATGACCATGGGGTAAAGAAGTCGACTGGATATGAAGGTGTATCTTCAGTGTATCTTGACATGTTAAATCTAATTTTTAAATGACGCTAATATAGGTGAAGTGTGCTATAACATGCCTCAGTAGGCTAAAGTAAAGGATTGTGAGCTTCATCCAGTCTGAATAACAGAGCAGCACTCCAGCTCTAGAAACTTCTTTGTGAATAAACTATAAATGTGGAACTTTAACTGAAAATCCCATCTATCTCTCTTTCATTTCCCCTCCCCTCTCTAGAAGTGACAACCATCAAACCATCAGTGTACACTATGTGTACTTGGAAACACAGTCTGCCTGATGACCCCTCTTGACCACGCTTGCCTGCCTTATCTTGAGACAAACTACTCTTCTTTACTCTGGTATTAGACTTCATTTAGCCTGTGTATAAATTTAATAAGAAAATCACAGTGTTTTGTTTCTCTTCAGCTGTGTATTTGGGAAAGCTGTCTTGGAACCTGAATTCCTTTACTTCTTCTATGGTGCTATGACGAAATAAGGACATATACCACCTTCTTTCACCCATTCTCCAGTTAGTGAATCCTTAGGTGGCTTCCCATTTGTGTAATTTGTAGTCATAAGGTCATGAGCGTTCTCGTCCACACATATTTCCACCACATATTGGCCAGCTCTTAAGGTACACTCTGTGTTCAGTTGTAGCTAATACCACACTGTTTTAAAAGAAAACGGTTGCACTAATTTCCATTTCCAGCAATGTCTCTGGAAAGTTATAAACAAGCCTATCAGCCTTTTGAATTTTAGCCATCCCAGTGCATAATTAACAGGAGATCATATTTTGGCACAGCAGTGGCCTCCTCCTGAACATTGCTCAGGGGACATAATGCTCTAGAAAATACAAAATGGGCCCAAAATCCTAAAATACTTTCAGAGTCTACAGACACTATAACTAACTACTATATGGGTATGAAGCTTGTAAAATCAGAGTCAAACAAAATCCATGCTCTTACACATTGTTCTTGTAGACCTTGACGATGCAGATGCTTAAGGATGCAGATGCTTAAGGATGCAGATGCTTAAGGAGGCAGAGATGAATCCCAAGAAGGTAGCTGGAGGCTGCAGGTCTACTCTGCTCAGAATCTCCCTGATTTGCCCAAAAGGCACTTACCAAGTGTGATGGTTAACCTTGGATGTATACTTTTCTGGCTCTGGGATCAACTAAACAATACACTGTTAGGATTCCTATGGGGAATTTTCCTGATCAGATTATTTGAAACAGGAGGACCCACCCTAACTGAGAAGCCAAGATTCCAGGATGGGAGACAGATAGGCTGGATTATAGAGAGACTGAAGAGGGAAACTGGTTTTTGGCTGCTTGCCTTCACTATTGCTGGCAAGTCCATCTATCCTGTTGCTAGATGTTTCCTCACTGATATTAGAACAGTGGTTCTCAACCTTCCTAATGCTGTACCTCTTTAATGCAATTCCTCATGTTGTGGTGACCCCCAACCATAAGATGATTTCTTGTTGATACTTCCTAACTGTAATTTTGCTACCATTAGGAAGATAATGGAAACATCTGTGTTTTCTGATGGTCTCAGGCAACTCCTATGAAAGGGTTGTTTGACCCCCAAATGAGGTTATATCCCACAAGCTGAGAACCACTGTATTAGAACCATCTCCTTCAAGTTGCCAATACAGACTGGAGATCTGAAACTCTCTAGGATTCCTCCAGGCCTTCAGCACCAGCTTGGTGCTGCTGAGACATCCGGCCTCATGCCTTGAACAAATCCCAGATTCTTGGATTCTCCAATGTGAGACACCTGGTAGGGGAGGCTTGGCAGCAAGTAGCTGTACAGGAAGCTGCAAAATTACAATTCCATCCACACACTGGACACAGAGAATGCCAACTGAAAGTTGGATGAGGCTGTACACTACCCAAACCTGACCCCACAGATGGGGTTCCAGCAAGACTTCACCTCCTAACTAGGGCCAAGAGTTTGAGCATGTTATACAATGGTGAAAATGTCTCACTCGCGCCTCCACAGTGTGAGCAGCCGTGGTTTAGATCTACAAACACTTGTTTTCACTTGCATTTCACAGCACATGGCAAACATCCATAGCATCAGAAATACCTAACTCCATTGAAGGCTGTGTGCTCAAAATGATATGTGGAATACTGACTGACAAATTTTGTTTTCCTCTTATAGTTTATTGCTTGTCTATAAAATGTGTATGAGGCCATTTCTGTGAAAAAAGAATCCAATGAATACAGGCAAAACCTTTAGAATATTGTCTGGCATATAATGCCAATAAATATTCATTTTCTTACTAGTCTTTCTATTTTGAATATAGTCTCTGTCCCCAGCTCTTTCACACCCATCACAAATTCTGATCAAAACCCCAGATAAATATAGCCTAAGTGGAAATGACTTGTGGTTCAGCTTTAATATGCTTCAATATAAATGTGAGGGTTAGTTGAAGATTTATACTGCAGGGCACTGAGATTCTTGCATGTTTCATGGAGTAGGTGTATCATTAGACTTTATAGCCATCAACGCTGGGACTGTCACTTACTTAATCTGTAGTCAAAATGACAGATGGGTTGTTATAGACATTTCAGAAATTGTTGGACGTTCTATCTTAATCCCAAGGACTATCCCCCTAATTAGGGCTATCCACCTAAAGATTTTTTTTAATGAAGCTGAAATCAGCAACTCATATCACAGTTTTAAAAATTGAATGTTTGAGCACAAAACAATCCACTGATGTGCTAAATAGTTACCTGTTGAGGAATGACAGTAGGAGAAAAAACTAAGAGTCGTTTCCCCCCATAATTAGGTTACTGTGCTCCTATAAAAGCAGATCACTTTGTATATGCAGTAAAATCACTGCAATTCATAGCAGAGCTAACTCTCATGTCGGGGCTGAGGTGACGCAGGCAGGATTCCTTAGCACCACAGCCTCATGGTCGCGTACATGCTGTGCACTCAGAACCAAGACTGCAGTAAAGTCTCAGGATGCAGCGTGGAGGAGCCCTGTTAGGAATGCCTGAGGTCTGTCATATACTGGGCTTGAATTTATATTCTGTCACTGTGTACTCAGCAACCTATTATGGTTGCCAGAATTCTCACAGTCCCAATATTCAGTTGTGGTATCTACAAGTTAAAAGCTGGAGTCCAAGCCGCCTGACATGTTGCTATAGTGTCCTCGAAACGGATCATTCAGGTGTGAAACAGAATGAATGATTGAGAGGGAAACTTATGGATGAGATAACCGTGGCATAGTGAGAGGTCCAAGCAGGAGTCTGTGAGGTTAGAGAGGAAGTTTATGAGGAAGAAAGAGAGCCTACACAATCAGACTTTCTGAAAAGGACTGGTATGTACTTAACCCATGCAGGGTTATCTGAACACATGAAGAACCAAAAGCTAGACCAGTCTAGTGTGCCAGTATTGTGTCTCACTGGGCTAGTAATAAGCACAGAGTTCGTGACCTCAGGTGTGCTGAAAACACTACGGTACGGATGGGTTCTTGGGGTAGAGGCGGGCTTATGTCAGCCCACTGCGGTCCAGACTGATGCGAGAAAGACTATACTTATTTCGAGTCTCCTTTCCCAAGGACAGGAAAACAAATGTGACCTGGTCGGTAGAGCTGACTAAACACTAGATAAACAAAGGTCATAAGCATGGGCTGCTGCCTCGATAAACAGAACAGAGGTGATTGGGGCCATGGGTAAGTGTGGAGAGGTGACGTCTGTGGGCCAGAGGTAATGTTCGACTTCCGCAGACAGGTCCGGCAGTCTGCTTATATGAGAAAGGGATGGCTAGGGATGATGTTCTGTCCTGCTTTCTCCACATGCACACGTTTCTTGGCGCTTCTCTCTCCATGAGAAAGAGAAGCCTGAGAAAACCATTCAAGTTTAGCATAAACTTGAAATCATACAGAAAAGCCTTGAACGACTCGTTTTACCAGGATCTGAACACCCCCTTAAAGCATCACAGAATAGTATCTGCCACAGAGGAAAACCCTGGCCTCGTAAATTTCAGGAGAACTCTGACTATAGGACATAAAGAAATGGCTCTTTCCGAAAAGATCTCAGAGACAAATGTTAACCAGTTTAAGACGCTCCCCCCCCCCTCTTTCTTTCTCTTAAAAGTAGGGCTAAAATTTTTTTAAAAGCAAACATTTCTTGACCACAGGGCTAAAAATTTGGTATGAAATATATTTTCCTGTGTTCGTTATGAGTAAACTCCTTCTTGATAGGCACTCATGGTCTAGCCTTGTCTTCAAAGCTGATATAGCATCCACAGAGTTACACATAGATGTACAATTGTTACATCAATATGTACTCTCACAGAAGCTAGCTTATTTTGACCACAAGATTGTTGGGTGTGTGGATGACACCAGGAATAGCTAAGATCAGTCTTAAAGAAGGCTGGTCAAGGCTGTCTGAGGTAGCTAGTCGGTAAAGTACCAGCCTTGCAAACATGAGGCCCTCCGATAGCATTCCCAGCCCCTGGGCCCCAGCCCCTGTCTGGGCAGCATGAGAGAGCTGGCCCTGAGAGTGAGTGGGTGAGTGAGCCTAGGTGACGTGCATTTGGAAGTAGTATCGGGTTGACCAATTTAGCAACCACCCAGGCCCAGATCCAGGGCTTTGATCTGGCTCACCCCAACATCTGCCCTATCTATAAACTGCTGGAGCATGTGATGGACTGTCCTGCAGATCCAAAGTTACAGGGTCTCTATGACGGGGCAACGCCAGGATATCTGAGAGGAGGCCCCCATGAGGATCATGTATTGATGGTGTAGCAGAAGTCAGAGGCCTCGAACCAGACCAATGACTCATTGTTATGAATATTTGCAAGCAAAGAAATGTGGACAAAAAACTATACCATGGGGCACCATGACACACCACAGCTTCCTTTCCATTTATTTATTTATTTGTTTGTTTGTTTATTGTTGGTTTGTTTTGGTGGTTGGTTGCAAGGGCAGAGTGCAGATATGAAAGGATGGGAAATTGAGTGAGATTGGGGTTCGTGATGTGAAACTCACAAAGAATAAAAGAATGTTAAAAGAAATCCCCAGCACCCAAGAAAAGGCCTGGCACACAGCTGGTGCTCTTAACCCCAGCAGTGGGGTAGAGGAGGTACAGTTGAGCTCTGTACTCAGTTACCTGGCTAAGTCAAATCCCAGGTTCAGTGAGATAAGCATTCTTTAAATGTGAAAAATCAAATGAAAACCAGCAGTTTAAGGACTCCCTTAATGTGCAAAAGTTATTTAGTGACATGTGAATTCAAATGGATAACCATTGATTTCAATATCTTCTTCATTTTTATTTATTTCATGTGTGTGTGTGTGTGTGTGTGTGTGTGTGTGTGTGTGTGTGTGTGTGTGTGT
>OU015750.1:39040901-39067963 GCA_907169655.1 Acomys percivali | reverse complement strand
CACACACACACACACACACACACACACACACACACACACACACAGGTACTCCTGCACAGACATGATCAGGAATACATATACATTCACATAAATAAAAAGATATATGTGTCTCTTTTTCTAGAATCGCTCTCTTCCATGTTGCTGTGATGTTTTCCAGTGAGTCAATTGATGATGCTAGCAACTAGAACGTGGTTGGGTTAGACAATATTTCTTACCTGTCCTGCAATGCAGTGAAACAGGCATGTGTCCCAATAACTGTATCATTAGCAACACTTCTTTATTTAGAGAGTTAATACATTGTGCTGCAGGAAGTATAGTGAAAAATGTTCCCTTAAATAAACTGATTGACAAATATTATCATCACTACTGTTTTAACAAAAGTGTACCATAACACATTTGGGCTCAAGGTCTCAGAAAAGGCTATTTTTAAATGTTTTATTTTTTAGTTAACCAATACACCCTAAAATTATGTTCAATGTAAAATGGTACAATGAAGCCAATACATGTTCAGAACAGGTTTTTGCTCTGTTTATGAAATTTAACATTTAAAATTACTGAAACATATTGAAATAACAGAAAATCATATCCAATGTTATTTCCCAGTTAAAATTTGTAGCTAGTCACCAAAACAGGACAATATATTTTTTGCCAAAGCCAATGACCACAGGGTTTTCAGTTTTGTTTTGTTTTGTTTTTTATTCTTTACCTATCTCTTGCTTTCCTAACACTCATGCATGGTTTCCATCCACTTAGGCAATTCTTATGCAAGAAGCTAAACGTAATTAAATGTGCAGGATGAAAAGATGGCCCAGGCACTGCTGGTACCCCCGGGACCTGAGAGCTTCCGCCTTTTCACTCGAGAATCTCTTGCTGCTATCGAAAAGCGTGCTGCAGAAGAGAAAGCCAAGAAACCCAAGAAAGAACAAGACATTGACGATGAGAACAAACCAAAGCCAAACAGTGACTTGGAAGCTGGGAAGAATCTTCCATTTATCTATGGAGACATTCCTCCAGAGATGGTGTCAGAGCCGCTGGAAGACCTGGACCCCTACTACGTCAGTAAGAAAGTGAGTGCTGACTTTACATAACTAATACATTCTCGATTAGATGTGCAAACCAAGGGCTTATGTACACGGAAGCATTGTAATGCTCATCCATGAAAGATTTCATGGCACTCTTTACTGCTACCCATCTCGAAGCACAGTAAAGCAAACACAGAAACATTCCTAAGAAACAAAATCTCTGCTACAGAGGATTAAGCATAAACAATTTCTACCATTTCACAGTACCAAGATAAATGGGAAAACTTAAAGTTGACAGCCAAGATAAGTATCTGCTATTGCTAACCTATTTAACTGCTTGATAGACAGCCAAATTGTAGTTATGAGGGGAAAAGCATGGATGCCAAACTTACTTTGTAGCTCATTCTTGGCTTGATGTTTCTTACAATCATCTGTTTTCTAGAAGACAGTAATCTCCTTATCTATTCCTATAGACACATAATTCATGGAGAAGTATGTTTACCTAGACATACCTTACTAGTCTTTTTCCTCTACCCTGGCATATGGTTAGGAACTTCTACAGGCTTCATAGAGATTGGGATATGTGAAATTCTAAATCTACAAATAGTTAGAACATCACCACAAGGAAAGAAATATCAGGATTAGAAGAGAAAATCTAGTGATACTATTAACAACAACAATAGCAACAACAATCCATGGACTTTGAAGGAACAGTTATGACAATGCTTTGCCAATGTCTAAAATATCTACATGGTTCTTAGAGAAATGGTTTCTATAGTTAAACCAGCTTTCTGAGACCCTTAGAGAGCCTAAATAAAGGATATTGTTTTAATATGTAAATGGATATTTTGGCACCCTTTAATCACAATTTATAGCTTACCTTTACAATGATAAAACAGTTCATTGTAAAGATAAGTTAACTTCATTCTGAGTTGATGGGTTATGGATTAAGATATAAGCAGAACGTTTTTGCTTGTCAAATAGAACTTTAAAAAGACAATGGTTGTCGATACTGCATTCTTTAAGTAGTGTTTGAAGTTATCAGTTCTGGGGATAAAGAGATGGCTCTTTGGTTAAGAGCACTTGATGTGACTGCAGAGGAATGAGGTTCAGTTCATAGCACTCATATCAGGTGGCTCAGGACTGCCTATATTGACATCTCTAGGAGATCTGGCTCTCTCTCTGGCCTCTGTGAGCACTCTAACACACATATACATACATATACAAACACATATGCATAAATAAAAAATAAAACAAATCTTTAAAACATTATAAGTTTAATAAGTTTACCAAAGAAAGGTATTAAACATACAGAGCTATGCTTCTAAAATCAACCCCAGTGCTTTATTGCTGAGATTATCAAGACATGTTTGAAATTTAGAAACTCTGATTTTTATAAAGTATGGTTAACAATAATCTACTTCCCTCAGGGACTAGGAAAACAGAGCTCATTTGATGAAAAAAAAAACCGATTAAAATATACATTTACAGGCATGTTTGCTGTCACATACTTATAAACCCAGCCTTTGGGAGACAGAGCCAGAAAGATGATGAACTCAAGGCCATCCTGAGTCACAAACCCCAATATATATATATTTTTTTTTCAGGACACAAGAGTTTGTTTTACTTTGACATGATATAAATATTGTACTTTTAAAAAGAAACACAGGAGTCAATCAATTTGATATGCTGACGGAGGGAGAATAGGAGAAAAAGGAGATATTATTTAATGGAGAGAAGGCTATGTTTATTTGCATTGAAATAATTTCCTTCCTAAAAACAGTATCACCTCTTTGTGAAAGGGCTACCCTGGGCTACCTAATAGATGATATTAAATAATCCCACCATTTGGTTAAGTAAGCTGTTTGGACTCCATGCTCAACAAGGACTCATCTGTCAATAACTCCCCACATATGTCCTGAGGGAAAAGCATCATTATGACTCTTTTTCCACATGAGAAAATAACTTACACATTTTATTGTTAGCTGATTAGCATCTGGTTTTACAGGTCAGCCTTTTAAGTTTGGCTAATTTGAATCTTCCACTAAGACACAGATCATCCTCTGTGGAAAGGGCAGGCATTGCTCACTCTGAGCTAGAAGCTGCTTGGGTCATGATTCATTGACAGTGACTCGGAAACATTAAGGGAGACTTCTACACAGCCCTTTACTGTTGTCTGCCCTGCCTTCATTTATGAAATATCTATGAAGATGAGGATTCAGGTGCTACTTTCAGAAAAGTGATTTGTGGCTCTTAAAACCTAAAGGAGGGGGGTAAGCTAATGTGTGAATCACAGAATTTTACCATAGCACGGAGCCATGTTAGTGTCTGACACTGTGTGTAAAAGGCAACGTAGAGCTTCGTGTAATGATTTGCTGTCACTATTTAGTGATGTATCTTAGTTCCTAATATAACTAGATGAGTAAGGCCACAATATATTTAAATAGCATGTAAGCTGGCCAGGTTAACAGCTTAAAAATAGTGGCATGATAATAATAGCCAACATTTGTTGGGCTCACCCTATGTCAGGAGCCACTCCAGTTCATTTCTTACCAATGAGCCAGCGTAGCAGTTACTATTGTTAGCCTCAGTTTACAGATGGGAAAGTAAAGCCAACAGTGAGCCCTTCTCTTACTAAAGTCACACTCTATCAATGAGAGATCAAGATTTGAGCCTAGTCTGGCCACCTTCAGGGTTCTTGACCGCTGATCAAACTCTGTGGCGACAATGAATGTTAAATATGTTTGTAGACAATTGGTTGCGCCATCCTTTTCTTTTTTTTAAATTCTTTATTGATTCTTTGTGAATTTCACATCATGCACCCCAATCTCACTCATCTCCCCCTCCCTTTGTATCTGCCTTCCTCCCTTGCAACCTCACTCTCCAAACAAAACAAACAAACAAAAAGCACCATGGCGTGGAAGCTGCAGTGTGTCACAGCGTGTCACATAGTATAGCCTTTTGTCCAAACAAACTCACTTGCCAGTGTTGCTTGCAATGAGTCATTGGTCTGGTTTGAGGCCTCTGGCCTCTACTACACCGTCAACACTGGAGCCTCCGCTAGCTTCCTCTTAAATATCTTGTTGTTGCCCTGAGCTACGCCATCTTTTTAAATACATTGATATCTTCTTGCTCCATTGAGGTGTAAAGCTGCTTTTTCTTTCACAAAACTAAAAATGTCAGTGAACTATTAGTATTTATCCAGGAACAAAAAAAAAGAAGGAAGTAGCACTCCAGATTAAGAAATGATTGTTTGTGATAAACTTCATCCACAGTGTATGTAATCACTGTGGCAACATGCACCAAATCTCTTTCAAGGTGCCACATATAGGTGCATCATTCAATAACACTAGGACCCCAGGTTTCAAACACCTCTTTGCAATTCTTTCACTAGACAAGAGAGTAGAGCCGTACTCCTTGTTTCTCAGCAGGCAGGGTGTGTTCTTAAGCTCCGTCCTGTGCCGGAGTTATAAACTCAGAGTAGATGCACAGCACTCCCCAGTCTAGGATCCACTAGCACCCACAGGCTAACCTTGCAGGAGAAGCAGAGGACTTCCTATTTAAAACGACTGTCCGTCCATTCCTGCTTTGCCTCTTTTGGAGTTAGTTCGAAATAAAACCCCCTTCTAATGTTGCAAGTAGAAATTGTTTTTTCAGGGAAATTGTTTCAAAGAGCGAGTTAATGCATGTTAAATTGCTGTGAACTTTTACACACTATTGCTGCTGCTGGTGGTGCCTAAATGGATCTTGATTGCTTGACTGTGAATTCGTGACAACCCACTAATGCTTTTGTAGTTCAAGGGCAGGCTTAGCAAGGTTCATTGTCATTTGCAGATAATCCTGATGCTAGTAAGGGAGAGTTTCCTTGCCCTCTCCCTAGAATTTATGGAGCTCTGCTCATTGAAAATGATTAGTTAAGTAATGATTGGTTCGATAGTCTTAAACACAGAAGGGTGGTGAAAGGCTTGCCTGTTGTCCCTGCCCTTTTCTGTTCACAGGATAAACATTCCTGCCTGCCTCTTCAAACAGAGCGCGTTGCTAGTCGCCGTGAATATATGGGATATAGCCTTAGTGAAAGGGTGCAAACATATTATTAAGTAAATCAGTACACACAACAGATGTCATAAAGGTGAACAACGCCTTAAAGGTAAACCCGTATTTAATTAGAACAAGCGTTTGCTGGCAAACCACACTATTAAAAGCTGTGAGGGAAAACGCAGCCATAGACTGCAGGTTCTTCGTGCCCAGTCATTTATAAAAACATCTGACCAGGTTCTCCCACAAATGAACCCCTACATGGAAATTGCTACTTGGTAGTGATTACAAGCAACATGTGAAAGAGTGCAAAGTAGTACACCAAGAGTTAGAGGCAAGAGAAATAGCAGGGAACGATCAGAAGGCAGTGTGGTTTATCTGGGAAAATGTAAGGTGTGTGTGTGTGTGTGTGTGTGTGTGTGTGTGTGTGTGTGTGTGTGTGTGTGTGTGTGTGTGTATGTGTGTGTGTATGGGGGGGTGGGAGGGTGATTTGGGTATTGGTAATGGTGAAAAGAATCGAATAAATATCTGCCCATACCCCCAAATTCAAATATTGACATTTCTAAAGTTCTCCTAACTTGAGGATGCTTTAAAGACTTCTTTTTTTGGTAGAGGTCATGATAGGCGGGATAACCTTGTATAGTTAGACTTTTCTACAGGTACACTCCTCTTTTCTGAGTCGGTGACCATGTTCATTGCAGCCAGAGGGAGAGTGACCGATTCTGAGTGGGATTGACAAGCAGATTAAATGGCTGGAACAGAGATGAGTCTAGTAAAAAAAATAAATAAAGGATGACCTATCCTGAGGGCTGCCATAGGTAGTCATGGGTCTGCATAACTTAAAGGCTAAGATGATGAATGTATGTTTCAGATCACAGACTTTTAACTATGGCATAGCCTTTGAAATCATGTATTTAAGATTAATTTCCAATACAGCTGTCTTTTCTTGGTATCCGCTACAAAATAGATCCTTTTCAGCACACAAAATCCGGTCCGATGACTTATTTAAAAGTCTTGAATCAAGGCAGCTGCTACAGAAACAATGGGAAGCCACAAAACTAGGGGTTTAGAAGGTTTGCAATGATTAAAATATTTATAAAAGATTATTTTAAGTTACATATACAGAATAATTTGAAAAGGTACCCAAACTAGAGCCAGATGGCAAGCGTCAAATAGAAACGAACTCTGGAAGGTTGTATAATTTGATCTTAAACACGTGTGGGACTATCAATTTGTATCAATGAGTTTGGAGGCTTAGAGGCAGATGAGGTGCTAGTTGTGGGCTTTTACTGTGGTTATACGTATAGGGGAGAAGCATTGAGCCAGTGTCTAGTAAATGAGATACTGGTTATGTTCCAACTGACTGAAATTAGCACGTTTGAACAAGCACATCAGGTAAACATTCTTTTTTTTTTTTTTTCCAGGTAAAAGTTCTTGAGATGTGTTGTAAATGCTTGAAATAAGCCCGCATTTCGAATTTAGTAATCTCTCTCATATTTTCTTTTTCAGACTTTTGTAGTGCTGAATAAAGGGAAGGCAATCTTTCGATTCAGTGCCACCTCTGCCTTGTATATTTTAACTCCACTAAATCCTGTTAGGAAAATTGCTATTAAGATTTTGGTACACTCATATCCTTTTCATGTGAATTGTCCAATGTTGTTTCTAACTGTTGGTTTTTAATGACATGAATTTCTCATGTCTTTTTTAATCTATAAATTTTCTTTGCAGCAAATGGTAACCTTAAGAAAGTTGCTTAAGTAATTTCCACCAGCCAGTTGTTATTTATAAAGTTTATCATAAAATTATTTTTAATGGTTCTAGAAGAAAATAGAAAAAAGTGCTAGTAAGTCTGTCGACCATATTATATAGCAAAGATAAAAGCAAATCCACTTGCCCTCTCTCATCCTCAACTAATTAATTTATTATTGCTAAAGAGGTCTAACCTACTACAGTCATTACAGTATATTATACTATGTAGTATACATATATAGTTAGTTAGTTAGTTAGTTAGTTAGTTAGTTAGTTAGTTAGTGTCACTATAAGTATTGCCAAATGCTCGAATATTCAGGTCTTCACTGACTGTCTATCCTCAGCAAATTTGTCTCCATTTGCCCTCTTGCCTCCTTCCTTCCTTTTCTCCCTTCCTTCATATCCCCCACTTCTTTCTTCTTTTCTTTTCCTCCTTCTGTCAGTATTCGTGAAACTGCTAGGTGTCTATGTAACTGGTTAATAATATATCAAAAAGTCATCAGCCTTGAAACTGCATGTCTGGGATGTGGCTCAGTGGTACAAAATTAGCTGAGCATGTTCAAAACACTGGATTTGATTCCTAGTATGACACATACATGTACAAATTATAATAGTAAAATACATGTGATGGATAGAATAAGCATTACAATATATTCTGAAGTAATGACAAAATATGCTAGAAATGGTGTCAGTCGTGGGCCTTTTCTATGGGAAAATTCAAAATAGGCTTATATGAAGTAAAATACATTGCCACATGGACACAGCAAGTAGGAGGTAACCTTTTAAAGTGCATGTGAATGCTCTTTTCTGAGCTTTGATCTTAGAAAATGTTTGTATTTTAAAATAAAATTAGTCATCACATGAACTTCTTATTGAACCCACAAAAACAGTGCTGCTTGCAGTATATCCAATGATACTACCTTGTTAGCACGAGCTAGATCTCCCCACCCCATAGCATGATGTAAAGGATAAAGAAATGATTCACATCACTATGAGGCTGCTTCAGCATCTGTTTACAAGACAATTCCTAATCAGTTCCTGATCTTTTAGGAAGAACACTAGGCTGTGTAAAAGGATTTGACTTTTATCATTAACCACTATCTTATCCCAGCTAAGTAAGATTAATTTCACAGTTAACTTGTGCTGTCGAATCTTTTGTGTGGAGCAGACTTTAGGTGTCCATAATGAATTGACATTTATTCCTTAACTACAATCTACTTTATTCAGCATGCTCATCATGTGCACTATCTTGACCAACTGTGTATTTATGACGCTTAGTAATCCTCCAGACTGGACAAAGAATGTTGAGTAAGTAGGAGGAATTTTTTGGAATGAAGACACACAACACATACACACATATACACATACACACACACACACACACACACACACACACACAGATTCTCTGGTAATCTCTTTGTGGTAATGATCTAACTTGTGGCTTCTTCCTTTTGAAGTCAAGCTAAACACTCTGTCTTTTGATTCTATAGTTTTGAGAATGATGCCCAAACAAATGGCATCCAGTTTTAGTATTAGCACTTTCAGAGATTACTATTAAGATTTGCCGTACTACTGTATGCCACCATTTGTCAACAATTTATGTTTCAGCAAAAGATCACTTATAATACTCAAAATACTTTCTAGTGCATGTTATTATAGTGGATCCTGTTCTAGGTAAGGCAGCTCTTTTGACTGAAATGCTGGGTGCCATTTATGACTTAGGGTGAACCAAACTGAAAAGTGACTCTGTGTAACCTTTTTAAAAACACTAGGTGAGGCATTTAGGCACATATAAATCTCATTTAATTTTTAACTGTGGTACATTTACACTATGGAATACTACTCAGCTATTAAAAACAAGGAACTCCTGAAATTTTTGGACAAATGGATTGGACTAGAGATGATCATACTGAGTGAGTTAAGCCAGAAGTAGAAAGACTCACATGGTATATACTCACTTATAATTGGTCACTACCCCAAAAGGCACGTCCCATGAAAGTCTTCACTTACCAGGAGATTGGGATAGATGTGAGGGCATCCTACTGAGACTCTAGGTAAGAGAAATATAGGAGATGGGGATGCAGAAGGACCCAGAGGGTCCTAGAAACCTACAAGAAGAACATCATAATGGGTGGATTGGGGCCCAAGGGAGTCTGCTCAAACTATTGCACTAACCAAGGACAATACACTAGTAAACATCGAACCCCTACTCTGATCTACCCAATGGACAGAACATTCTCCACAGTTATGTGGAGAGCTGGGACTGACTTTGACATGAACTCTGGTGCTCCATATTTGACCACCTCCCTTTGGTGGGGAGGCCTGGTGTCACTCAAAGAAAGAATAAGCAGGCTACCAAGATGAGACTTGATAGCTTATGACCATATTGTGGTGGAAGAGGTCCCCCTCAGTCATAGACCTAGGGGAGGGGAATAGGGTAAAAGTGGGAGAGAGGGAGGAATGGGAGGATACAAGTGATGGGATAACAATTTAGTTGTAATCTGAATAAATTAATTAATTTATATTAATTAATTAATTAATTTAATAATAATTTAATTTAATAATTAATTTGATTTAATAAATTAATAAAATTTTAAAAATCAATCATCTTAAAAAAATCAGTCATCTATCTAGCCCTGAATATTCTTTTTTTTAAGGTAAAAGTAGTAACTTAGAGATGTAATGTATGCTACTAAGACAGTTTTAGTTTTACATGAGTTTTTGGCTTGGACATTTCTGTTAAGTAACTGCACAACTTTGCTAAACAACTAAATCTGGTAGATTTTGCATTGCAACAAGCAAATAAACACACCCATGGTTATCATTGCAAATAAGGAAATAACATTTTAAAAGTGAGACCAAACAGAAGCAAAGTTTCATGGAATCTAAGGGAAAAGGAAGACAGTGAGATACTTCAACTCTGAGATGAAAACAGAGGTTACTTCATGCAGTACACAGATTTCTAGGCTGAGACACAGGTACACACATACCTTCTTAATACCAGATACTTCATATGTAGCAATTATACCTTCTTTTCCTGTAGCCACTGAGCTTGGTGGAGGAAGAATGTACTAAATTAAATGTAATGATTTCTGCAACTATTTCTTTGTTCCTCCCTAAGAGGTAATGTCTAAGAAAAAGCCATTTTACAAACACTGATCCTAATACTTCGCAAAGATAAAGCTATTTTAGACTATAAAACATGAGTTGCCCTTAGACAACCAAATATTTCTATGGCTTAGATGAAATACTCTGAAAAATAAACTCAAGTTGTGCTTTTAAAGGACACAGTGTTTAAAAAACAAGTACTCTTTTGACTATTTTTGGAAGACACAGAAATAACTTAAATTGTCATCACTCAGAGAAATGGGCTAGAACACACAACGATAGACCACAAACTCAAAAGCTGTTTGCCCTTTGATAGCAGAAATGTGAGTGCAAGCAAACGTGAATACAAAATTAGTTTGAAGAATTTATCACATCTGTGATCTGAGGATTTTAGGCAAATACAGACATGAGATCCTAGGAAACGGAAACATTTTGTGTGATCATAACTATATAGATGGTGGAGATACAAGGACAGATGGGGGCAGTTCTATAATTCTATACCCAAGTCCTAATAAATAATAAAATCTATTACCAGTCTACTCTAGTAGCCCTAAATGAGTTTAACCACCAGAAAACTTGAATAGGAATGTTCCAATAAAAGTGAATGAATCTACATTATCCTACCTCTCAAAGAAGACACCAGCTACATGGCTACTGAAAGTTACAAAGTGGCTAGGCCCTTACATTGACCACTAGCAATTAGAACTCCGCCCTTTGGGCTTACCTTCTACTTCCATAGACACTTTCAGAGCTCAAGCTCAGTGATTATATACAAAGTGTTGAGGACTATTATTCCTTTTAGGGATGTCTTTATGAATTCTTTAAGAAATTCATGCAGTATATTTTGATCACATTCACCCTCCCCAACTCCTCCAAGAAACTATTGTTCTAAGACGTATTTAACAACAGTTATGGAAAGTAAGTTTACGAGAGATGAATTATTTTCTCTTAATACTTCACTCAGACTAATAAGGTTAATTAATTTAAGATTCTTGGATAAACACAAATTTGAAACAAAAATTTGGAATCTTTTTTTTAAAAACACTGGGGTTGGCCATGCTCAAAAAAAAAATCGCCTCTTTTTTACTTCCTATGTACAATTGCTAACTTTGGCTTGGGTGCCTTCCTAGGTACACATTCACTGGGATCTATACTTTTGAGTCACTTATAAAGATCTTGGCAAGAGGATTTTGCTTAGAAGATTTCACATTCCTTCGTGACCCATGGAACTGGCTGGATTTCAGTGTCATCGTGATGGCGTGAGTAATTTTTTTTCAACCTGATCAATTCAAGGAAAGGAAAATATTTGCCATATAAACCAAGTTAAAACATGTTTTGAAAACAGCGCTTTCTTGTTGGTCAGATCAACACCGTGCCATGTACATTATGATAATGTACACTGGATGAAATCTTGAAAGATAGGTATATCCTTTTGCTAATCAGCAACCAATGGATTTACTTTGATGTCCCTCAGTTTTTGAGCAATAGCTGGAGTTATATCCCACCATCCTTCTCTTCATAAAAATCAGGTTACTTATTAACTACAACTTAATAGGAACTACTGTGCTGTGATAAGTTTTGCAAGCAATCATCCTCATGTAAATGAAAATTAAATTGAAATCAAGCAATATTTTTTTTCCTTAAAGGCAGCTTTCAGCCTTCAGCTTCCTGAGCTTTATATCTCGAGGGGCTCTAAATGCCAACCCAGAGCTAGTTACTTAAAATGAACTTTGCCAAAACCATCAGTAACTCTGATTTAATCCTACAGGTATGTAACAGAATTTGTAAGCCTAGGCAATGTTTCAGCCCTTCGAACTTTCAGAGTCTTGCGAGCTCTGAAAACTATTTCTGTAATTCCAGGTAAGAAGAAACTGGTATAAGGCGGTAGGCCTTTATATCTCCAACTTTTCTTGTGTGTTATTGTGTTTGTGTGTGAACTCCCTATTACAGATATGTGACAGAGTTTGTGGACCTGGGCAATGTCTCAGCGTTGAGAACGTTCAGAGTTCTCCGAGCGTTGAAAACAATTTCAGTCATTCCAGGTGAGAGCTAGGTTAAACACCGAGGCTGGCTTTAAATACACCATAGCAATATTGGAGTTGCAGCCCCATCATTGGCTTCATTGCTTTTTATTCATGTCTCTCACACCCAAGAATGCCGGATAGTGTTTTGGTGTCAGTTCATGTCCTTTAACATGTTGGTAATTTCTACCTTATTCACAAAGTCAGCCTCTGAGTTTAACAGAAAGTTGCATGAGCCATCCATATGTCATTGGTGTGTTTTTGTAACCCCTCTCATGCATTTAAGACGTATGTCTTTTCTTCTGCACTCTGATAAGTTTTCCATCATGGCTTTACTGACTGCCTTGGATTTTGCGATTTGCACCAGATCTCTTTCAAAAATAGATCATCATTTATAAAGGAGAAAAGGTTATGGAGCAGCATATGTGTTGCATGGGATCTTCATGGCCTCAAACCCACCCCCACCCTCACCTTTTAGTCACTGCTTCTTGCAGGCTGGCAGAAAGAATGGGCTGAGAGAAATGGCATCATGAAATGCAAAAATTGAAACAAAAAATAACAGCATTTTGGTTTTCTACACGTTTGTGGCAACACATGATATCACACAGGCAGAACTTCCTAGAGACTAGTGAACACTGGTTCAGAACTGCCTGGCAGCATGGTGTTCATATAGGAAGCCAGCCCTCCATCTGTTTCCAAGTCATGAGACAGCCCATAAAGCTTCTGTGTCTATGTTGCTGAAGCTGCCATTCATGGGGGATGTAGAATGTGTGCACCTATCAAGAATACATCCTGTCATATGTCACACTCCTAAGCTGATCTATAGTTCTTTCTCTAAAGGTTTAAAGACCATCGTGGGGGCCCTGATCCAGTCGGTGAAGAAGCTCTCTGACGTCATGATCCTCACTGTGTTCTGTCTCAGTGTGTTTGCTCTAATCGGGCTGCAGCTGTTCATGGGCAACCTGAGGAATAAGTGCTTGCAGTGGCCACCAAGCGATTCTGCTTTTGAAACCAACACTACTTCCTACTTCAATGGCACAATGGACTCAAATGGGACATTTGTTAATGTAACAATTAGCACCTTCAACTGGGATGATTACATCGCAGATGACAGTAAGAATCATCACCACTGTGTGTCCCCCTTAGTATTCCTGAATACATTTTCAAGCATTCAGACTATGTCTGAAGCCACTTCGTAGATAGACATTATTGATGAACACTTGGGAAATAAATGAAATACTCTCCAATGAATTCTCTTAAAATGTATTTCAAATAAATAAAACAAAATTATTGGAGTGGGGGGTTGTACCTGTGCACAACAGCACACACGAAAAGGTCAGAGGACTTGTGGGAGTCACTTTTCTCCTTCTGCAAATGCTCCCTGGGGGATCAAATTCAGATTAGTGAGTCATCTCACCACACCAGCGCCAAACTCTGCTGTGCATTTAATGTAAATGTAATTACTATGAAATCAAATTGGCTATCTTTTATATTAACAGGTCATTTTTATGTTTTGGATGGACAAAAAGACCCTTTACTCTGTGGAAATGGCTCTGATGCAGGGTAAGAAGGAAATAATAATAATGACAATAGTGATATGATGATTGTGGTGGTGGTGGTGGTGGTGTGGAAAAGATGAGGAAAAATGCCCTGTATGTACATAATAAAGGGTGACTGCCTCTCTAGGAACTCCAGTCTCTGAACCATAGATAATCATTGGTAAGCAAGTTGAGTAAATTTTTAGGAAATAAACATAGTCACACTACCACTCTGCTAGACCATGAACCAACTAACTAGAAAACACCTCTACACATAAATTGGCATGCTACTGTTTTCTTCAGCTATATACATAAACCAGACCAAATTGGAAGCAGCCCAAATGTCTTTGTATATGCAAATAAACATATGAACTGTTGTATGCATATATAATCAAATATTGTTAAGTGATAAATGAATCTGAAATTCGTGTTCCTAGATGAAAAGTTTTTTTTTTAAATCCAACCTGAAAAAAACTACACACTATAAGATTCTAATCACATGGTGTCTGAAAAGGGCAGAACAACAAAGATGAACAAAAGATCAGAGGTTAAAGGGACTCATGATGGGGAGTGAACTAGGTGAAACACACAGAAGATTTAAGGTGGGAAAAATACTATGTAGGTCTCTACAATGGAAAATACATTAAGCAATTGTCACGTCATGAGATGCAGAGGGGAAAATAATTGATGCAAACTTTGAAGCTCATTGGGAGGTTTGGGATCCCAAGATGAAAATTAAAAAAAATATATAAAAAATATATGACAAAAGAATTTAAGATAGCAGAAATATATGAAACAATCTAGAAAAATGTGGGGTAAAGCGAGAAATGGGGTAAAATATACTAACACAACCTTTGGGATGTGAACAGAGTCTGTGACACTAAAGAGAAAGGAGTAGTTGGCTAGCAATAAAGTGTTTCCCACCAATTCTTGGATAACCAGTCCTGTGTGTATACACAAGTACTGATCAGCTAGGAAATGGAGAGAGATGCTGGGAGCCAGACTACTCACCAGGAGAATCTGCTACAAGCAAGCAACAGGAAAGCTCTCAAGTGATTCTTGTGCTGATGGATAGAATTCAGGATAGAAGATGTACTTCAAGGGCAGCTCAATATAAGCATAAATGGTTACATGTAGAGATGCTTATGTGTTTGTGTGTGTGCTTATCACAGGTCAAATTGCACACACCTAATCTTCTTGTTCCATTAGCCCATGGAATTGCTTAATAGCAATAAATACCAGGTGCCACCCAGACTTTTCTGTTTCTGATATTGTTCTCCATAAGAAGAGCCAGGGCTACTCAGAGGAGTGCTGGTCTCAGGAAACAGAAAGAGATTTGTTTGAAATAAGCTAGAAACTTAAACTGTGCTGGTGGGTAAAAGGGAAAACAAGGCATGAAATCAGGGAAGCTGTCTGTTACAAGTACCAATTCAAACAATTCCCACAGGTCAAAGATGGCAATTTTCAGCAAGAAATAAAATATCACTGAAAGTATATACTATATACTAATGTAAAAATGTAGACATTGCAGACAAATATCCCTTAAAGTCTCAAGTAGATTTGGGGTATAGCTGCTTTTTTTTCTTTTAAATTTTTTTATTAATTTATTCATATTTCATCTCGGTTGTTAGCCCTTCCCTTGTATCCTCCTATTCCTCCCTCCCTCCCACTTCCCCCCTTCTCCCCTCCCTATGTCTGTGATTGAGGGAGACCTCTTCCCCCTACATATGCTCTTAGAGTATCAAGTCTCTTCTTGGTAACTTGCTATCCTTCCTCTGAGTGCCGCCAGGCCTCCCCATCCGGGGTACAGCTGCTTTTAAGAAGATCATCACTTCTTAGTTGCTCAGTATGCATGCACCTTCTCATGCTGTCCCAAAAAGTAGAGTCTAGAGAGGAAGGAAACTTGAATTCAAGAGTGGGGAAACCTATCTGGGACCGAAGGGTGCTAAGGAAAAACCGAGAGCATGCGAGTAAAAGACCGTAGTTGACACTGTACTGACATTAAAACCTGAGCATCATGATACAGGATATTCTACTGGCTTCAGAGTTTTCCATAAAACCAAGTGTTTTGAAATGTGAGACTATTTTAAACACCTCTAAGAACTGGCTCACAGGTGATCTCATTGATTTATTTCTCACCTTGCTGATGGCTTCTCCTCCTTAATTTTAAATTATTGATTCTTAGCACTTTGTGAAGAGTGAGTAATGATGACATCAGAACAGGACCGTCTGACTGCTACCCCCTTGCACTTCTAAATGGCTACACATTTGACTTTCTTGTTCTTCCATTTTTGGCTGGTGTCTCTAACAAATTTCACCTGTGAGCAATCAGCTACAGTGTTATGGAAAAGAAAGCCTCTTCACAGATAATAACTCTGGCTTTTGACAATTCCTATAAAGAAAGAGTGACTGGGAGAAGTAGCTGCACTTTCTCTGCTTCCCTCACCATTACCTCTTTCTTTCACAGACAATGTCCGGAAGGATACATCTGCGTGAAGGCTGGGAGAAACCCCAACTATGGCTACACGAGCTTTGACACATTTAGCTGGGCCTTCTTGTCTCTCTTTCGACTCATGACTCAAGACTATTGGGAGAATCTTTACCAGTTGGTATGGAATAAATTTACACTACTGGGATGTGTGTTGAACTCATACAAAATGCCAAGCACTGACTTCTAATCACTTATGAATACTAAAGAGGTCATAATATTAGAGTGTTTGGGCCTAGAATCCTCCTCACTCCTCTCTTCTCTTCCCCTCTTCTCCCCTGCCCACCCCTCCTTGCACTGTCTCTTCCATGCTTCCATCTCTTTTATATACACACGAACATAAATGCACAAAATAGTATCATCGATAAAAATCCTTCTGTTATGGGCTTCATTCTTTATCTTTATAGATAAAGAAAATTGAGAGAGTTTCTTACATGAAGCATATACATTCATATATGTACCCAAACATACTCACATGATGGAAATACAGGTATAGAGAATTTCTTATATGAAGGATGTTTAACTAAATCTGTAGAGAATGGGGAAGCATGACAATTATAGCACTGTCCTGCATTAGGAATCTTAATGATGATACTTTAATGTAGATCATACAAGCTTATTCTGAAATGTATTTATGTCAAAATGACATGGCAGCAACACTGCTGATAATCTGGTTATGTCTGTGTATACATATTTGTTCATTTTAACACCAATAATATTTAGGTCAAAATAGTTGTTCTTCATCATCATCATCATCATCATCATCATCATCATCATCATGAATTAGCCATCAATTGGCTAATTTCTAACCAATCCAGTCTGATTTTTATTGGGGGATATTATAGTAAAGCATCAATGAAATTATCCCTTTTCTCCACTAGACATTGCGTGCAGCTGGGAAGACCTACATGATATTTTTCGTCCTGGTGATTTTCTTGGGCTCATTTTATTTGGTGAACTTGATCCTGGCTGTGGTGGCCATGGCCTATGAGGAACAGAATCAGGCCACCTTGGAGGAGGCTGAACAGAAAGAGGCGGAGTTTCAGCAGATGCTGGAGCAGTTGAAGAAGCAGCAGGAGGAGGCTCAGGTAGGAAGCAAGAGTCGGCTTTATATTGTCCTTTTAGTTTCTTACTAGGAATCTTGGGCATCATAACTGAGCTGGAGCTACCATTTTGTATTGTATGTAGCTAATGGCATTCAAACTTAAAAAAATTGTTCATAAAACTGGAGTCAAACTTTTTGGACATCATAATGAATTTAGCTCTCAGGTAGGAATACATTAGGGATAGTCTTATTATGAAATATGCTCATGGAAACGTGAGGGTAGAATTTTAAAAATACATTATTGAGATTTCCAACTAATAATGCTAAATTTCAATAGCAAACCTTTGAAAGTTCACAAGAAACCTCTGTGAATGGCAGCTTTTTAGATTTCTTTGGAGTTTCTATATTACCAATAATTTGCTGTTCGAACGAAGGAACCAGAAAGGCATCTAAAATTAAGTAACAAGTTTTTTTTCAGTACTGAAGTTCATTTGGGATAGGGTTATAGTGACTGAGAAATTCATACTTTGAAGAGGTGGAACACAGCACTGGATTAAAAGGTGTGGGTGGACACCCTGGTTACTACAAGGTGAAAGACACTTAGTGGGAGCCTGGCCTGTGTCTGGTACTGTGGCCCTTCCTGCCTCCGTTTCTCTCATCACTGATAACGTTTGGCAAGGCTAGGTCTTTTCATGGGCCTTGATGATAAGTGTTTCTTTGCAGTTATAATTTTTAGTTTTCTAACAAGTAATGAAGCAGAACCACTTTTTGTGTTTTTCTTTTTCTTCTATGCCTTTCTTCCCTGACATGTGTGCTGAAATCTTCTAACACTTCATCCTCTTTCATTTTATTGTGTTTTATTTACTTTGTTTTCACTTTTAGAGTTGGTTGTTTTCTTTATTGAGTCTGATGTGGTCTTTATACGTAGTAGGTACAAGTCTTTGACATATGTATGCTGTGCTGGAGCTGGTTTACCATTTGTCAGATAATGTGTTTAAAGTAAATGTTTTTTGTTTGTTTGTTTTTTTATCAAGCAAAGTTTATTGCATTTCTTTTCTTTTCTTTAGATCTAATACTTTTGGTATGGCATCTAAGCTATTTTTTAAATGAGTGCCCTCAAATTTTCCCCTATATTGTCTCCCAATGTTATATGACTTTCTTCATTACCTTGTGTGCAATTCTCATTCTTCATGAATATGTGAATAAACTGTTGGCTGTGTATATTCTGTTTTCTATACATAGGAAGGTAATTATTTTAAAAACCATTTGGGGAATAAAATATCATTTCTCTGCTAAATTGACTTGGCACTTTTGTTAAAAACCAGTTGCCCATATGTGGATCTGGTTGTGGCCTCTCATCAGGTTATTAGTGATGTATTAATGATGGGTCTCTTCAACCAACACTGTGTCTCTGAACTCTTATGGTTTTATAGATGACTGTGTTATGGTTCTGTCTTTGGTTTTCTTTTCAAACATATTCTGAGTCTTTGTAGTTCCAAATGAGATTTAAAATAAGCTTCTCTTCACAAGATTAGAGAGTTTCTATCTTAATAGCTTCAAGTTGATCTTTTTCTATACTGCCTAATTTGCTATTAGTATTATCTAGTGTGCTTTTTATATCAGACACTGTGGATGTCCATAATTCGTATTTTGAACATGTATAACACAGTTGAAGCATCACTTCAATATCTTTGCCTCTTGTCTGTTTCAGTTTTTGGTATGATTTGACTAATTTCTTGTCTTTATCATGGTTACATTTTTCCTTTCTTAAAGTCCTGAAAATCCTCAGTTTAGTTCTAGAAAGTTCATTTTGTGTATCACTAGATGTTTTTGCATTCTTGTAAAAATTCTTGGTCTTTGCAGTAAGGCCAAGTGTCAACATGAATTTGTAGTTTCAAGCTTTTCTATCTTCAAATATGTGATCCTTGTGTATATCTTAATATGAGTGAAGGGTGACTTGGGATCTCTCTCTCTCTCTGTCACACACACACACACACACACACACACACACACACACACACACAGCTGAGTGGTCTCAGTACTCAAGGTGGATCTCAGAAGAGCTCTACAGTTCTATCTTGTGGCATAGCACTTTCCATATGTGCCTGTGCAGTCAACCATAGCCACCTCGGTTATCCTGGAAGCTAAGCTCCCCCATTGACTCATGAAGTATAGAGAGAGACACATTTCCATTGCGGTTCAGTCTGTTAGTCTAAGATTACAACTTATGACACGAATGGAGCTTTTGCGCTTTCCCATTTCCCAGGGATTTAGGACATCTTGACTAGAGTTTAGTGTCTTCAGAACCATGACTTTTATCTACTTTTCTATTTTTTTGATTCTTTCAGGAAAGAAGAAATCTGGCTCCTGCGATTCTAGCTGGACCAGAAGTAAAAGTCTAAGCAAAATGTTTTAACTACCAGCTTTTTAAATTTTGTTTGTTTGTTCAGATAAGTAGATGTATATCTTTGAATTATAGTGTATAATTGGAATTTATAGAACCAAATTTTAATTTTTCAACACTTCTGAGTTACTTGCAAATGCTACACATACATCACAATATAAGGGCAAGTTTCCTCTGTCCTGTAGCCACTATGAGGTACAATATGACATAAATTAAAGTCTTTTAGACTTTAGAAATGCAATCCTAAGCTAGGTTTAGACTATGTCTAATAAAAGTTTAAAGTAGCTTGATTAAAACTCATGTTTAAATCAGCTAGAATGTGCCATTCTCCACTGAATAATTAAGTATTGCGCTGTAGTGGCCAATTTACCATGATTGGATATAGTGTTAGCTTTACATCACTTTAACCTTAGCTCATAGAATAGGGTAATTTGGGAGAAAATCAGAGTACCAAGTTTATTTTAGTTGTTTGTTTGTTTTTTGTTTGGTTTGGTTTTGG
This sequence comes from Acomys percivali, assembly GCA_907169655.1. Classification (NCBI taxonomy): domain Eukaryota; kingdom Metazoa; phylum Chordata; class Mammalia; order Rodentia; family Muridae; genus Acomys; species Acomys percivali. The sequence goes on along the minus strand of OU015750.1, from coordinate 39,048,054 downwards.
TGTTGTTGTTGTTATTGCTGTTTGATAACATAGCTAATAATGTCTTGTGAGTGACAGAAAGAGGAAAGGAAAGCTGACTTGATGTGCCATGATGCTGTGTGTACTTCAGTGACGCCCAGGTCTTGTCCACTACCTAAAGCCCTTTCAGAGCTTGCCATCCATCTAGCCAATGGCCTCATGAAACACCACACTGATTTCATTTTTACTTAATATTTCTTAAGGGTCTGGTAGGCTTAATCATTTTGTAAATGTGAAATGTACACAACACAGTGGACTCACAAAATCAAATGCAAGTTTTAAAAATGGAAAAGCTAACAGTAGACAAAAATGTGCTATCCTCAATTACTATAATTGTATTCTGTATTTAATCTGTGATCTTTACAGTCCAATATTTTGCAGATTAGCCTATCCAAGGCTCTATAGGTCTACTGGGAAAGTAGAGTTAGCTATAGGATGCAATTTGAAATCATGACATTTAAGAGATCTAATATAAATAGTAGAAATGAAGCATGCATACTTAATGTCTTGTGACTTTGAATGGGTTTTTAACTTGATTCCATGTTTAAAATGAAAGGCTAGTCATGTAGTTGTGTTTTTAAGGCTCATAGACACAGTGTAAGTTATAATTTTGAGACATAGAGAAATGTCATAAAAATGTTACCTACATAAATATTAAGCACTAACCTGTTATTTGTTATAAGTGGGGTTCAGGATGTTAGTTATGAACGACTGACTATGAGTCTGAGCAAGCAGGACATTGGCATAAACAGGTGCATGGACATGAATGACGACAGGAAACATCTGCCTTTGAGGGAGTCAGCCAATCTCTGAGAGCAGAACAAGTGGCAGATTTGAGTTGATGAGTGACATGGAAAATGTGTTGTGTCGGAGGTTGCTTTAGCTGCCTTAAAAAAAATCTGTTTTGGTTTTGACTGCTTTGAACTGTTACTCAGAATAGGCAGGGAAATTGTGTCATACACAAAACAAACTCCAGAAGTGATTTAAGGGAACGATAGTTTCAGGACTGTAGCCAGAGAGTATTAGCACTACTTCCTACATTTCTAGGGACAAACAAGTCGATAAATGACGGGCTCTGGCAGTGCTGTGTTTGTGTCTGTACAAGAAGGAAAGGAAACCCAGGACTTTATTTGGATAGAACAAAGGTCCGTGTGTTTTCACTCATCCAGCAATACATATTATGTACCTCTTATGCACAATGCACTAATTACTGTACTTAACTTTCTACCAACAACTGCTTTACTTCATTTGCACATTTACTTCATTTACTTCATTGCACATATGTAAGTTATAATATGCAGCATCTCCACTATTCCTCATCTGTCATCATGGGTGATTTAACAAATGATGGACAATCAAGAATCAAAAAATGTTGACTGTCTTAGTATCATACCAGTTTTAAACAGGTAAAATGGGGAGTTATGGTTTCAGCTACCACATGTAGGCATTGTCTCATAGAAGTGTTTAAACCAGAGACCCTTCATGGGTCCAGTGCTTGATGTAGACACATATCTGTGTTTCATGTTCTGGGTTGTCAAGTCGAATACACAAATTCAAGACCATACTCAATATCCAACTGCCAACAGAGATGCTACTGGTCCGAGAAAAGCAGCAACACAGTGTGTTTCATGTTAAGGCTTTAGCTGGCATGAAGTTGAAAAACAAAATTATTGAAGAGAGCTTGTTTCTTAGGAAAGAACAAAGCACACAGTGATGACAAAATTCATTACATGGGTTTTAGTTTTATCCCCTTTTAAATCATAGTGTCTTTATTCACATCATTCTCACAAGCCTTCTATGAGAGCTTGAATATCAAGGCTAAGTTGTCCAGAATTACACCACTGTCAGACAATTGCCTGTAAAACGCCTCTTAAATCTTTGCTGGTCAAATATTTACTGAGGACTTTCTAAGTCACTTAGTGTACTGACCACTGTAAAGGACAAAGCAAAATGCCCATGTGACTTGTACTCCAAGTGAAAGATAGAAAAAAAAAAGGTAGATACATTACAGTTATTTATATTTGATAATGTCATATATAAAAACATGTGGCCAATATTTTCATAATTTAATCTTTCTTACTCTGCATTTATGTTTAAAAACAGGAACATACTTAATGAGCACTTGGCTCAATATGGGCTATGTTGTTTCATATCCTTGCTAAGTCATGGTTAAATCATTTCCAGCCTAAAAATATTATTCCTATGATGAAAATGCAAAACATTGGCTATGCTTTTACCACAGAGCTGGCTTTGTTTCATTGATAAATCTAGAAATTCAAAATTTACTTGAGTGCATGATGTTGAGATATGGGAAAAATATATGAGATTTTTTTCATAATATTAAGAAAAAACTCAGTAAATGTTATTTTATACAAAAGTATGAAATTGCTAAGCATTTAAAATTTTACAACTGAAAGTGCTGGGCCCCACGGTCTTTCATTACAACACCTCAGAGCTGTGAACCACCGGACTCGGTGTAATCCAAGCTAAAGATGAGAAGGAGCTGGTCACTCGACTTCCAGCCCTTCCATGTGAGGTAAAACTGAAGGTTTGGTTTGAGTTGGCTTGGAATGGGACCTTATGATATAGGCCAGGCTGGTTTCAAATTCCCAGTCCTCCTCCTTCCTCTGCCTTCGCAGTGCTGGAGCTACAAATGTACACTAGCACACCCGGAGCTTTAAATGTCACCAAATTGAAAGAAAAGCAAACCAATGAAGCAGGACCACACACTTGCTGACTCACAATCACACAAAGGAGGAGCAATCCCAGAGAGAAGTGGGACAGTGATCAAAGAGGATCTACCTCCGAGCCAACAAGTGCTTTTAATGTAGACAAAATCCTTTCAGGTCTGCAAAGGTCTCCTGAACTAACCTCCAGAGAGTTTAGGATTAAAGGCCAGCCCAAATCAGATGCCGCACTGGGCTGTTCTTGCTTTAATGCACACTGTAATTATGCCGTTTAAAGGGTAAAGGTTATTGGTTTTTTGTGGGTTTTTTTAATTCTTTTTTTATTAATTTATTCATATTACATCTCAGTTGTTAGTCCATCCCTTGTATCCTCCCATTCCTCCCTCCCTCTTTCCCCCTACTCCCCTCCCCTATGTTTGTGACTGAGGGGGACCTCCTCCCCCTGTTTATGCTCATAGGGTATCGAGCCTCTCCTTGGTGACCTATTATCCTTCCTCTGAGTGCCACCAGGCGTCTCCATCCAAGGGACATGGTCAAATATGGGGCACCAGAGTTTGTGTGAAAGTCAGATCTCCTTCAAGGAGAATGGAGAATTCTCCGTTTTAGTAATGGCTATAGGTGGTGGTAGCCCGCCCTCATTCCTGCTTCCGGGCACTTACTTCTGAGCATCTATTTCCTTGCCTTGACTCTTAACAGGCAGTGGCTGCGGCCTCCGCTGCATCCAGAGACTTCAGCGGGATAGGAGGGTTAGGAGAACTTCTGGAGAGTTCTTCAGAGGCTTCCAAGTTAAGCTCCAAGAGTGCTAAGGAGTGGAGGAACCGGAGGAAGAAGAGAAGACAGAGGGAACACTTGGAGGGAAACCACAGAGGGGAAGGAGACAGGTTTCCCAAGTCGGAATCTGAAGACAGTGTCAAGCGAAGAAGCTTCCTCTTCTCGCTGGACGGGAACCGGCTGACTGGCGACAAGAAGCTGTGCTCTCCCCACCAGGTACCGAGGTCTGATAAGCAATCTGTAATCGCTGCCTCCGGTTTTGGTAGATCTCTGTATTGTTTCCTTTGAACGGCAAGGTACAGGCACCGTCGAGTTATTTAAAATCTATCAAAAGGATTTGGAAAAATAAAGTCAGGTAACTCTTTAAGATAATCGTCTTTAAGCATTTTTACAAAATTGAGAGCATATTATTGACTTTTATTTTTTTACTATAATCTGTTTCTCAGATGTTTTACTGATATTATCTTGAGAGCTGCTGTTCAACTTTCCCTTCTTAAGAACTGTGGCCACCCTGACTTCTGTATGAAGCCACTATTTTAACTATCTGAAGTTATATTATAACATATTCATTTGCCTGTTTTCTTTAGCATGAAAAGTCACTTAGAGAAGTCTCCATTAGCATGGCATGTTACACAAGAAAAGAGGATTACTATCTACCTGTTCGTGCAGCAGGAACATTGAAATCAGTGAATTAGTGCTCTGAATTAAGGCCAACTCTCCCATTCACAGTTCCAGCATTAGCATATTTTTTTTAGGTCAAAGACAACAAAACAGTTTTTACTTTTGTAACTTAAACAAGGCTTACAAAATACAAACAGTAAATAATACTGAAGACCCTGATAAATACCATTGTGCTTTTAGACCCATTTTATCTACTAGAACATTGTGTGCCATAAGTTACAAACTCTTCAAATCATGTTAATTTTACTCAAAAACTGTACCCTGTTGTCAGTGCCTTGAGGAGCATACTAAGCAATCAATTTAAAGCAAAAACAGACAAAACCTGTAAATCAACCACAGAGTATAACATCCTTTTAGTAAGGAATAATACTTAGATGAAATTAAGAATGACAATCATAAAGGTTTCCCAAAAAGAGAGGGTCAGTCACAAAATTTAGCCAAGTAGAGTACTTTATTATTTTCTTGTTTTGATTCTGTTTACTATTAGACAGGATCTCACTATATAGCACAAACCATCTTTGAACTCACAGCTTTAACCTTGTATTCACTGTTTAAAAGAGCTATCTATGTAAGCATTGTATAGGAATCATATGCCATTAAGGAAAAGTTGAAATCGATGATCTCTAATGAAAGAAACTAAAAAAAAAAAATAATAAAATAAAAAAAATTGAAAAGCTTCCAATTATTTATGCATATTATTGATATTTGCATGACAATTGTATGTATTTACCTTCTTGTCTGAAAATATATATACATTAGTTTCTTCAAGAAGCAAGTATTTATTAAGCACTGTTTTGGTTTCCTTCCCAGTAGCTGTGATCATGAAAGTAATGTAAGTGAGGATGAGTTTATTCTGGCTTATGGATCCAGGTTATACTCCAACATTGCAGGCGCTTGAGACAGCTGGTTCCATGGCACCCAGAGTCAGGAAACACAGCAGTGTTTCTAACAATTGCCACCCATTCTCTTTCCCTTCAGTCTAGGACCCAGCCCATGAACCATGCCACTCACACTTAGGGTTGGTTTTCTTACCCCAATTAACCCAACTAAGAGAATCTACACAAACACTGAGAGGCCCAGAGGCCCAAATCCGAAGGTGATTTGAGATTCTACTAATTTGAGAAGTAGCATTAATCATCACTATTGCCGTTTAGGTAACAGAAAGAGCTCTAGATGTTGAAGATCCATTACTGAAAAATTAGATTCCATTCACTGATATAATGGACCTCTATTGTAAAGGTTAATGGAGAGTAAGCATGTCAAGCATGTTACATCCTACGTTGGATGGTGATAAACACTGTAGGAATTGAGCGGTTTGAAAGGGACATCCTAAGATTTGGAGGGGTCAAGGGAAGAAGCTACATCATGGACTTGCATGCAGGTTCAGTGGAAGGGACATTGCAAAAATGGTTATGTAACAAGACACGCATAGAGCAATGAGGCTTGAAAGGTGGCTGGTGCTAAGGGAACCACAGAGAGGAAACGGCAGGAGGAAGGTAGCTCCTAGTTAATGTTTGAAACTAAAAGCAAAGGCAGCGTGTGCGTTTGAACAATTTATTTTGTATTTGTGGATAGATGGGCAAAAGATGATAGATAACAATGGATTAGATGGGTGGAGAAATAGATAGATAGACCTCCAAAAGTAGAAGAAATACTGATCTAACAAAGAAAGCATTAGTACAGGACTCTCGGGCAGAACTGGGCCAGAAACTCTATTTGGAGTGTTTGCTTTGTAAGCACGAGAAGGCTTTCTCTTACAGAAAAGAGCATCAGTGAAGGCAACAGGGACAGCCAGCATAAATGGACTGGGCATACTCTTCAAAACAATATATCTCCTGAAATTTTCAAGGCAGAGAAACCATAAGTTATGGGTACCCTGTCCTCCTCTTCTGATGTGAAATTAAATGTTACTTTACATTTGTTGCATTATCTACTTTTATAGGCATAATACATAGTCATCGTACAACATGAAATTAGTTAAAGGCATATAATGGAGCCTCCTCGCCCTCAGGATGTTGTCCCTCTTGTTTGGACACACTGGGGCCATTTGTTTTAAACCAGAGACTCATAGCTACAACCAAATGAAGTTGCTGATATATTTAAGTGGCGATGTGGAGCAGATGAGTATTTCCAACAAATATTCACTCTACACTGTCTACTAAAACACTTGTTAATTTCCTGCATCTTCTTCATTGTTTTCAACCCTCTTTGGGCTTAGACCCTGTATCCATGGTTATGTCACAGAGAATCAATGCTTGTGCTTTCCCTTTTATTATTAAAAATTGAGAAAAACTCTACATGCTTATCTTCTTAGAGCAGAGGAAAACAAAATGAAGCCAACACCTGTAATTTATGTTCTGAGAGGCCTGAGGTGAGGAGAAATAGTCCTTTAGTTCCACACAAAAGCTTTCCCTGGAGAATAGCTTGCCACAGCTGCGGGTATTCCCTTAACTCTGCCGCATCTTCAAGGGTGTTATTTTTGGCTTATTTTCTCTGAATACTATTTTTGTTATCTTCTTTTTTGGGTTCTGTTGCCTTGAAAGCTGTACCCACACCCATTATTATACTTTCCAAAGAGTGAAAAGAAGTTTCAAATAAACTCAAAGATCTGAAAGGGCTCCGAAAAAATACCCAGACACAAAAGCATGCCAATTAAAGGCATGTTCAGATATGTTATAAATGTAAAAACATGCCACATACACCCAAGCATAACATAAGAAGATTTTCACTTTTCAGAGACAGTGTTAGAACACAGGTAGGTTAAGATTACTACATTTAACCTTCCTAGAAATTAATGTAAGACATACTGGAATGAAATGTTAAGTTTATGCTTCTCTGACTGTAGAGAGCCACCCAGGTTTGGAATCAGCTGGATAGTGGGTTGAATATCCAAGTTACTGAATCACATCTACTATGTCTTCACTGTGTGTGTGTGCGGGTGCAAGTGTGTGTGTGTGTGTGTGTGTGTGTGTGTGTGTGTGTGTGTGTGTGTGTGT
>OU015750.1:39016561-39040891 GCA_907169655.1 Acomys percivali | reverse complement strand
TGTGTGTGTGTGTGTGTGTGTGTGTGTGTGTGTGTGTGTGTGTGTGTACAGCAGGACAGTCAAGACTGAGTGGTTTATACAGATCTTTATTTTGACATATAATCTGGAGGCTTCATCTTGGCTTATGAATGGAAGGGCACATGGCCTCATACAGAAGAGATAAGAGAGAAACAAACTCTGTGATGTATATATAACTCAGAAAAGCATTCATCCATTCACGAGGGCTCTATCTCTAAAAACTACCTCATTATGGAATTATGCCCCAATAAATGAAATATATATATATATATATATATATATATATACATATACATATTCAAAGGTACTGACTCAGAATTCCAAATTTAATTTCCTGAAAATACGTATTTTCAATGCACAAAGTGGTTTGTAAGTGCTGTTTCAAAGCACTCATTCTCCTGTAGACAAATATTTATTAGATATGTTGAGTGTAAGATTAAAAGGTCAGCATTCTTTATTAAAGTGAAGCACATGGTTTTTGAGTCCTTGGATGAGGAATCAGTCTACCCTGTGCCTGGCATTTGTTCCACCCTCTTGTTTGAACTGAGTGCTGTAGACACAGTACAGGTAGGCATGTCCTGCAGCTACTGGGTCCTGTAGAGAATTTACCCAACAAAAGATACATTTCAGAATGAAAAGTTCCTTTTAAGAAGTTCCAAAGAACAAAGGCAGTCAGACATCTGGGGAAAATCATGAACACCACAAAGTTAAAAATGGGACCCAGGACAATCAGTCCTAGCTAATTAATCAGAGAAATAAAAATAATAATAAAAATAAACAAATCCCCCAAAGTGGAATCTGATTTTCCTGTGTTTTCTCCACTAAGATTATATTTGGTTTTATACTGGAGGTATAAAAGGAGAAGTGCAAACTAGTTGCTGCCAGCATGTTTAACATACGAACATATGTATATATTAGCCTCTTTTGTTTTGTTTTGATTTGTTTATGAGACAGAATCTTTCAACATAACACAGACTGACCTAAAATTCTCCATCCTCCTGCTTCTCCTTCCCAAGGGCTAGTACAATAAGATGTGCCTCCATGCTTCACACATGGCTATATGGTGCATTCATGTGCAGGCACATGCGTGTGTACTTGTGCGTGTGCATGTGTGTGTGCATGTGCATGTACGTGTGTGCATGTGCGTGTGTGTGTGTGTGTGTGTGTGTGTGTGTGTGTGTTAATCACAGTGGCCATGAAGAAAGGTGAGGCAGGGAATAAGAGAGTTTAAAAGGAAACAAAAAGAAATACCATTATCAATGATGCAAAGAGCAAACAAATATTCCATTGCCTGAATTGGTGTAGTTTTAGAAACTATTACCAAAGTAAAATTACTCCTGAGCTATTCAATGCAGTTTAAAATACATTCAGAGTCAAAGAAGGATCCGAGCTACATCCTATTTCCTGGCCTTAGAGATCAGTTTATCAGTTTATTTGTAAATGTGTAGGATAAACACTTTTGTGGGCTGGGGATGTAGCCCAGTGGTATACACTTGCCCAGACAATACTGAGGGAGGCTGACAGTATACTGCCTAGCACGGAAGGAAAACAAACAGGAAAGCCTAGGATTATCTTTCCTTTCAATTACCTGTCTCTCATTAATAGAATTAGCATGAAATCACAGGAATCACTTTCTTTGCTCTGGTCACATTACACACCTTCATTCATTAAGCTACTGTTAAATTCGCAGTAGGCAGAGTACCAAAGAAAGCATTAAAATCCTTTTACATTAGCTGTGATAGACAGACCCTCAGATCAAGTGAATCCCTGGTCGCCCTGGTGGACAGGGTTAGAAAATTAGGACAATAAGTTCCGTGACCTGATTCAAGACAAAAGGTTCGAGAGATCTTCCTGGTAGAACCCAGAAGAGAATGAAGATATCAATGACATCTTTTTCAATACTGTAGTTTTGATACAAGTAGTTTTAGAATTGGATATAAATATTTAGAATTCGAACTAAGAGTCACTTGAGCCAATTTTCCCCCTCCAAGTTTCTTGCCCTTCAGATCAGAGCATGGAAAGGTAGAAGCTATCTCCTACTTGTATCTTCCCCTTGGCTTGTTGTATTGAGATAGCACACTCCATCTCACAGTGGAAGAGAGAGAGGCTTAGATGAAGTGCTTATGAATTCAGTTAATTGTGAATCAAGAGTCTTAGCGTGACATGCTTTACAAAACAAATATATATTGATATTTGCACTATGGTCTTCAGTACAAAACAGAAGCCTACACGTTCCTATGAATTCCACTACCTGTATTTAAAAGCAAACTTACGCCAACCCAAAAGCAAGCAGTTTCTGCAATCCTAAGATTTTTTTATTAAACAATAATGTCCCACCCTGCTCCTGTCCCCGATCTCTTCCTTCCTTGCTTTCTCCTCAGTCTCTCCTGAGTATCCGTGGCTCCCTGTTTTCCCCAAGACGCAATAGCAAAACGAGCATCTTCAGCTTCAGAGGTCGGGCGAAGGACGTGGGGTCTGAGAATGACTTTGCCGATGATGAGCACAGCACATTTGAAGATAGCGAGAGCAGGAGAGACTCACTGTTTGTGCCACACAGACCTGGAGAGCGACGCAACAGTAACGTTAGTCAGGCCAGTATGTCATCCAGGATGGTGCCAGGGCTTCCAGCAAATGGGAAGATGCACAGCACTGTGGATTGCAATGGTGTGGTTTCCTTGGTGGGTGGACCATCAGCTCTTACGTCACCTACTGGACAACTTCTGCCAGAGGTGATAATACATGAAAACAGCTACACTGACACTTTAATTAAATTTGAAAAAAAAAAAAAAATCTGGGCCAGGGCAATTGAGCCTGTTCTGTGATCCTATTTCTTCCAAATGAAAGTGCTTAAAAGTAAGACATGATTAACTGAATGAAAACAAAACAAAACAAAAAGCAACTGAAAATAAAAAGAAAAAAAAAAAAACACCTGACTTCTGTGGAACTATTATCTTCTTAGGTCAAAAGTACTCAAAATTTAAAGTCTTGAGATAAAACACAAATCTACAACTACAATAGACTTACCACAAATACAAAATGATGAGCACTTTCACAATCACATCATCCCTATCAATGATTCCCTTAAATTATATAATCATCAATTGGCTCAGATTATGATCATTTGTATTCTCAAAATTGAATATTGTAATTATTAATATATTGATAATAGACAGCTTTATACAACTGTCAATATAATAGTCCTATTTGAAAACTTATTCCAAAATAAGATGTGTTGATTACAGTATGTCATATGGAAATAAATCTCAGGAAAGCACACACATTTCATTGTACATCTGTGTTTGTGCATGGAAAAAAAAATGGCCCATATATGTCAGTTTGTCAATATAGCCTCAAAGAAAATAACCCAGCCTTGAGACTATATAATAATATTTAGTTTTGTGGAAAGATTGACATACTCCTCAATGCTATACGTTGAAAGATAATTTATATTTGAGTGAAAAACTAATTACAGCATGCTTATGAAAAACTTCCCCCCAAACTTTCCTATGTTGATTAAAATGCTTGTGCAAAACAGTTGCTATATAAAATTGCATCCAGCTATTGAACTCTTGTCAAAGGATATGTGGTCTTTAAAAAATGCGTTTATATAGTACAATAATCTATCCAATGTCTTAATGTCTTATTAGTATCTGGGATTATTACCTGAGAAAACCTGCACGAAGCATGATTTTCTAGAGAGCTGCTATATATTCTTGTGTTATCCGTGGAGAAGGGTGGTTTGAGCCATCAGTATTTGGTTTGCAGGGTACCACCACTGAAACGGAAGTCAGGAAGAGAAGGCTAAGTTCGTACCAGATTTCGATGGAAATGCTGGAGGACTCCTCTGGAAGACAAAGAGCCATGAGCATAGCCAGCATCCTGACCAACACCATGGAGGGTGAGATGCAGGCCGAGAGAGCCTGTTTTACACTAGCTGTCTGCTCTGAACCCATGTTATCTTTGCAGACAGTCTAATGACTTGCCAAGTCTAGAGTCCTGTCACAGATATACTTATGTGAAAGCACTCTTTCACATAACTCATATTGGTTATAAAAATGAGTGCTAACCTAGTTTCCTTTACTGGGACCCCTCACTTGCTTGTAGAATGGCATTTTTTTAACTTCATATCGTATCACTAAAGACTTATTCTAATGTTACATTACCCAACAGAGTAAACCCTTTCTCATTTCAGCCTGAGTGTATAGAGATTTGAGACAAGGATGTTAGGGTTTAGAGAGGGACAGCAATGAGTTGGGCAAACCCAAGCTTGTGTTCCACTCAAATGAGATTGTAAAGATGTGCTTCTTTCACCATCTATATTCACAGTAATAAAAATCCTCTAAAGGACACTTGACACAAACATTCACTGTTTAACATCCCCATAAAGTTCTTTTTAAAAGGTCTGCTTGAGAGTTATATTGTTGCATTTTTGTTTGATTGTTACTTATTTTGAAATTGAATATTAAACTCAAAGTACTTACTTATATTTAAAAAGAGGAAGCAGATCAATACCAACATGCCATTTAAATGTATAGTTTGGGAACGTCCATATGTAATAAGATAATATGTAATAAGAGTGTTTTCTGTACAGTCCGTTAATCCCAGTAGCATGAACGTCTGTGCCCATGAGTAAGCATCATTTTTATTATCAAACAATATGTCACTTACTAGAAACAGTAATTAATCCTTACTGTTATTTAATACTCTTCTTCTTTATTACCCAGAGCTTGAAGAATCTAGGCAGAAGTGCCCACCATGCTGGTATAGATTTGCTAATGTGTTTTTGATCTGGGACTGCTGTGGGGCATGGTTAAAAGTAAAGCACCTCGTGAACCTAATTGTGATGGATCCATTTGTTGATCTGGCCATCACCATCTGCATTGTATTAAACACCCTGTTTATGGCCATGGAGCATTATCCCATGACTGACCAGTTCAGCAGTGTGCTGACTGTGGGAAACCTGGTAAGTGTTGTAGGGGAGAGAGCAATGTAAGGGGAAAAAAAAAAAAAAACAATCTGTGCTGTACCAAACTGAAAATTTTATCTTCTTTCTTCACAAGCAGAGACATCTAAAGGAGGATTACAGTGTATCTCAGATAGGATCTGGATTTCATTTTATGTTGAGGCTGATTATGTAGGACAATGTCTTTGCAGATTAGCCACGGTGTCATATCGCGATAAACTCCTCACAGGTTAGAGGATTACATACTGGAAATGAGAGTACAGAGGAAACAAGAGCTCCACAAGATTTGACTTTACAGGGTCTTTATAGAAACCAGACCCTTTGAAACAATGGCCAAAGAATCCATTTCTACTTATAAATTATTTATTTATTTTTTATTTTATGTACATTGGTGTTCTGCCTACTGGTATGTGTGTGTGTGTGTGGATGTCAGGGTTCCTGGAACTGGAGTTACAGACGGTTGTGAGCCACTATGTGGGTGCTTGGAATCAAACCCCAGCCCTTTGAAAGAGCAGCCCATGCTCTTAAGCACTGTGCCAGCCCAATTTCTACCTTTAAAAGGTACAGTGAATCACTTAATAATACATAGCTTCAGTAGGAATCATTCAATAGAAAAAAATGCTTGGTGAAATGCATTTGTAGGACTTGCAGTGTGTCACGGTTGTAATCAAAGGGAAGATTGCACTTAGATATAGTTCCAAGCAAGTAACCTTCCCCATTTTTGCAGATTTTAAAACTGATATCACTTCATCTGTTTTGCCTAGAATTTGGCTCTGACAACATTGACTCAGTCTTATAGTTCAAGATGATTCATAACATTCAAAAATCATTTTAGCAACCTGTAACATATCTTTAACATCATCCTTAGGCCTGTGACCCACAAATAATTTGGTATAGAGTTCATTGCCAATTATAAAGCACTGATAAATATTTTGCTATTTAATCTTCAGTAGGTAATTCATGGCTGCTTTGTGTTTCTGTAAAGGCTGTTGCATCCTTGCAAGGCTCAAGGTCTGGGCCTGACTGGGTCAGTGAGGGACTAAAGAAAAGCAAACAGATGCATGGACACAGATTAGTTGGAATTTGGTAGAGTGGACTCAGTGTGTTTCTTATAAAGATTTCAACAGAGAGATGGGGTAATTGCATAGAGTTGAACAAGGGGGCAGGATTAGTATATAGACAAATCAAGGAGTAGTTTGGCTTACCTCAGTAGAAGCAGTCTTTGTTGAGGAGCAGAATTCAGCCTGTAAATGTGGGGCAGACAGAAGCTCTGATGGGTGTTTCCTGAACACACTATCAACATGCATGCATGGACCAGAAGAAGGCTTTGCCATTCTTTTGAGCCTAGCTCCCAAAGAAAAGGTTTTGTCATTTTTTTTTCCATGAGTCTGAGGCTAGGTTTTTGACTTAGTGGGTCATGTCAACAATACACATTCACCCAAGACTTCATACACCCAGGGCTTCCATGGCTCCTCACAGAAGTCCATGGAAAAAAAGCTATCCAAAGACTTAAATAATTATATCTATTTGATTTTGGTTAACTTTCTCTTTACAACATTCAGTAGTGGTCAAAAGTGGAAAACTTAGACTATTTAAAGATGGTATTTTTAAAATTTGATATCTTTGTCATTGATCTACAGGGAAATGGCTTGCTCTCTGGTTCATTAAGATACAATAATTAGCATCTGTGTCTGGATAATATTACTTAGTACTCTTTCCATGCTCATATCAAAATCTTTTGGAGAACCCACAAATTATGATCTTGAACACACCTTAGAGGCATTCTGAGGATCAATTCACATACTATAGCAATCCCTGTGCAGCTCAGTATACCCCAAGTACATTTCAAAAAGGAACACTTTAAGAACCAGTTTCACATTCCCTCAGAGTACCGGAGTCCATGTGTTTTGCTTCCCTCTGGGTCACTGACTAACTCCACCCTGGTCCTGACAATAGCTAGGTAGCATCATGGCACACCTGCAGTGAACTTTGCAATATCAGAAGCAAATGTCTATTCTAACACAGAGCTGAGTAGAAAAAGCATTTATGTTTTAGCCATCTTTTTCATCCAGATGAGTTGAACTGGCCTTTGCTTCTGCATCCAGATGTACATTTGCGTCTTCAATAACCTCTGTGCTACATGAGTTTTTAATATTTTAACCTTTTTCATATAGACATTAACTTGTTCTTAAAATTGAATGAATCAAATTTAGTACTAATTAATAACTATATTGTATGAAAGATAGTAAGAGAATTGTAACGAGTGCCCTCTTTTTCTTCCAATGAATCCACAATGCATAATGTCCGGAAATGTTTCCCACAAACCACGTGGGACAACGGATTCTTTACTGTAGTTTCTGCAAAGTACTTTAATAACTGGAGCATATAGCTGTCTTTCAAAGAGTTGTAAGTTGAAGTGGATGCAGCTTGGCTTGTTAAGGCTGATCACACTATTCTTGCTGATCGAAAGGCTCAAATCAGGGCTTTACATTGCAGGGCCCTCCAATTGTGACCATCAAATGTATTCTGAAACAAATTTTCTTGCCTTATGGCAGATGGCTTATTATTCCTATCATTTTTACAATAGAAAGCCTCAATCTTTAGGGATGTAAAGTCCCTAATGAGGACTGTGCCTTCAAAATAGGATGATTAGAAGTAGGCATGGTAGCACACACTGAAAATCCTAGTGTTCAGGAGGCTGAGGTGGGAGGGACCATAAGTCCTAGGCCAGCATGAGCCACAGAGTAGGACCATAATTCAGAAGAAAGAGCTATGGAGAGAAAGAAAAGGGAGATAAGGGAGTGAAAAGGAGGAGTCCTAAGGTTGTTGATAATTGGAAAGCATTTCGGATGTTAAACCTTCAGCCACATGAATCTCATCTATGAAATGGCTAACTCATGTTTGTAAGTGAAATACTCAACTCCCCCAAATATGTGGGGTTTTTTCCTTCTGTCTGATTACACTTCACTCCCATTATCTCTTCCCTAGAGTTTCAACTTGACAGTTGAGTTTGCATACATTATTAAACAACACCTTCCTTTTACCATCTCAAGCGCACATGAATGATGGGGATGGAGTTGGATGAAGGACCAAGCCTTGTGAAGGATGATGGTGCAGCTCAGATGCAGGATCTTATCTTGGGAACAGTGGAAATATTTGCTGCATCATCTAGGGTAGCTCACAAGTGTTACACCTCACATCATTTAATCAAGAAAGAGATAAATTTCTTTTTGAACTCCAGTTCAAAGTTTTCATGATAGAAATATGTTGGGCATATTTCATAGGCAGTCACCTCTGGTTTAAACAGCCTGGGGAAGGGAAGTGGGTATGGCCATGTGAAAACATGGCAGTCCTGAGTAGTCATACAGGTAGAGAAATTAGTCTCACCAGAAGGATGGCAAAGAATGCTGTAAGCTGTAGTTTCTCCATCTGTTGTGAATTTCTCAGTGGCAGACTCTGCATCCCATTTTGTTTGGGTCTCCCACTGTGTCTACATTGTAGTTCCTCAATAAACAAATGACTAGTTGTTTCTATCCCCAAGAGGCTACTTCGGCAGTCAGGCTTTTGTAAAAATAACACACACTTTGGAGTCAACAGACGGTGTGACCCGATTATAACTGTCATTGTAGATAAATAATATAGTCTCTGGAAAAATACAGTACTCTGAGCCTTGTTTTTTTTTTTTATTATTGACATAGTTCAATGATGCTCATCTCTGAGGATGTTGTGCAGGTCAAGTGGGGTAACGTGGAAGAATCTAGCAGTGTGCCTAGCATCTAGCACATTCTCAACTGAACAGTTTCCTTCCTCCCACATACATGCCACTAACCTCTTGAACCTTTCATTGAAGTATCGATGGAAAATATTTCTGCCCCTAGACTTAATGTTTTTCCCAGGATATTGGGGAAATTGAACAAGTGAGGAATGTTTGGAAAACTTTCCAGAATATAGAAGGAAATGGTTGTATGGTCTCCCAGTGTTGAAGCTGCTGCAGTGTAAGGATAGGATGACACAACTTGAGTATAGGATAATCGAGTGAGTGGAAAAGCACAAGCCGAAAGCTTCAAGTCTGAGTCTTAAAGCAAGAGTTAGTTAGTCCTAAATTATACATCATAGATGATACATGGTTATATTTTGCTGGGGGTGTATTGAAACTCGCTCGTTAAAACAAATGACCGTTTCAACAGGCTCTCCTATTGCTGCTCATGTAGTGATTTGTAAATGAAACCATAAAAGTGTAGGTTGTATTAAGAACAAAAGTAGAGAAAAGGGTTATAGGAGCTCTGTCTTGACTTTGATCAAGGACTCCACTCTCTTGTAGTTTCTTTCTACATTGCATAAATATTATATCACTTCCCTGATGATTGGCTTGATTCAATTTGAGTATCGGGAGACCTCAAAATCTCTATTGAGTTCTCTCTGGTACTCCCTGTTTTCACAGAACTCTGTTGGTTTCTTTTTGTGGGGTCTTTTTCTGACGTTGTTTTGTTTTTTTGAGTTTTTTCCTCCAGACTTAATAAAATTCAAGCTTCTAGTATAGGGATCCAAAGAGAGTCTATGCATCATATTATGTCAGAGAACTACTTCCTTAACGACTTAACTGACAGTGCTAAAACTACGGGAAAGTACAACAGCATTACATTAGAAAGTACAACCTACATTAGAAACAGTTAGGAGAAATGTTTGTAACTTTGAAACGAAAGTGTTCATTTAAATATTCGTAAGGAGAAGTTTCATGGTGGCATTACATTTTGGATGAAAGCTTGACTCTGGGTTATACATTTGTTAACTGCAGGAGAGCTAGACATCTCAGCAGACCTGAAAAGATTAATTTTGACTTTCTGTGAGAAGAGATATTTGAGGATCATTTAGCCTGGAGTTCCTAGCTTGTTTTATTGCATTTTTATCATCAGGGTGCCTGTTTTAAATAATATCTGCTCATGAAACTTTTACACAAATCAAATCTGTTTGCGTTAGAACTGATTTTAAGTTCACCAGGGAAACTATTTGTAAAAAAAAAAAAAAAAAAAAAAAAAATCCCATGGTGCGCTATTGTATAAAATGAAAACATCATGTTTTCAAAATGTATTCCACCTTGATTACAAAACATTTTACTTTTATATGAATAAACACATGACCAACAACAGTTCAGGTGTATTTTTTAAATTAATATTTCCTTTTGTATCTGTATAATTTTAAAATGAGATGTTAGCTATTTGTGCTTTCATAAGAGTGGGTCTGAATTTTTAAAAGAAATATGATGTTTTAACACACTAAATGATTCTAGTACATTTATATTGAGAGATCTTCTTCAAGATAAAAGTTGATTTAGTTTAGTACTGATGTTAGCATCATAACATAGAACCTTTAACTATAAAGAATTAGAATAACTATTTTTAAAGACTTTGGTAAGAGTAGTTGCATAGCCTGGCAATGCACTTATGCTTCTATTGCCTGTGGTTTCAAGTTTGAATTCAATGTATAATGTGTTCTGTTTTATTTCTATTGTCAAATACACATTTCTTCTATTCTCACCACATTGTTTTTAATTATGGATGTGTAATACTGATAATATTCTCCTGCTTGTTTCAATTAAATCTGCATTCCCTTGTTCTATTAATCCATTAACCTTAATTTCTGCAGCCAGCAGCCAGAGACCATTATTACAAAATATTTGTTGCAGACACTCTTTGTTTACAAGAGTGTTTATAAAATGCAGAAGGAAAATGCAGACGTAAAATGTATATATTTTAGCCAAGTTTAAGTAATCTTTAGTAACTTCCAATAATATGTGGATTTATTTTCAATAACAAAATTTTTATGAAGTTACAAAGGTAAGAGTGCTGCTTTGTAGAAGCATTACGCGCCACAGTGTCAGTGATACCATAGCTGTTATGCAGTGTGAGATTGCAAGTGTGCACAATGACAGGTTTAAAAGTTTATTTCCCTGGAAATCTAGCTGATTTGTTAAATAAGAAAAAACCTATTTTGCACAATGCTAGCTTGTGGGGAAAGAGCTCGGCCGATATTGATTTGTTTCGTTTAAAAGTCAGAAGTCTGCACTTGCTCTGTTTAATTACATTCTGGATTTTCGCTGTGCCCGTGGTCAGCACGGCTGAAGAGCCACTCTTGGTTTTCCTCCAGGTCTTCACTGGGATCTTCACAGCTGAAATGGTCCTGAAGATCATTGCCATGGACCCCTACTATTATTTCCAAGAGGGCTGGAATATTTTTGATGGAATTATTGTTAGCCTGAGTTTAATGGAGCTTGGCCTGGCAAACGTGGAGGGGCTGTCCGTGCTTCGGTCCTTCAGACTGGTATCTCACTCCGTTTATGTCCTCTCTCATTAGCATAACATTTCTTTTTAAATGTATGTTTATATAAATATCAGCTTGTAAAATAGCATTTTACTTGCACCAAGTAGATATCCCCCAGAAAATTTATAACCATGATTTTTCAAGACAAATATGATTTATTTTCTAAGAATAAAAATGTTTGAGATAGTTCACAAATCACTGTGTAGGAGACCTTAAAGTATATATATATGTTCTTTCTAAATTGGTTACATATTCTGAAATTGTTTTCATTTTTTTTACCTATAAAGTAAAGAAGAAGAAAAAATAAAAAAGAAGGAGTGAAAATAAAAATCATTAAGGCCCAATTAACATCAGGTTTTCAATCAATCCCATTCTTTCCAGCAACTACTTTCCAGCATGTAGAAGCCAGAAATAGTGGTGTGTATCTCTAACCCCAGCTCTTGGGAGGTGAAGCCAGAAAAACTAGTTCAGAGTTCCTCTCGGCTATACCATGAGTTTGCAGCCAGCCTGGGCCCCATGAGAATGTGTCACCAAAACAAAACAAATTCAACACATTAAAAAAAAAGTGATGATTTGGTATCTTAAACAATATCACAAATTGTTTTAAATGATAGCAAAAATAATTACGAGCCGTACCTACATTTTTGTTCAAAAGTAAGTAAACATATATATTTAAATAGAACAAGTACTTTTAAAAATCAGATTATCTCATTTCACACCCATTTTAAAATTTTAAAAAAGTATAATTCATATTGTCACCATTCATCTTTCAATTTCTAGATTCAAATCTGAGGTGACAGTTGATGTATTAGCAGTGTCTGTTTGTAATTAAAGTAATAATTTTTTCATAGGTATATCTTTCAGTAAATCTGAAATGAGAACTATAAAAAAATTGTGTTTAAATGATATGACTTGGTTTACAATTCTAACATTATTATCAGGCTAGAGAGATGGGTCAGAGGGTAAGAGCCCTGGCTGTTCTTCCAAAGGTCCTAAGTTCAATCCCCAGCAACCACATGGTGCCTTATAACCATCTATAATGAGATCTGGTGTAGTCTTCTGGCCTGCTGGCACACATGCAGGCTGAATACTGTATAAAAATAAATAAATAAATAAATCTTTAATAGTATTATCACCCTTTGTTTTGAACCTACATTATGACAGGCTCAGAAAATAATAGCCTGGCTTCCAAACATACTAAATTTTCTTTTATTTGATCACAGCTTCGAGTTTTCAAGTTGGCAAAATCCTGGCCCACACTGAACATGCTCATTAAGATCATTGGCAACTCTGTGGGCGCCCTGGGAAACCTGACCCTGGTGTTGGCCATCATCGTCTTCATTTTTGCTGTGGTCGGGATGCAGCTGTTTGGGAAGAGCTACAAGGAGTGTGTCTGCAAGATCAATGAGGACTGCACGCTCCCCCGCTGGCACATGCACGACTTCTTCCACTCCTTTCTGATCGTGTTCCGTGTGCTGTGTGGGGAGTGGATAGAGACCATGTGGGACTGCATGGAGGTCGCTGGCCAGACCATGTGCCTTATTGTCTTCATGTTGGTCATGGTGATAGGGAACCTCGTGGTACGTAAATACTGCAGATGCTCATAAATAGGAATGAGTTTGGGCTGTGGGAAATGGCGTAAGCTGTCAATATAATCTCCAAGTTGACTGCCAGCAGCTGAGAGTCAAATTCCCCCTACAGGCAATCAATGAAGGAACATCTTACTTAAATTCTCTGAGGTTGGAGCCCCCCTATCTTTGACAGTGGAGCAAAATGGGCATGCTATGAAGGGTATAAGGATAGAGGGGTGTCAAAAATGAATTTCCTATCAAGATAAACTATATTATGATATTATTTTGATATCATAATGCCTTTAAACCCTAAATACAGAACTATTTTATACTAAAGTGGACTTTTATATGTTCACAATTCACAGTCTTTTATTAAAGGTGCGGGTTAAACACAGTGCTAAGAAAAACTTTTAATGAAATGGAGCATTATACTTTAGATGTGGTTTATAATTACCGTAGGGTACAAAATACATTCTTATCTGATTTTCCTTTATTAAAAGAAATAATATAGGGTAGTTTGAATAATTACACACATATACAAATATGCATCTATGTATATGCAACCATACACAGAAAGTGACAAACACATTCACACAAAGATAGAGCAAGCAATGGGGGGGGGGGGGAGAGAGAGAGAGAGAGAGAGAAAGAGAGAGAGAGAGAGAGAGAGAGAGAGAGAGAGAGAGAGAGAGAGAAGAGAGAGAGAGTTTAGATTTTAAGTCCCTACTTTAAGCCATTCCATAGATTTGAGAAGGAAATGACTGTCTTTGTGTCCCCCACTGCTGAGCCCACTTAGTTCCAATTAGCTACGGTCACATCAATGTCTCAGTTAATCACACTGGATAAAAGAAATAGATTTGAATGCAAAAGAAGAATCTGTGGGTTTAAGGGAGATGGATAGGTGTAGTGGGATAGTGGTGGAGGTTGGGAGTGGTCATTGTGTCTTATGCACAAGAGTGAAACTATACAAGAACAAATGTAATTAATTTTAAATACCCCAACATAAAGGTACATGTTTAATACTTAAATTCAGGAAACATATATGGATATAGTAATTACTTATATAGTAATATTGGGCCTTCCTTTGAAGGGTACATTTCAAATAATACTCAAAAGAATAATAGGAGGATACATACATTTTTTCTTAAAATACAAAACTGGATATCCTTAGATTCTGATGAAAATACAGTATTAAAAAAAAAACCCAGAGATCCTGGATCCTGACTAGTATTGTCCTTCTACCATATGAAGAAACTCAACAGTTACATTTTAAGCTAAAATATCACTGTACCTAAATCTCTTTTTATGTCAGACGTTCTGCGGTATCTGTGCAATAGCCACAGATCACCAGGTATGCTGCGAGTCAAGACACACCACAAGACTGAGGAAAAAAAAAAGGATATGCATTATATGAGTCTGGCTAACCTTAGAATATTTTAGAATTTTCTCCACTTTCTACAGTATTTGAACACCCAAACTTTAAAGTATATTTGATGTGAAATATGTTAACCCTTGTGTACTTTGTGCTATCTGCTTTTACTGTTTGTATCCACTGAACCGGAGAAATCTATGTTTCTGCTGCATCGTGCTTTGGTACAAATGAGTAGATTATTAGATAAATTGATTATTTGTACATATGAAGCCAGACAGTCCGTATACAAGCTAGTAAGAGGAAATAGAACAATGAAGATGAAAATATCCAAGGCAAGAGACATTGAAAGTAGTGTTTTGTCTTTTTACTGGCAAGTATGGGTAGATGTGATATTATTGTTTCTTTCATTCCTGCTATTCTCAGTAGAGAAAGGGCTCCTAAGCTAGCAGTCTCCTGTTACCACAGGTAGAAATTCTGCCCTTCAAATGTTATGTGGTTTTAATGTGAAGCCTGAAGTACACTAACCATTCAAAAGCATCTGTTAAGATGGCTGTAGCAAAGATCTGAGCTCCCTGTCCACTTACCCTTCTTATGCCTGTTTCAGTATTAACACGGAACTTTTACTCCTGTTTTTTTTTGTTTTTTTTTTTTGTTTTTTCATTTAGGTTCTGAATCTCTTTCTGGCCTTATTGTTGAGTTCCTTTAGTTCAGACAACCTTGCTGCTACTGATGACGATAACGAAATGAACAACCTCCAGATTGCAGTGGGGAGGATGCAAAAGGGAATCGATTATGTGAAAAATAAGATACGGGAGTGCTTCCAAAAAGCCTTTTTGCGAAAGCCAAAAGTTATAGAAGTCCACGAAGGCAACAAAATAGACAGCTGCATGTCCAATAACACGGGCATTGAAATAAGCAAAGAGCTTAATTATCTTAAAGATGGCAATGGAACCACCAGTGGTGTAGGTACTGGAAGCAGTGTTGAAAAATATGTGATCGATGAAAATGACTATATGTCATTTATAAACAACCCCAGCCTCACTGTGACTGTGCCTATTGCTGTGGGAGAGTCTGACTTTGAGAACTTAAACACAGAAGAGTTCAGCAGCGAGTCAGAACTAGAAGAAAGCAAGGAGGTAAGTGCACTTTGCAGCTCATGCTTCATTCTTAGCGTTGTCCTTGCAGTTTGGCTACTCGGTATTGTTTTTACCTTTAGGTGCTTTATAAAGAGATATTAATGGGTTGGGTGTGTAGCTCAGGGGCAGAATGCTTAGCACACATGAGGTCCTGTAGTGCCCATCACCACTCACAAAAACAGATGGGTATCATACAGTAGTGTTGGAACCTCATGGACATAGGTAAATTCATTTAATTATAGATTTCCACAGGAAATCACAATTTGAGCAGTTAAAATGTTCATTTTCTTCATGACATGAAAGCCTGATTTAAAATGTAACCCCTAAATAAATGGATCCCATTTAACACATTTTGCCCCTAATTAGTTATTCTTTTTTTTTTTTCAAAATTCAATGAATTTTATGTTGGTTGCACCATCATTGTGAAAGTTTCATATAGTCTTTACTCACATTTAAGTACTTTATTTACCATAATAGAGTATGTTATCTATGAATGTACATTATTTCCTCAGAAGGTACAAGCCATACTGATACTTTTCCTGCTGAAGATGAGCAAGCCAACAGCATATTCTATATTAACTTGAAAATACTAAGAATTAACACTTGGAGATTATAGTGGCACAACAGATGGGAAATTTACTCTCATGCTAGCAGTAGTTAGAATGAAAAAAAAAAAAGCAAAATTTTCTTATGCTTTATGCTGTGAACTCTTTGGTTGAATGACAATAGCTTAGTAGCATTATTTCAATTAAAACATTTTACTATTATTTATTTATGGCCTTTGGACTTAACAGCTGGAAGTTAATCTAGCACAGATGGAGTTATAAAAAAATACGCTGGAAGGTACAACATGAACACCCTAGGAATCAGACCAATGATGTCTGATTTTCTGAATTCTCTTGGAACTTTTGAAAACCAAGTATACCAATATAATTTGCTCTAAAATCCTTACTAGAAGTTTATAGCACTACAACTCACACACAGTGTTCCTATTCTTTTCATGTTTTAGAGTATCTTTTAAACTAAGAAATATTTTTTAAAAATGAGGTAACAATGTTTGCTTTCAGTGTTGCACAAAAAGTGTGGGTAGCACATCTAATTTATATTACCCATCCTAGTAAACTAAGAATCAATTCTGACTTTATTTTCAACCACATAGCAGAGAGTGGTTTAAGAAGAAATACAAAATAACTAGCAGGCACTCACTGATCACTTTGTCTAGTTTGGTCAAAGACAGATTCTATCACATGCTTCCAAACAAACTCATAAAGTCATTAAAACTCTACTTAAAAGTTTGATTTTACAGGACTGTGTTAAATTTTTAGGTACTTAAGAATGGGAAGGGAGGTTAAATGGAGAAGACTCAAACAGACCTCATATTTGGGGTCACATCGTAAAAAGTGAGAAAGCCAGGATTAGTAGCAAGCTCCGATGGCCAAGGTGAACAGAGAGACAGAGGACAGGGTTTCTGGAAGCTTCCTTCCTCTTGCAGCATCTCACAGTAAGTCAGAGCTTTGAATTGGCTGCACAATCACAAAAGAGTGTTCTGAGACAGAAGCAATTGGAAAGGGGTATCTTAGGAACATTTGCTGTTAAAGGGCAAAGCAGGTCAGACTGAGAGATAGTGGAGGTTGCCTTACACATCGTTATAGCAATGAGATGATGAAATTCTGGGCTAAAATAATAGGGAGGTAAGAGTAACTGGCAACTTAACTGACCTAAAGAATCTGAGGAAAAGAAAAATGACAATTCTTCTCTTCAAAATGGGCTTTTGAGAACGCTTACTAGGTTGTTGTGGAAAGAGCTTGATCAGGGATTTAAGTTTTGCACTTCATGCCCATAGATTCTGCATACTGGGGTTCAGTCAACCTCTGATCAAAAAGATCACAGAAAAACGTGTCTACCAAATAGATACATACTGTTTTCCCACTGTTCCCTAAAAGAAAATAGGGTAATTATTATTTACATTGTATCTTGTATTTTTAATAATGTAGATATGAGAGTATTGTGTAGGTTAATGCATGTACTACAAAAACTAGGCCATTTTACATATAGGACTTGTACATCTGTTGGTTTGGATTTTTGTAGATTTCTGGATCCGATCCCCTGTGGATAACAAGGGATGGTTGGGTTGAAGGTAACAGTGTTGGTTGGGGTCAAAGGTCAGAGCTAAAAGTAGATTAGATAATTCAAGATTTAAAATTATACGGTTCCCTAAAAATAGGAGAGGTCAAAGAATTTTAAGGCAAAATTAGGAAAAAGCTAAGACCATAACTGCCTGACTACCTTAAGGTCAAGTAAAGACAGAAAAGCCAAAGTAATAACAGAGACTGATGTCACTGCGCTTATGAAGACTAAATACCTCCATTTGTGTCTGCTAAAACATTGGTTTTGATATATTTCAAATCCTCCATAAGATCCACAGATATTTCTTTTTATTGATTTAAACATCATAAACTTGGAATATTAAAACATAATTACTCATCATCAATTCCTGGAAAACATTCATTTCCTAAACAAAAATTTATTGTTGGGTAATATCTATGTTTCCATATTCTTTCAACCTAATTTTAAGTACATGAAATCCAATTACAGAAGTTATTGAAAAATTTTAATATATAATTGTTAGTAGTAAAATCATCAATGTAAACATAAGCTTATATACATACTTATGCTTGGTTAAATTTTGAAATGATCCTACAAAGTAATATTAAATATTGCTTTACTATAGAGCTGATGAAATGGTGCAGATTAAAAGTACTTGGTGTTCTTACAGAAGACCTAGGTTTGTTTTCCAGAACCCACATAATAGGTAGCATCCATCTGTAACTCCAGTCACAAAGTATCTGACACTGTTCTGTATTCCACATGCATTTTAAAAGGAGATACTGCTATGAAGATGGCTTGTAGGGAGGTGAGGGAGTTCTGGAGGAGGGGAAGGAATAGATTCACAAATTCTTTGTTTTAAGTTCTCAAAGAATAAATAAAAACAATTATGTATGTTGCTTGAACTCAAGTTCTGTTCAATAAACAATAAATTTTACATTTACTCAACAATAAATATTATGTGGAAAATATATGTAAATTAGTATCCCCAAAATTTACCCCAAAGCAATATATATGCTAACACATGACACATAAGATAGAACTTTAAAAAATAATAGCAAAACTAATCCACATAAGGACAGATTTAGATAAATTCCACCCAAGTATAACATGCACACTTACACACACACACACACACACACACACACACACACACACACATTTTAATTTTTGCTAGTTGCTTGACCACAGCATAAGTAAGACACTGAGATCTACTTTGGAGAGGATGTAATATCCTTTGGTTTTACTCACAAAGTAAGCAACCAATAGGCTGAACGCAACAAAGTTTTATTGTAATTATCCTTAAAACTAAAATATTTCAAAATTGCACACATTTTTTTTCTTTTACATTAGGTAGTGAGGCAATCAGCTTAGATGGTTTGAAAACCTTAGCTAGTCAAGTATTTCCACTCATTTCTGTAATAAAATATGACTAGCAGCTGCCACCAGAGATAAATAATCCCTGATATACGTGTAAACTCTAGGACGTTATACATTACCTAATGTGTACTTCATAAATGTGTTTATTATGTGTGTATGTATATGCAACTTAGATGAACAAGCTGGTATGGAAACAAGCTCAAAGCTTTGCATAAAGATCAAAGCCATGAATTTCAAAATACTTATTTTTTAATTTTAAACAGTGATAGGGGAGGGGAATAAGGGAAAAATAGGAGGGAGGGGAGAATGGGAGGATACAAGGGATGGGATAACCATAGAGATGTAACAAGAATAAATTAATAAAAAAGAAAAAGAAAAGAAAAGAAACCCAAAAATCTGCAAATAGTGTTGTGGCAATCTCTAACGTACCGTTTTGACTTTTTATGGTTTTAATGTTCACATAATCCTGATGACTATAGATCTTTCTAATTTAGTGCTTAAAAGATTAATGGCTTATCTTCCCAAAGGAAAGATTTAGAATAAATGCTTTTAATGATCATATTCTTAGCTGAATTCCAAATTCAGTCTAGCAATATCCTATTGTGACCTTCACTACTTAACCATTCTTACTTCTCACAGGGGTGAGACCAAGCTGGCGCCATCAAGAATGCCGCTCTGGTGTTTTTTAAGCAGCCAGAGGCTCGAGCCACCACTTTTATCCAGGTTACCTAAGCAAGTTGTGCTTATACAGTCACTTTCTAAACGAATTTAGACTGGCCTGCATGCTCCGCAGCTAGAGTCCTTCCGCTGCCGTGGCAAGGAAGTGCGAGGCTGGCCCAGCTGCTCTCTGCTGAAGCGCGTGACACATCACAGCATGGTCAGGCGAGATGGGCAGTCCCAAAGTTATATGTAATTCTGCCAATGGGTTTTCCACTGTAGTCTTTCGGATTTTAAAAAGCAATAATTGCATGCCCGATAAGATTCATCACGATAGTGATTTAAACATACTAGAAATGCTTACAATTCGATATACTCAGACTTAAGAGAGCATGCATATTTTTTTAATTTCTGTTTTTATTTCATTAAAATAAGACCACAACTTTTTTTGTTATTGATGATTCAGCCCTTATATGTAAACTGTGCCACCAAAATAAGCTTCAAGAAGTTTGTGTGTGTGTGTGTGTGTGTGTGTGTGTGTGTGTGTGTGTGCGCGCGCGCGGGCGTGCGTGTGATAGTACTGCCATTTGCAAGTATTGGATATCACTTTCAACTGAACCAATTCCTTGTGCTCCAGACGTAAATCTTTACTTTCTGCTTTCAGAAAGGCTCTGAGGAAGCAATAGGGCAGCAGCGAGACCTTGGCGAAGCCAGGTATTAGTCTGAGTATGCATTTGGGCAGCTCATATCTTGGACTTTGAGCAGTTTGGAAAATTTTTCTAGTTGTGTTGGAATAAAACCACAGTGATCATTGTAAAGTGGTCCAAAGGAAGACTCTGTGCCATTAAACATGGAGTCCTCACACGTGACGCACAAGGCACTTTGATCTCTAAGTCGTTACTCTAATGTGCTAGGTTTTGTTTGTTTTCTATTTTTGTTTCTTGACTTGGTTTTCCCTGTGTACATTTATTTCTGTGTACATTATTCTGAATGTGCAAAAAATGGTACTTAAAACATTTAGTGCTTTTGATGATTGGCTATAGATTTATGAGGGGCAGAGTCAGCTCCTGCAAATATTGTGACTTTCTGGGTTAGCTAAATCTTTACTCTTGCTCCAACTGTCTCCTGTTGGTGTCATTGCTTATTGATTTCAGCCAAGGTACAGGTGCTGGGAGGAAAACCAGCAAGAAGTCACCCATTGCTAAAAGACACTGGCTTTTGCAATGCCAGTGTCTACATTTAACTCAGAGTGTCAGTGAGTATAATTTAGGCATGTATTGTTCCGTACGGGCTCTGAGAGTTAGGTGTTGAGTACAACCAGTTCAAAACCACAATTTTTAATGAAAAGTGGAAAAAATACTGTTGCTGGTGATTTAGCAGAATAGAATGAAATAGTGTTGTGAAGCAGCGTGTCTCCTAGTGTTCCTCGCAGGAGACTCACTTCTGAAGCGTTTGTGGCCTTTTTAAAGACTAGGTGTTTGACTGAGATCTTGAGCCTGAAACCCAGTGGGAACAAAAAAAAACCAAAACACTATGTTGCTTTCAGACTTGGAGGAACAATGGAGAGATGACTGTAGATTCTGATTTCTTGCCTGTGTCTTTCAAACAACCTTTCAAGAGGCAGAGATGGGCGTGTGACTAGCCATGTTAACCCAGCTTGACCTTTAGAAAACTGTCTTGGTGTTCTTCTGCTGAGGAAACCCCAATTATGTCTGCTTCTGATGGAAGTGTTTCTCCCCCTTCTCACGATTAAGTGGCCTTTCTCTCCTGCTCTCCTAATGCCCTTTGCCTTCCTCTTCACATACCACATAATTATCTTCCATTTTACATACTGTGCTTTTATGATGGCTATTTTTACATAAAAGGAGCACACAGGGTATTGTACATTTAACATGTGTCAAGGAGAAACCAAATGGTGGCAGTTTATATATTTTTAACCAGTCCGTAAGTGGCTGAAAGAGAGTTATTGGTTTTAGTCAATTATTGCCTTGGACAAGGCAACAAATGGCCCCCATATACGGCTGCTTGTTGTTCATGTAAACTGTTTTAAGTCAGGATATGGATTTTCATATCCAAGTTATCAGACCAAGGCCCTCAAAAGACTTTTCTTTGTCTACCTGTATGACAAAATCGAGAATTCTTGAGAGTAATGGCTCAGTTTTTTTTGAGGCAATCTGTAATGGCTGAATCTTTTCTTTTGTCTCTTGACTCATACAGCAGTCAAAACTTTGAGCGCTGATTGAAAATAAATGAAATGTGAGCGCATTTCAGTGGAAGTAGGCCAGTTGCTAACATTCTCTCCTATCTCTGAAAGTTAAATTCTATTATTTAATTGGACAAAATATAAAGAGTGCTGCTATTCTTCGCAAGGAGGACTTTCTCTATAAGGTCATGTGATCTGGGGAGAGACGTCTTCATGGTCTGTTTGGTTGCTAATTCTATCATTCTTCCGTTGAGATAACCCATTCCTCTGAGTGAGTGGTAGTTGTAGTTAATCTTGAAAGCATCATAATCAGGTACCATGTTTGAGAGCATGGTTCTTGGATGAACGAGCAGCTTCCACAGCATTGCGCCAGGCTTCTGCTATAGCCAGGCATGTTTCCTGTGGCTGAGTTCGGCCTGGAGAATGTTGCATCTTAAAACCTGCTTCCCAGCGTGCATTCATAGAGCATAAGCCATCATCCCTCTGTAGAGTCAGCAGTTTCTACAAGGGATGGGAGACTCTAACATTTAAGGGCCATGTAATATTGGATGGGTTAAGAAGAAAATAGTACAAGAAAGCAAGATTGAACTTGTACTATGCGTTTTTTGCTGGAAGCCTTCTGTTGTTATGCGTATATTCCCAAAAATGTTTATTTGTCTTAACTACCTCAGAGCAAGTATTAACTTTGGCTATTTAGTGTATTTGTGTAATTTTTTAATATGGTAAATTTCATTTCTGGTTTCTTTGCTTTTTTGATATCATTGAAGTATCACAACTCTGGCAATATAAATGAAAGTAAGTTTTTCTTTGTACTTATCATCAGTTACTTCTTTTAAATAAGTCATATACTTTTCAGTTAATCTGGTAGTCCTTTGGTACAGCAGTAAGAGTTTTACCCTCTAGCAGAGTGTGAATTTCATAGTGTTTGGCATGTAGATTGTACTACAACAATGCATAGAATTGGTATAGAATTATACCAATGTATAGAATATAGAGTGCTTAATGTTCTATAATGTAAATAGTGATTTTAAAATGCAGATATGAATTTCTCCATGTACCCAGTGACTCAAGAATACCAGGTAGTGTACTGAGCAGTTTGTGTCACTTAATCTGAACTCAGCTCTTGGTTTAATTTACTAATGTAAGTAAAATTGCTACCTTCAATGTTTCACATAGTTTAAACAAGATTTTCATAATTTTATGGAATATTTACACTTTCCTATAGCCATAATCTGGCTTGAGGGTTTCAACCAGTGCTTCGGCCTTTCCCACCAATGAGACCTCAACAGGACTGGTGCTCTGACTTGCAAAAGCTCTAACACCCTCACAGAGAAGAAGTCCCTTGTAAAGCACTTGTGAGACAGAAACTACAATACCATCTTTCAATCTTTGCTTTATGAAGGTCCTAGGGACTTTTGGTGCCCCCCCCCCTTTGTTTGTTCATTTGGTTTGATTTTTTTTTTTACTTACATTGGTGTTTTGCCTCCATGTATGTCTGTGTGAGGGTATCAGATCCCCTGGAACTGGAGTTATAGACAGTTGTGAGCTGCCATGTGGATGCTGGGATTTGAACCCAGGTCCTTTGAAAGAACATCCAGTGTTCTTAACCACTGATCTATCTCTCCAGCCCCAGTCTAAAGGACTTGTAAGAATCCCTCAGAACATTCTTTGGGAAGCTTCCCAGGGCCAAAGCTTAAAATGCTTAACAACCAGAAAACATCTTGGATTGCCACAAAGCAGTTATCCATATAATTAGGCTCTGATCCTTAGACAAGAAAAGAAAGAATGCAAGGTTGTTTCCCAACCCTTAAGACATGATGAACTCAGAACACTAGACAGAGGGGGAAATAATAGAACATTTTCCTCCCTAAAAGGAACCTAGCACCAACTGGATATGGACATTGTGATATCCAAACATGATAACTACATCCATACCTTTATCGTCTTCTGGAAACACAATAGTGGTCCACACTGGGCAAACTAGTCACCTAGGTTAGTAGCTAGTATTATGTGTACTGTGAAACAGTATTTTAAATAAGTATTTGTATTTAAGTATTAGACACCAGTATAGCATATGTGAGATAATTCGATTGAAAATTAAACACAATGCCATTACTTAATGGGAATTGAAGGGTAAGTATATTTTCTAAAAAAAAAAAATCACATGAAAAGCATATATGCATATATTTTATATAATGTTTATAATATTCTCCTCTCAAACTTCTTCATTAAATGTCTGTAGACATTATAGAAAAACATTTTGAAAATATATTTTTAATATTAAAATATTTTCTAATATAGCTAGAGTTCATTTAAATCAATTTATTGACATAATTTATCAGAAAGCAGAGATGGAATTATCTAAACATTGCAATTCTCTCCATAAGAGTAAATAAATTAAAAAAGTAAAATAACGCATTCAGTTATTGACTTTTCATGAAAATAATATAAATATTTAGTATCTGTTCCATATTTGGTTGACTTTTTAATACATAATATGTATGTGTTTGGTATGGATATGTAAAATATATTTGTGTACATATACATGTAGATGTGTGTTCTCTCTCTCTCTCTCTCTCTCTCTCTCTCTCTCTCTCTCTCTCTCT
>OU015750.1:38992240-39016551 GCA_907169655.1 Acomys percivali | reverse complement strand
TCTCTCTCTCTCTCTCTCTCTCTCTCTCTCTCTCTCTCTCTCTCTCTCCACACACAAACACACACACACACACATACACACATATATATATGTATATATACATTGCAAGCACATGCATAAATAGGCACATTTGGCCAAAGGCAGCAAATGTAATGGGCTAAATGGACTGTGAAACTTGACTGAGGAGATCGTGTAAGAAAGAATTAATGGAGGAGGTGGACCATGGCCATGCTCAGAAGAAATTTTTGAGCCTATTGGCCAAGAGGAAGATGATGAATGTGGACCTTTTGATGACTAATCTCTGAACATTTTGGTTTTTTATCAGTGCTTGTTTTTACAGTGGTACAATTGCACTCACTCATAAAAGCCACAGCACCCACCCCATAATCCACTGGGGAAGCTGGGCAGCTGATACCAATTACCCAGTGTGCCCTGAGTTACAACTGCTGCAACTATACACAGTGGCAGGTTTCCTGGGCTTTTCTGTTTTAAGGATAAAAAATATCCTGGCTGAAAGAAGCAAAAAAGCTCAGAAGGAGAAAGTCTGTCTCAGTGTTCCCACATTTCCAAGAGTAAAGGAATTTGAGGTAAAATTCATACTGTCTGAGAATTCTAAGAACCATCAGCTCAAAATAGTGAAATGGCTCCTCTCTTCCATGCACTACTTACTGGGAGAGGCTATATAGTGAATTATATTGTGACTCAAAGCCGGTGTTATTACGTATTTTGTTTGGCATGGTTAAGTCAAAATAACAACACAGAAAGCACTATCCTAATGTTACTCTTCAATTTTAGTTCACATCTCAAAACTATTAAAGCCAGATCTGTATTGGGATTTAAGATAAGCCAGGAACTATGAGCCAAACTTCTCCCAATAGAATTGGTGTTTGGGGAATCATCTAGGCCCTTTTAGAACAGCACATTAACTCTTTCTACGGGCTAGAGCCCCATGACCCAAACCCTTAGCCGCTGAAGTTAGTGCAGCTTCGATACCATGAGCACGTCCATGGTATCCACTGAAACTCTCGCTCTTCCACCCAAAACACTTACAGCCCCTCAGTCCTGTTGTATGTCATGTCTTTGCCCCAGTTTTCATAAAACATTGCACATTCGTGATGTCCTCCCACATAATCTCAGGAAATTTATTAGATATTTATTCTAGCAACATTACGGTGGCTATTCTTGCCATGTGTCATGTCACAATGATTTATTTAAAGGAAAAATTTTGCAGCCTGATCATACGTTGCATTCACAATGAGCTCCTAATAACGATCCCAGACAATGTCATCTATGGAGAAATTTCCATTTCATTTAGAATTCTTTGGCAAGTGTTGAATTCATTTATGCAGTTCAAAAAAAGAACGAGAGGGGGAGATCCATCATTTTCTGCTAGTAAAGTAAGGAGAAAATTATGTAAGCTGGAGAAAAATATAGCTCGCAGCTGAGCCATAATGAATGTGATGGATGTTAACCTGTAGCCCTGCCTTGCTAAAATTACAGAAACATGGACAGTGTTTCGAAGCAACTGACGGTGTTCTTTGCCCTCCAAAAACTTTCCATCTAAACAGGTGGAAGTTGTGATTTGATCTGATGCATTTAATTAAAATACTCATTAGTAGATGTGAGCCTACTCAATTTTATGAGGCTCTTCTTTTCATGGCTGGAGTATCCCTGGTTGTTTGCACATGGAACTCATGTACAAAGGAAGACTCTATAGCAACTTTATTCATCTTTCCAAGTACCCACACTAACCACTATCCTTTATGTCTGTAGAGTAGACTTTGCTCACATTGCTAGCACCTCAGCATCAGTAGAATTAATGGTGTCACATTTAGACCCTGCCATTTTCCCACGTGATAGAGCGTTTCCCAATCACTTGAGCAAAGGGGAGGGAGATTCACATCTCTGACATGGACTTTGTTTCCAGAAATTAAATGCCACCAGCTCTTCTGAAGGAAGCACGGTTGATGTGGCTCCACCCCGAGAAGGCGAACAAGCTGAAACTGAACCCGAGGAAGACCTTAAGCCAGAAGCTTGCTTTACTGAAGGTAAAAAAACTCCACCATGTTGAATGCCCCTTCCTTACGAAATCTGAATACACCTCATTGAGAAAAAAAAAAAAAAAACTTGTAAAAGAAATGGTGAGGGCATGCTTATTTTGTTTTTCCTGTTTTCATATACACTCTATGCCTTAAATTTGCCTTAATCTTAAATTTCCAGATTAGACGACAGCAGACACAGTGTCTGGACAAATGAGAATATATGCTAAGTTGCATATGCGTTTGTTGTTTCTTCTGTTTGGCTTTTGCTGTCCTTATCCCCAATAATATAATAATATTTGAGATGTATGACATTCTGGACTGTCACATCATCCATATGACAATCCCTTCAAAATGTTTGGGGAGTGAGTGGCATAACTGGCCTTATAGATGCTTATACAATTATATCCCATCCCTCCCAGTTTCAAATTTGGCTAATTTGTGCCCCTCCGGCCAGAACTGTTGGGAGGTGGTTCTGTATTGTAGAGTGTTGGCAGGCTGCCATGTCTTTCTCATAGTGATCAACTCATCTTGCACAGAAATCAATCGAGATTTATAGGTTCATCATGGTTGGATTCAATGTGACAAGTGGTAGCTGAGAGAGCAGCAGATTATTAGACAGAAATTGGAAATGATATGAAGTCTAGGAGGCAGAGGAGCAGAGAGAAGAATAAGAGACACTGACTGAAAAATGAGTCATAGGTGTGACTAAAAAAAGCATTGAGGCTGAATATAAATTAGCTTAAGAAACATGACAGTGGCTGACACCTGGGGAGACGGTGGGATTTTCTAAGCTTGAAAAGAAGGGAGTGAGTGCCTAGGGTCACATGGGAACATGAATAAACAATTTGCATGTCTGGCTTTGCTCCCAAACCAATGTGATGAAAAATTACCCTATTTTCCTTAGTGGCCTCGAGGCAAAGAGATTCTAACTTGTATTGAAAAAAAAAAAAGAAACCACATTTACTCAAGCAAATGTACAGAAATTCCATAAATTCTAACCAAGTGTGTAAGTGTAAGTATGACTCATTATACAGGAGAATGTTGAAACAAAACCAGGCAATAAAGGATAAAATGAACTGGAATTGGGATGAGAAAGAAGTAAAAATGTTATTTTTTGTACTAATGATTGAAGTGTATTTCCCTATTTTATTATATTAATATTGCCGTTTAGGATGTATTAAGAAATTTCCCTTCTGCCAAGTAAGTATAGAAGAAGGCAAAGGAAAAATCTGGTGGAATCTTAGGAAGACGTGCTACAGCATTGTGGAACACAACTGGTTTGAGACATTCATTGTCTTCATGATCCTTCTCAGTAGTGGTGCTTTGGTAAGTGAATATGTACTGGCAAAAACCATGTTCCACTGAAATAGCCAGCTCTTTGGAAATACAAGAAATGTCCTCTCAGTTTAGAAATCAAAAGAATAGGTGCATCTGTGCCATGCAGAGCTGGGAGCTCTCCACAAAATGTTGCTCACAACAAGTCAGAACCAGTGAATTTCACAGCCGGAAGGAATTTCACATCTGGTATTTGCCCACCAGATATTTTCCTCACTGACACACCATTTGAGAGACATCCCCCCTGGCTGTGCTAGAATCCTGGTCAGTGTCACCCAGTCTATCCTAATAATTATATTTATGGGTTATCTGTGTATCTTGCTTTCTCTAAGTGCAATGAACTTATTCTTTGAAAATAAGAGATGGAATCACAGAAAATATTGTTGGAACAAACCACTTCTATCTCTTATGACCTGAATGTCTTTAGTTCATCGTCCATGAACTAAAGCATTTCTTTTTGCAGTAATTGAGGTAGATACTTTGCGGTGAGAAGTTGAGATAAAGGCACATGTAAAATCAATAAAGATGCTGACATTCCTGTGGCAATATTTCCCAGCTAGATCTAGGATTTAGCTTCTGGCTGATGGAAAATATTTGTGTGACACTAGCCAATACTCCTCCAAGTGTTGCTTGGTTCTCAACATTAGCCTAAAAATAATTTTAAGCATTTTAGGACAGCAGGCCACTAAGGTAAATAAACTATTCTTGATTCACAGGCCTTTGAAGACATTTACATTGAACAACGAAAGACAATCAAGACCATGCTGGAGTATGCTGACAAGGTGTTCACTTACATCTTCATCCTGGAGATGCTTCTCAAATGGGTGGCCTACGGGTTTCAAACATATTTCACCAATGCATGGTGCTGGCTGGACTTCCTGATTGTTGACGTGAGTATCCGAGATGATCTCTAGGAATTGCTTTTTAAGAGTGAGTTTTCACAGTTCATACACTTCTTGTGACTGAGACCTTAACACTGAAAACCTTGTCCTCTTCACGCTAACATAACTTCAGGGATTAAAACAAAACATAGTAAATGAACCACAACAGCAGCAAAAAAAAACCTGTAGTAAATGCCACAGTGAGGAGTGAGGCATAGCTCATCGGCACAAGTAGAGGAAGTGCCCGGAATGTAGAAGTAGTAACACAAATCACATGGAGCCTGGTGTATGCCACATGCAGATAGTTGAAGTTTTGTGAGATGTAAGGTAAGTCTGTTAGATGACAGATTGATTAGACCTAAGTACTTAACTTATTAATGGATCATTTAAAAATCTCCAGGAGACACAGTCATGATAGATTGGGGGCCAGGAATTTTGAGATTTTCACTTTAAGTCCCAACAAAAGTACTTATTACTAAATAATAATAGATTGACTCATTTACTATATTCCTTCAGTCACATATATGTAGAGACAACAAAGTGAGTCTCTTTTTGAATCAGTAGTTGGGTACCCCAGTAACTAGTGAGATATTTATCATGCAAAGAATAAGACAAAGGTCTGCTCTGACTGACCTGAGGTGAGTGGTGAAAGGGGGATCACAATGTAGAATCTGTCTGGTTTAGGGACAGTTTTATCTTTTAGTCTAACCAATAGAGACACGGTGGGGGCTGTGTCCTGGAGTCAGCTATGTCTCACTATAAAAGGCTGCATAGTCTCCCAACAAAACAAGTGGCTCAGGCTCTGTCTTCTGGATGTGTCCTAACAATCAGAAAGCACTCTATTTTTAGTTACAACACTTGAATATGGAGCGGTGATTGCTGCACATGTGTGTTCATTCATCTTAGCAAGCTTGGGACTGTCCAACTACTACTGTCTTCTTCTCACACACATTCACTCATTGTTCTACAGCCAGAATGTGTTCAACACTCTGAGTTCCTCAGAAATTGGCTAAGGGTTTTTAAAAATACACCATAAATGACTTCCAGTATTCTCATCTGGTCTTTCATGAATAATAGAGATTAATCTTAGGTTCTCCTGAAAGGCTCTATACAAATGGAAGTCTAATGTTCTTCGTTATGCAACTAGAATGGGTTTCTTAAGCTGGCCTTTATTTCAATCTAGACATTAGGAAACTGAAATTAAAATAATCTTCCTGAAGTGACTACTAATCACAAAGCTGATATTTGTATCAAATTCCTCGATTCAAAAATCCAGATCACGTTCTTCCATGTTCCCTGTCTAGCTGGTCATATTTTATTTTTGTTCTGTATGACAATCATTTACTAGTGAAGTAACCTCATGGTTTTCTTTACTTAGAAAATAGAAGCATGATGCAAAAAACTTCTCAAGGGCAAAGGTTTATATTCTATTTTAGCTATGTAATATAGACATTTGGGTATTTTCTATTGAGTACTCCTTGAAGGAGCAAGACAATTATGTCAAAATTATTTGTCTTCTAGTGAGTAAAAATATTACCAGATAAGAACTAATATTTAAACTTTCACTTCTAGGCAAGTTCTTTTATATTAGATTTCCATCTCCCAACTACAAACAATAAATTCATGTTAACAGCTGATAACTTATCTTCAAAGAACTGGATCAACCGAGTTAAGTTAAAGTATACTTTAGACTAATATCAATTTTCAAAGTACAAGTAAATATATTTATTATTATTGTCCTTTCTATTTCATCGATACTTTGGTAGCATATATGTCTCTGCACCACATATATGCCTTGTGCCCACACAGGCCAGAAAAAGAAATCAGATCCTCTGGAATTGGAGTTAGAGATGGTTGTAATCCACCATGTGGGTGCTGAAAATCAAGCTGAGCTC
Source organism: Acomys percivali (assembly GCA_907169655.1). Classification (NCBI taxonomy): domain Eukaryota; kingdom Metazoa; phylum Chordata; class Mammalia; order Rodentia; family Muridae; genus Acomys; species Acomys percivali. Next base: position 39,010,398 of record OU015750.1, on the reverse strand, counting down.
TTCTGGAAGAGCAATCAGTTCTTTTAACCTGTGAGCCATCTCCAGTCCCCAAATGAAATATCTTAAAAGCAAAAACAAAAACAAATAAACAAATAAACAAAAAAAAAACAAATTTCTATGCCAAACAGCCACAGGAATATTTCATAACTTTGAAAAGTGCATTCATATACTTGAGCCATGTAACATCTTGCAAATCCTACCTAAATGTAAAATGAGACTACAATGGTCTTTTTAACCTCATAAAAATTAACCAACTTACTCAGTAAATCTATTTAAAAAAACTTCAAAGTATTGTAGACAAAGTAGATAGGTGGAAACAGGTTAACTTCTAGTAGAAAATGTACTCCAAGAGGTGGGAAGTAGGATAGATAAGTTCCCATTAACAAAACAACAAAGTCTAAATGTAGGATTAATGCTGTATAATAACAAGAAGCCGTGGGACTGGATGTGACTCCAGCTCGGGAGCAGAGAACCACTGCCAGCTGCTCTCCAAGTAGGTGTCCCTGAGAGCTGGTCAGAGAGAAGCAGCCTCCAGTCAAAGAACAGAGGGAAGAAAGAAAAAGAGGCACTCAGCCCTAATGTGACAATGAGAAGTGGATATACAATAGACAAAGAAGAAACTGCTGTGCTAGCCTAGGACGACACATGGGCACAAAGACAGAAACTGAGTCTGAAAGGTACTAAAGGCCTCACCGTGCACTGTAATTGTTATATGCACCACATGTTGACAGTCCACTATACAGAATTATGAGAGGAAGACTTGAGGAGTCAAGTCATGCAGAGATGTAATCAATGTTTTTATGTGATGGCATTTGGAGGGAGGATGGTAATTAATGGAGGTGGGGAGGTGGACAAGGACGTTGCTTCCATCACCAGTAAAGGAGATTTTGTCTCAGATCAAGGTCGCGATTTACTGATGAGCATGGTGTATGAAAAGGCAGAATGGATTCAGGGCACATGTTTTCTTCTACCTTGAACACACAAGTATCAGGCAGAACCAGCAACTGGGATGCAGACTATCAGAAAACAAGGTTGGTGCAGTGGGTGGAGAACAGGCCAGAAGAGGCATGTTTATCAGGCAATTATGAATAGACAGTGAACTTCATAGGAGTCCATGAGTGACTTTAGGGGTTACCCAGCTGGAGATGCTTTTGGAAGCCACAAACACACCTTACCACCTATGCAGAAAATGAAAATTAACAAGGACACCCAGGACTAAAACCTGCACTTTAACATTAAGAAGTTGGGCAAAAGACAAATTTTTTTTTAAATATGAACCAGCAAATTGGACTGAGCAATGACAATTAAAAGGAAAACATAATGTACATAGGACTTTTTTTATAAAAAAAAAAAAGGTTAGTTCCCTTCCCCCTAAGGCTTCAGGAGGGTTTAGAGGTGTAAGTGCAGAAAACAGAAAGGGGGGTATAGAAAGCAGAGATCAATGGTGTTCTGGATGTCACGTGGAGGCAACAGGACAGCATTCTGAATGAGAAGAATGCGTAAGCAATGGCTGTGAAGATGGCCACAGAAACACGTTGATGCAACTTGGAAACAAGAAGGCTGTCTTGCTCTGTGTTTCTGTCTGCCACAATATTGATCTAGAGAGATCACTTGTTCCATTTGTGTAACTTTTCACTATCAAAATCATATCATCCTATAAAATGCACAATACGCTGTGATACTCCAGAACTATACACGCTATTTTCACCAATGCCGGGAGGCTACATGCGTAACTTAATTGATATTTACTTGAAATCCCTTGAAAACAACCACATCCGCACGGTCCTTGTGAATTTTTATGCAAACATAACATCACCCACCAACAAACTGATCTTCATCCCTTGTAATTATAGACCTTATAAACAGATGTAATCATTCTCACAGTCAAATCAACACTTCAAATCCAGGGTTGCATTTGATTAAAGACAATTAACGAAGACACTGTGATTTTTTTTTTTTTTTTTTGCATAAACAACATGGAGTGTGATTTTGTTGTAATCACCTTAAAGGGTCAAAGAAGTAAACATAGAGGGATCACATGTTTCAAAGTACTCCTTTTTAAACAAACAAAAGTTGTCTTTAGAATGCTCATGGAAAACTTTTGTGGAAGCCATGATGTGTAACAGAAGTCCACCTCACTGGATTTACCCTTTGCCCAGAGATGAACACTTAGGTCATCTTCTCAAAACTGACATGCTCAGGATGGTTGCATGATCATAACTTCAGAGCCTTGTGATTTCTCTAATAAAGTACACAAAGGCCTAAGACTGAAGTAGAAAACAAGTTCAAATGTCCTGTGATATAAAGCCCCATTGTTTTTTAAGTTTTTATTGATTTATTCAGATGACAACTCAATTTTTTTGGGGGGGGATGAAAAGTTAGGTCGCATGTAGCAACCTAATGCATTTAAAAATATTTTTATTAAAGTTTTGAAAATTTTATACACGCATGCAATGTATTTTGGTTATATTCACACACAGCCTCCTCTCCCAGGTCCCCTCAGGCCCACCATCTACTATCTAACACACTTTCCCAAATAACATAGATGATTTTGGAGGGGTGCACGAGGCACTATCTATAAAACATTTAGAGTTCAAAATTTTTAAAAGATTTATTTATTATAAATACAGTGTTCTGTCTGCACACTGAGAAAAGGGCACCAGATCTCATTATAGATAGTCCTGAGCCACCATGTGGCTGGGACTTGAACTCAAAACCTGTGGAAGAGCAGACAGTGAGTGCTTTTAGCCCCTGAGCCATCTCTCTAGCCCTAGAATTGATCCTCAAGACCCAGCTATTCCACTCCTTGGAATATACCCAGAAGATGCACTACCACACAACAGGGACATATGCTCAACCATGTTCATAGCTGCCTTATTCATAATAGCCAGAACATGGAAACAACCTACGTGTCCCTCAGTAGAAGAATGGATAAAGAAACTGTGGTATATTTACACTATGGAATACTACTCAGCTATTAAAAACAAGGAATTTTCGAAATTTGTGGACAAATGGATTGAACTAGAAATTATCATAATGAGTGAGTTCACCCAGAAGCAAAAAGAGTCAAATGGTATATACTCACTTATATCGAGACACTAGGCCAAGGGGTACGCCCCCATGAAAAACTTTACCTACCAAGAAAGTGGGTCAGAGGGGAGAAAATCCTATTGAGACTTTAGGGGTGAGAAGCCTGGGAGAATGAGGAAATAGAAGGATCCAAAGGGTCCTGGAAAAATACAGGCGGGTCTGGGCCCTGGAGTCCTCCTCAAACTATGGCACCAGCCAAGGAAAATATAGGCAGTAAACTTCGAACCTCTACCCAGTCTAGCCGATGGACAGACATTCTCCACCGTTAAGTGGAGAAGGGGATCTGACTTTCACACAAACTCTGGTGCCCCATATCGGACCATGTCCCTTGGATGGGGAGGCCTGGTGGCACTCAGAGGAAAGATAATAAGTCACCAAGAAGAGACTTGATACCCTAGGAGCTTATACAGGGGGAGGAGGTCCCCCTCAGTCACAGACATAGGGGAAGGGAGTAGAGGGGGAAGCGGGAGGGAGGAAAGAAAGGGAGGATACAAGGGATGGGCTAACAATTGAGATGTAATATGAATAAATTAATTTTAAAAAAAGAGAAAAAAAGACAACTCAATTGTTATCCCATCACTTGTACCCTCCCATTCTACCTTCCCTCCGGCTTTCATCCTAGTCCCCTTCCCTATGTCTGTGACTGAGGGGGACCTCCTCCCCCACTACATGGTCATAGGCTATCAAGTCTCATCTTGGTAGCCTGCTTATTCTTTCTTTGAGTGCCATCAGGCCTCCCCACCAAGGGGAGGTGGTCAAATATGGAGCACCAGAGTTCATGTCAAAGTCAGTCCCAGCTCTCCACATAGCTGTGGAGAATGTCCTGTCCATTAGCTAGATCAGAGTAGGAGTTCAATGTTTACTATTGTATTGTCCTTCGTTAGTGCAATAGTTTGAGCAGACCCCTCTGGGCCCCGATCCACCCATCATGATGTTCTCCTTATAGGTTTCTAGAACCCTCTGGATTCATCTATTTCCCCATTTTTCCATACTTCTCTCACCGAGAGTCCCAATAGGATGTTCTTCCCTCTGTCCCACTTTCATGATAAGTGAAGAGTTTCTTGGGATGTGCCTCTTGGGCTAGTGTCCAGATATAAGTTAGTATATACCATTTGAGTCTTTCTGCTTCTGAGTTAACTCACTCATTATGATCATTTCTAGTTCAATCCATTTGTCCACAAGGAGGGAGAGATGGGTCACAGAGATTTGGATAGATGCTTTTGGAAAACTTTAATGGAAGAAAAGTATCAGTTAAGGCAAGGAGAAGACATGGGATTCTAAAAATGTGCTGGTATTTTCCCTTTGCTGCCTTAAATTTTTTTTTTTTTTTTGTGGAGGGGGGCGGGGCACACAGACAAACATCAGTTCACCTTCTGGAGCACTGAAAACAGAACAAATTATGATTTCATCAAGATCCTACTTCATAGCAATGAATTTACCGGGCACAAGTGAGGAGTTTTAAACAGGAACATATAGATACCACAGTGAAGTCCCACCCCATTGTGGATGGCAACATCATGGCAACTTTGGAGCACAGTCTGCTTAAAAACAATCTTTTGCTTTTTATATAACCCCAAGTCCCATACAGCTGAGGGAAGAGGCAGAAAAACAATAGATGAAACCTCAGGTCAGAGTCTTCTGATCATGTCTTTCTCCTTTTACTAGGGAGTGTCATTACCGTCACCATAGGCCTGCCAACTATTGCCATGGCTACCAGGGACAAAGTACAGACAAAACGCACCATACAGTATCCTAATTTTCTGCCCTTATTTTTTTTTATGACATAATATGAATTAAGAGACTAAATAGTATTGCAAGGCTAATGATGTGGAAATGTTATTATAGTAAGGCAAAAGACAGTGCGTGGCCTTGTGTGCTATTGCTTTAATTCCATTATGAGATCCTGCAATTCCATCAGTTTTTGACTTATTTTTTATTCCCTCTTTCTATTGTCACAGGACAGATTGGGGATCCTTTCTTAGTCTCATTAATAATAAAAAAAATTAAAAATAAAATAAAAACAAATTCAAGATAATACTCAAGGACAAATTTATTACTGTATCAGAGAGATACAATAGGGCAGAAGAGGAAGAGAGAAAGAAAGGCGCGCCATTTGTCAGAAGTTACGTGATGGAGGGGTGTGGGGAAGGCTTTTGAAAAAGAATGAGATTGCCCAGAATGCCAGGGAGAGCAAGCCCAGCCTTTGAGCAGCTTCTTTAAAAAAGGAAAAGGAAGAAAAGAAAAGGAGGTTACCCCCCACCCCCACCCCATTCTTAGCTGAGTCTCAGAAAAGCAGGCAAGCCACATGACAGAGCAGCCACCTTATAGCCTGATGGAAGTTCTTCAAGTGGCTGAGTGGAGCACAGGTTTCTGAGGGAGATAAGTACATTATCTCTTTACTGAAATAATTATTCTTTTTATCTCCTTGACATGGCTTTAGGTGAAGCAGTCTTCATGAGAGGTGCTCTCCTAGCTGGGTGATTGACAGGCCCAGCTGGATTAATTCTTAAGGGAGGAGACAGTAGTATGTAATGTTCTAGTCTCGGAGCGAGTCTTGTTAGGTCTCCACCCAGGGCCAAAGGACTAGGAGCAAATAGCTTTCCTTTAATGGGCTCAACAGAGCCATGCTGTCCACCCTCAGTGGCCTCCAAGATTACTATATCACACTCTTCTTCAAAAGTGGAGACCCCAACTACCCCAGGGTATATACCTGGGTATCAAGGTTCACAGACTGGACATATATCTTTCTGCATTTGTCACTCTCTGACCTAAACATGAAAGTTGGGCAGTTTTCCATTTCACTCAGAGTAGAATGGAGAAGTTTCATGAGGAAAGAAAGCTTTTATTTTTAGCTAACTCACTTAAATGCTGAGATGGGGAAGAGAAACACAAAACAAGAATAAAAATTAATCATTTTAACATTACAAAAAGTAGCATAGGTCCTAAAATAAGTTAACAGATGGCCTAAATATATATCATATATATTCATAAATCATAAATATGTATATATTTAGATATATAATATATGTGTGTGGATATATATCTGTATATGTATATCTTATATATAAATTATTACATATTATATATATAAAACACTTTTGTGTATATTATTAACTATACAATTATAATTTGGTATATATAATAAATTATAAATATATGTAAGCTTCTGTGTGTAATATATACATATATACATGTATATATATGTATATGTACATACATACATACACACACACACACACACACACACACACACAGATACATTCACACATTTGTACCATGAAAATTCAGAGATCCAATTCCAGAGTGTTCACCAAAAGGAATGTCTGTCTGGACTGGAATTTTATTCACCACTTCACAGGTATCCTGCAAACAGAGTTGTCATTTAGGTCTAGAGATATAAGAAATCACAGCTCCCTCCGGCATTCATTGCCCGTGGCTAGAGCAGAACCAGAGTCATTTCCTGTTTGTGGCCAAGCACAAAAATTAAAAATATTAATTTTGAAGCCCTTGTCCCTAAACATAATCTAACTTGTCCTCATCCTACGGATCCCGCAAACTGAAGTTCCAGGTTCTATTTCCCTGAGAAATATGTATCTAACCCGCATGCCACTCCAACAGGTTTGTACTCCTCATTGGAAAGCCTCAATTGCATGAGGCAGTGCAGAGGCTTTGGCGGTGTGTCAGGGCAACTCGAGTTGTGTGGATTGTGAATCTACACTCTGCCCTCCTAAGCAAGTGCAGGTTTCACTCTTGGTCATTAAGGTGCATTCCATTTTGCTCTTTCAGGGCTGGACGAAGTAGATGAAAGCAAGCAATAAAATTCAGCCTTCGTGTGTACAGACTTGCAACCATTTTTCCATGTAGCTCCATCCTGTTTTCAAGGAACCCAGTGGCTCCAGGTCCAGAGCCTTCTGAGTGTTCATTAAACTGCTTTCTCACTCCTGTAGATGCGTAAAGTCTGTGCTGCTTTTCCTTTAAAGAAAGTCATCATTTCTGGACTTCCTATGATCTAGTACTATTAAAATTAATCCGCTCATGATATCTCTTCTTCCGTTCCTTTCTCTGTGTTCCTTTGCCTTCCTTTTCTTATATGAATTTCATCTAGGTGGAGGGACATAAGTAAGTATTTACTCAAAAGATAGGATAAAATGCGAGTGTTATTATTGTTTGGGTCACGAGGGAAGCCAAGGCAGGAACTTAAGGCAGGAACTGGAGGCGGGAGCTGATGCAGATGCGCTGGAAGATTGCTACTCTCTGTCTTGCACCCCGCATTACAGGGTTCCTAAGTTTAGATTTCTGTTCACCTGATAACCGTCTTTCTGTTTACCCAGTAAGAATCCGGCCTGGTTTGGGCCTGGGCATTGTCAGCAGCACTGCCACTTAGGGGGACTTGCTTTGTGACGTAACAACACCTTCATACCTTCTCATTCTGTCCAGAGTCCAGCTCATGATTTAGCGCAGCCCACATTCTAAGGTGCATCTTGCCACCTCAGCGAATCCAACTAGAAAAAATTTCTCTCAGAGCATGCGCACAGGCCAACCTAGTGCAAACAGCTCCTCATGGAGTCTCTCTCTTCCCTCCCCATGTGAATTTACATTGTACCAAGTTGAGAATTTAACTGTCATACGATACCTCAAAACATTTTTTTTAATGCTTATTATTCATTTTTTAAATTACCTTTCTAATTTTTGTAGGTCAAAGTCTCACACTTTGTAGGGTGTGAAGACAATCTGTCTGTAATGACTATCACCCCACTCACTTATCACTGACGTTGCTAATCTGGCTGGCTATTTAAGTACCCCCTTCCTCCCAAAGTGAGGAAATGGTGGTAGAGAATGACCTTCCCCAAAAGGAAGAGATTGGTCTTCAGTCAAAGGTATACCTGGAACTGGGCTTCCCAGTTAAAAAATTCTAAACAACCTCCCCACACACACACAACCACATATGCATAAAGTTCCTATATAAACTTTATAGCAAGCTAATATAAAAAACTAAATTAATCGCCTAATGATTATTGTTCCTTATAGTGGTTTTTCTCTTGATTTTCCTGTGCCTTTTTATGTTTACCAACTATATATCCAAACTACTTCTCCCGCTAACTTCTTATCATTAACTTTTTTTCCCAGAAAGTTAAAAAAGATAATCAGTGCCAGGTGTGGTGGCACATGCCTGTAATCCCCAGCGCTCAGAAGGCAGAGGCAAAATTATCTCTCTGAGTTCAAGGCCAGTCTGGTCTACAAAGCTAGTCCAGGACAGCCAAGGCTACAGAGAAACCTTGTCTGAAAACCAAAAATGAGATGATGGTGATGATGGTGATGATGATGGTGGTGGTGATGATGATGATATAAGGTTGTTGGTGGGCACATTCTATCAATCTAGTTTCTGTCATTCTGGAAACTCTCACTTCAGTTTCAATGGAACTGTTTCTCAATTTTACCATTAAAATCATAAACACATTGTACAACATTCTAAAAGACCTAATGTATTTTTTTTAAATTAGGAAGTATTTTGGATAGACGTGTATCATCAACATGTATGGAGGTGATGCACCCAGTCTTAATCTATCAACTGTCAACTGTTTACACTGAGCCTAAGTATTTATCCCGAGCCATCTTGCAGGGACACTGACTCTTTCTGCATTCTTCATTGCTGGTTCCCAGGACGTCAGCGTGTTCTTCAGAACCATCATTCTCTCCTTGCAGACCCTGTTGTTTCTCATGCTCAGCTGACACACAAGTGTAAACCCGTGTGATCACAGCCAAACAAAGCCGTAAAGCCTCTACCATGAAGGCTTACTGTGTGCTGTGGCATGTGATCCCATTCCTGTGAATTATGTTAAAAATTCTATTTGCTTGAACTAGTTATCTTCCAATTTGTGCATGTTAGCAAGGAATGCATCCTATGATTTCTGCAGAAGAAGATGATTGAACAGTCTGCTGCAAAGTTGGGCACAAGTTCACACAAGTAAGAATGAACAACATCCTGGATTTGTAAACAGAGAACCCAGACTCCAGTTTGGAGCCTCTGTGATGCCTGTTCTTCAGCTAGACATGAGATACTACATAACAGTTATTGTCATAAGTTGCCCATACCTCTAACAACATAGGACACTATCACCAAACTTAAGTAGCCTAAGCTCTCTAACTTTTCACAGGAATTAGCATCTGCTTATAAGAGAGTCAAAATATCTTAAAATTGAAGTTAAGGTATAAGGGGAAACTTTAATCAAAATATATTACATGAAAATTATCTGTTTTCAATTGAAAAAGGAAAAAATGATTTTGACAACGTAAATTTTGACATCATTAATCCAATAAACTGAATTTCTGTCCTACACAGAATAAAATTTTAACTTAAGTCAAAGGTAAAACATACAAGTATTTGTAGAACTATTAAAATTGTAAAAGTCTTATCAGAATGATTTACATGAAAAACAATAATTTTAAATTACATGATTACACACATCTAAGTCAATTTCCACCCCATTTTTCTTTCATTCTTTCTTTTTTATATTTTTTAATTATTTAATTAATTAATTAATTTATTTATTTTGGTTTTTCAAGACAGGGTTTCTCTGTATAGCCTTGGCTGTCCTGGCCTCACTTTAGAAACCAGGCTGGCCTCAAACTCACAGAGATCCAACTGTCTCTGCCTCCCAAGTGCTAGGATTAAAGGCATGTGCCACCACCACCACCCCACCCCACCCGCATTTTAAAAAACACCTTTAAAAATTCATTACAAATCACCATGAGGTCAGCAAATTTTTTATCTTCTGCCCAAAATGTTCATATTTTGGGGCTAAAGAAATGACTTGGGCAGTGAGATGCTTGCTATAGCAGGAAGACCTGTGTTCTGAACTCCAACAGCCATGAAAAAAAACAAAAACAAAAAACAAAAACCAGATGTGGTTGCAGGCACCTGTAAGCCTAGTGCTGGAGAGGTAGAGAGCAGAGACTCACTGGGACTCACTGGGTGGTCAATATAGCTGAAGCAGTAAGCTTCAGACTCAGTGTGACATGTTGTCTTAATAGACAAAACAGGGACTGAGTAAGGAAGGTGCTGGAAGCCAACCTCCCAGCCCCCCACACTTGGTACACACACACACACACACACACACACACACACACACACACACACGTGTATGCATGTGCATATATACACATGTTTGTATATAGTTATGGATATTATATTGTCTTATATGAAAAATAATGTTTCACAGCTCTCATTATGCCTGGGTGTAGGTCTGGCATTTTGTCCTCTGACCTCTTAGTTCCATTAGAAGAAGTTCACGTTTATGAATAGCTTCTCAGGCTATTCCAATTGCCATTCCAATTCTGAGTGAATAAATGCCAGCCAGACATCGAGCCTTTAAAACTTTAAGACTTCCCATGTTCTCAGTACACACTGAGTCTACACATGAGAAGAAAGGCTATTCTTTCCCTTTTAAAGTATGACCTGATATCCTTTATGGTCCTGAGCTATGTGCAGCTACTTCCATTTAAAGCCCTAGTTGGGAGGATAAGAAGTCTTTAGATTGGTTGACAGTGGTGGTGTATGCCTTTAATCACAGCATTTGGGAAGCAAAGACAGTCGAATCTCTGAGTTCGAGGCCAGCCTGGTCTACAAAGCAAGTTTCAGGATAGCCACCTCTATACAGAGAAACCTTGTTTCAAAAAGAAACAAACAAGTGTTCAGATAGTACTCCAGAAAAAAAATGTTAAAAGTTTTTAATGTCTCCTGAGATAAGTCTAGAACATAGAAACCCATGTGCTCACTAATAGCCTTTCCAGTTTCTATGATCCTCTGTAGTAACAGACCCAAGTAACAAAGAGCTTCATAAATCATCTTATCACTGATCAAATGTACCATTCTCATAATTTATTACTCTGTTAGAACTTATGTGTGAGTTAATGCATAGTCAATCAAGGATGGGTCAGTGGCTGCATTTGCTTTTAAAATCTCTATGTCACCCTTGGTGCCATGTGTTCTTAAGCAGATCGTTGGCCCCGTCTTGCCTTGGAGCATCACAGGGAGATTGCATTTAGTCTCCCAATTGTTTTTACACACACACACACACACACACACACACACACACACACACACACACAAAGCTCTCATGCCCTCAAGTCATTGAATTAATATAATGAATTAATGTTTCTCAAAAGAAAGAACTCTCGTGTGTTACCCATACCAGGATCGAGAAAGTGGTCGCTGAGGTAACCGTATGTGTTTTATGATTTTGTTGAGGAACACAGTTTTTAAGTGGATGTAAATGTTAAAATATGATTTGAAGTCAGATTATTTGGGTTCTGGTCTCCTCCAACTTTACTCCTCCCCAGCTGTGCATTCTGATTTTCTTTCTATTTTCTTCAAATTATCTTTTTTTTTACTTTAAATTTTACATGTATGGGTGTTCTAACTACATGTATGTGTGTATATACACATGCATGCCTGGTGCTCTCCGGAGGCTAAGAGAGAGCATTGGGTCCCCGGGATCTGAAATTACAAGTGGTTGTGACCTTCCATCCTGGTATTGGAAATTGAATCTGGGTCCTCTGGAAGAGCAGCCAGTGCTCTTAAGGATTAAGTCATCTCTCCAGGCCATCTTTCCCCTCTTTTTATCTCTCCCTTCATTTCTTTTTCAATCCTTTCTTCCTTTCTTTATTTTACTTTTTTTCCAGGACATGTGTGCACAGAGTGATGCTTCACTATCTTATCAGTACATAGGTAGCAACAGTAGTGCTGACTCCCGGAGACTTGTGCATGTACACATATATGTACATGTACATACATGTGTATTGAAAGAAAATCAAGCCAAATGACTTCCTCTACCCACAAAAGGATGTTTTTTATTTAACGTTGCATATGTTTAACTAAAATTCAACATGAAAACAAGTGTCAGAAAGATATATGATCACTGTGAATAAGAAGTATTCTATCCTTGTCAAAAATCCACTTCAGGTAAAAAGTTTTCAGATAAATGCCTCCTTGTTAATTCAGTGCATTGTTGTTTTGAAGTTTTAAGTGATATGCTTAAGTAGCCAATGAGGAGACAATAGCTCCACTAGTATCTCTAACCACACCATGGTAGGTACATTAAGAACAGAGTTTCACCCAACGTAATAAGATGCTTGGATGATATCAAAGGAGAGATTAAACACCTAGCTACATGACCAACCCTGGCACCTGGCAAATACCTCTAGGATTCACAACCTTAATATCGTAAAATTCAGGAGTACAGTCTAAGTTTTATTTGGCAGTGTTAAGCAAAAGTATATGAGGGATTGGGCTTTTGACCTAAGCCCTGAGTTATCGGTGGTAAAAATATACAAACTTTGCAAAGAGCCATGAAGCATGACTTAAGTGTTACTACGTATGAACAACAATCACATCTTACAGGTAGAAAGGACAGCTCAGGACGAGGCAGGCAGCATCAGATGGTACAAGTGTGTGGAAGATAAAGATGGAAAGGTTATAGTAATACTTTAATTGGATTTCACCAAAGAATAGACAAGCACATGCTGTGCCTTTATCTAACAGCTTATTTTGTGGGAGAGTAACAGTTCATTTTCCATCTACAGGTCTCTTTGGTCAGCCTGGTAGCCAATGCTCTTGGTTACTCAGAACTTGGCGCCATCAAATCCCTACGGACACTGAGAGCTCTGAGGCCTCTCCGAGCCTTATCCCGTTTTGAAGGCATGAGGGTAAGATGATTCAAGGGTGCTCTCAAAAACTCAAGTCAGCCTTACATGCTGCCAGTGACCCGGGGACATGGTAGTCTCTCCATGGAATTAGAAAATTCAGGCCTAAATCCAAAGAGAGCAGCAAGCCTTTCTTCTGGAAACTACATTTTATATAAACACACACTCAGGAATTGAAACAGAGCTACACACACACACACACACACACACACACACACACACACACACACACTCCATGTCCTATTGTTTTCATTGTTTAGGCCATTTGGAAGGACTGTTGACAACATTCATCCTATGAAGGCTTTCAGTAGACAAGTTTGAGGTCCTCAAAAGGTATCAGTTTTTTTTAAAGGCGAAGTGATTTGAGAATGCGTTATCTCTTGAATTAAGGTAAATCATAGGATTCTGCAAAGCCAGCACACCCCTTACATCCAAAGTGAGTTGCTAGGATAATTAGCTACATGTTTGTAACAAGCCTGGCTTTGCTTCAAGGATCTTTTAAGAACACATTTCTGTGTGAGGTTCACTTTTTCCACAGCCGCAGCCTTGTCTTCCCCTGCTCTCTTCCTCAGCAAGTGTATCTTGTCTCACAACATAAAACGCATGGCTGCCACGCCTTCAGAACTGCTTTGCACAAAGGCCAGCTTTGTTTAATCTGCTTTGCAAATGCACACGGATATTGAATGTCTTCAAGGCCATGGGGTTTTTATATTAGGAGGTGGTTTGTTTGGGGCAATAAACCCCTTCAGCCTTGACTGCAGAATTTACTCATCGTGGAAAGCAAAACCACCCTCGAGTTGCTCTTGCCGAGCTCCGAGCAGCGCTGTGAGCAGCAACACGCTTGGCTTGCCTTGCCCATCAAATCCTACTTCATTGCTTATGTTAACGAATTCGTAAAAACCTGCTCCAAGTAACAGTCTTCTTTCATTGCCGACATCATCTAAGCCTTCACCATGCTTCGTGACTTCATGCTGATGGTTTGGTTTTTATTTTTTGTTGATGATAGATATTTTTTCTCATATGATAGGTATTCTAATTACAGTTTCCCCTCCTTTTCCTCCTAGTTCCTCCCCGACTCCCTTCCCATCTGGATCCACTCCCTTCCTGTCTCTCACTAGAAAGCAAACAGGCTCCTAAGAGACAATGATAAAATATGATTTGAAAACAAAAACCCGAAACAACAGAATGGGATAAAACAAACAAAAAGGAAAAGAGCTCAAGAAATAGATATAGATGCAGATACTTATTGATACGCTCAGGAATCCATAAAAGCACTAGACAGGAAGCCATAATATAGATATGCATGACCCACAGGGTAAAAAAAAAAGAAAGAATGTACATATTAATAAGTATTACATGTTAATATGTATTAAAATAAAAAATAAGATAAAATCTAAAGAAAATAAAGTTCCTAACCTGACATTGTGAGACAAGGAATCTCTAAAGATGCCACTGGTGTTGGGATCTACTGCTGGGCATGCGGCCTACCCTTATGGTAGTTTGTTTCCTCAGTGAGATTCCCTTGGAGAAAAGTAAATTTTAATTTTTCAAGTAGTTATTAATTGGAGATGGCTTTTGGGGTAGCACTGAGGGAATGTATCCACTTCTTTCAGCTCTGGGACCACATCTGGTACAGACCCATGCTGGCCCAGTGCATGCTGCCTCAGTCTCTATGAGTTCATTCGTGCATTGACCCTGCTGATTTAGGAGGCCTTGCTTACATGGTGTCCCTCACCCTCTCTAACATTACACTCCTTCTGCCTCCTCTTTTGCAGGGTTCCCTGAACCCTGAGGGGAGGGATTTGATGGAGGCATCCCACTTAGGGCTGAGGGTGTGTCCCGTGGTCTATTACTCTCTGGACAATCTCTGGCTGTGGGTCTCTGTGTTTGTTACCATCTGCTGCATGGAGAAGCATCTCTCACGATGGCTGAGCAAGGCACTGATCTATGAGTATAGCAGAATGTTATTTTATTGGTACATTTTTGTTTGTTTATTTATCTGTTTGGAACAGTATTATTAAGTTTTACCCTAAGTCCCTGGCTCTTTGTCACCCAAGTAATATTGGATATGGGTTCCATCTCACGGAGTGGACCTTATAGCAAATCAGATTTAGGTTGGTTCGTCTCACAGAGTTTGAGCCTATCTTGCAGGTAGGACAACACTGTAGATCAAAATTTTGCAGTTGAGTTGGTTTACATTTCTCTTTTGGTACCATGAAAGGTCCCTTTCTGTACCAAAGATACTAGTAACACATAGGTGTACAAGCTCTTTGTAGGTACCAGCTGAACTTCTCTGAGTTGTGGAGGTATTGTCTTCAGCAATTGGGCCTTGCCATCAGTATATGGAGAGGAATCTATGGTCTTAGTAACAGCCGAGGTTCTTTGAGGGTTCTCTTGGACCTCTTTGGCCAACAACCATATTTATAGTTTTTATCAGATATGAAATAGTAATTGAACAAGTCTGAAAACTTACAACTTTCCTCTAATCTGAAAAATATTCTAGATTAGTATTTTAATTCATATGGAATACCTAAGATTTCAGCTAAATGTAGGAACATCTATTTGAAATAAGAAAATCTGTGGATGTATGGAAGAAGTCACTGTACATAATTTTAATCTGAAAAGAAAACTAACCAGTGTAACGTACATGACTTAATTTCTAAAGGGAATGAAATTCAGTTAATAAAAGAAAACAATACAATTTTGGATTTTAAAGGTTGATGCTGGTTTATAATTTTCTTGTCTATTTCTAAAATGATACTTGTCATATTTTAAAATAAAACAATAGTTTCATTGAGTATGAACACTTCACCGTGTAGTCTACTATGAATTAGAATGAGTGAAGTTGGAAAAGCTACTTTTGCTATATTTGAGATCTTAAAATACATCTTAATCTTCTCTGGACTCAGAGAAACAAAAGGTGATCGGGCTTTGTCTTCACTAAGCAGGTCAGCCTAACAGAAATGAATAGCCAAGGCTCAAGGAGATGATGCAGGAGATTGGCACGTAATGATAATGGGATATACTTGCTACTCGTATATCTAAAGCCAGATCTGACAGCCATTCTGCCTATGTTTAAAAGACTGAGATTTCTCCAATATAAAATAAAAGACTTCTAAGCCCTTAATCCTCACGTTTATACTCCTATAAATGAACCTGACCTGAGGATACAGATTTAATGCATTTTTCATATTTTATTTGTGAAAGGGTTTGCATACTTTCTCTTTCAGATCATCTGTCATTCAGTCATGCTTGCAAAAATTAATGTGTCTTAAAGGAAATGGTTCCTTCTGTTGGCACTTCATACATGTGATCTCCCTTGCCATTTTCCCCCAGAATACATTTTCTGATCCCATCTTACTATATCAGGATTTGTTCATTTCTTTTCAAATTTATTGTAGTTTGCTTTCCTTTTAGCTTAGCTCTTTACCCGTATTGTTGTTCATCTCCCTTTGTCAATATTTAATAGAAAACACTAGAAGAAACATTCTAGAGCTGGAAATCTACCCAGATACCCATTGATCCCAGTCCAAATGTGTCTTAGTGCTGAATGCGTATATACCTACATGGCTTCCTCTTTAACAAGCCATGGCTCTCCTGTCCTCCCGCAGGTGGTTGTGAATGCTCTTGTGGGAGCAATCCCCTCCATCATGAACGTGCTGCTGGTGTGTCTCATCTTCTGGTTGATCTTTAGTATCATGGGTGTGAATCTGTTTGCCGGAAAGTTCTATCACTGTGTTAACATGACCACAGGCAACATGTTTGACGTGAGTGAAGTCAACAATTTCAGTGACTGCCAGGCCCTTGGCAAGCAAGCCCGGTGGAAGAATGTGAAAGTCAACTTTGACAACGTCGGGGCCGGTTACCTTGCATTGCTGCAAGTGGTGAGTGGCTACTGTACGAACCTGAGAGCATTTCAAAATGTGCCACCTAAGACTCCAGCTGTGTTGCACTCTGAATAATTCTTATTTAAATGTAGGAAGGTAGTTGATGACAACTCAAAAAATCAGTTACTTGACTGTGAGGGGTACATTTGCAATTATTTTATTTTTCCCCAGGAGCGCAGTTTTTAATGTTTCACAGGCTTTCTTATTTCTTCTCCCTGTAGTTTTATTGCTATACTGCTGACTATTATATCAATTTTTAATTTTCTGTAAAAATTGTCTATTTTGAAATATCAGTTATATACTATATGTGTTGATTAGATGTATGAAATTTGAGCCAGACACTTTCCATGGTAATGTCTAAAATAATATTATGCTTAAAATTACATGCAGAAATGTAAATATCAAGAAATACTTTTGAAAATATGTAATGCTTCAGATTTTTAAACTTCATGGTGGCATATTTGTTCATAGTTATTAGTGAAAGTGAGTT
This sequence comes from Acomys percivali, assembly GCA_907169655.1. NCBI lineage: Eukaryota > Metazoa > Chordata > Mammalia > Rodentia > Muridae > Acomys > Acomys percivali. The sequence continues at coordinate 38,993,229 of OU015750.1, read as the reverse complement.
TTTTTTTAGTACAACCATTGGTTTCTACCACAGATTTTATCTTCTTGTTGGAAGATTTTAAGATAAGACTAAGATGGGATTTCCATTAATCAAGTCTCCATTATGTTTTTCTACAGAAAAAATATAGCATAGAATAGCTCCCAAGTGAAGAAAAGAAATCCTAAATTCTAAATACAAAATTTGATATTCAATAGTAGGAAGGTACTTGATAACACCTCATTTGAATTATTTTAACACCTGTGTAGAAAATTTCATGATATTATATGAAAAGATAGTTGCAACAGTGCTGTATATCTATGTCTGGTAAATGCCACAAGTTTGGGTGAGATATTCATACACAATTCTAATGTCTATTGTGCACAGGCCACATTCAAAGGCTGGATGGATATCATGTATGCAGCTGTTGATTCACGGGATGTGAGTAGCTTTCAGATACTTTTTGCAGTTACTAGAGTTTTCCTGGTAAATATTAGTGACTTGTGCTGGGAGACTCAGAATCTATATTGCATAAAATTAAAGTACTTACTGATACAGTAGAAATTTTTGGCAAAGTGCTTATGTGTAGATAGTAGTTTGGTTGCTGTAGGTATGTTGTGTAATAGATAACATGCCTACTCTGAAAAGTTCTCAGATTACATGGACTATAACACATCAGACTGGCCCTGCAAATTGAACTACTCAGAGTAGTAAGGTAGCTTAGGGGAGGAGTCACTTGTTTTTCTGTTTTGTTAGAGAACATGGAGTCTGTGAAGCAGGTTCCAAGAACATTAGAGCCCAGGTGAACCAGCAAATTTCAAGAAAACTCAGACTCAAAAATAGAAACAATACAAAGAACTGGTTACACCATGTCTTCTTATCTGTATTTTCTGTCTTAGCTTATTTTTTTTATATTAAAGCTTTCCCAAAGGCAAACTGAAGACACTGTAAAAATGTCATGGGAATGAAGAAGAAGAAGAAGAAGAAGAAGAAGAAGAAGAAGAAGAAGAAGA
>OU015750.1:38941075-38992230 GCA_907169655.1 Acomys percivali | reverse complement strand
AAGAACAAGAACAAGAACAAGAACAAGAACAAGAACAAGAACAAGAAGAACAAGAAGAACAAGAACAAGAACAAGAAGAACAAGAAATAGGCCCACACTATTAGCTGAATTTGTATCTGTTTTATTTGTGCCAAGGAATGTTTGTCAGGTAGACTACAATGAAAAAAACCATACTTTGGATTTTAAGAGTAAATTTTTTATATGCCATGCTAGTTTGCAAATATAATTACTTTTGTAAAATTATATCTGAAGACATGATAAGACAAGTTCAGATTAAGTATAGCACTCGCTACATTATTTAGTCCAAGGGTCCATTTTGCTAATAGTGTTAAATATTTTCATTGTCGTTTAGGTCAAACTTCAACCGGTTTATGAAGAAAACCTGTATATGTATTTATACTTTGTCATCTTCATCATCTTTGGGTCGTTCTTCACTCTAAATCTGTTCATCGGTGTCATCATAGACAACTTCAACCAGCAAAAGAAGAAGATGAGTATTTCTCACCCCCACCCTCCCCCTATGCAGAGCACCAGTATGTCATAGAGCCAACCAGATACTTGGGGTCATGACGTACTTAGGTCATGTTTACATTATTTTCAGGCTTACTATGTGGCCAGTAAACATATTGCCCCTACTCAGTGGCTTCCCTCCTTTCATCCACTGTACAGCTGTCTTTCTAACCTAGAAATATAACCATGACTTCAGTACACTCAACTTTTATCCAGTTCCTAGCATGGCGTATGGGGTCGTTCAGGAATCACCGTCACCAATTTCTCAGCCTCATCTTCTCTCATGCCTCATTTTTATCCACTACCCTATTTCATAGTCATTCCTCCACTCACACACACTGCCAAAAGCATATGTCACAGGCAACTACATGAATCTTTCTGACCTTTTCTGAACTCAGCCGCACACTTGTTTCCCCGTGGCTTTAAATGTGATATTTTCTCTTCCTGAGATGACGCGTCACCAAGCAAAGTCTTTATTGTCCTTTAAAACCTTAAGCTTAAGCCTGGCTCTCTCAGTTTGTGTTGTGTCTACAATAACCTACCTTCCTTCTTCCTGCTCATTTACTTGATCTTTTTGTTTTAACTTCTCTGCCTTTAGCACACTAGTGTACATTTTTTTCTACTTGCTTTTTTAATGAGCTACCCACTTGTGGAGCTTAACATCACATTGTATAACTATGCAGGTCTCAGGCCTAACACATTGTTTGGCATACACACACAAAAATGGTTTTAAAAAAGATAAAACTTAAATACAGCAGTAAAAAGTTCATCAGTAAGAGAGAAAGAAACATATGTGATTCCAAGAAAATATATTTTAGGACTTTAAAATTCATTGTGAACATAATATAATCCAATTGGGATGCTGTACTAATCGGAATTTTATGTACTTATGGGCTTTGCATAATATTAATGTCTTCAGTAGTTCACATAAATGGGAGACATGGAATAATAAATCTATATTTAGCAAGATAATATCCATTTAAAATTGAGACAAGATTAAAGGAAAGCTCAGAAATACTTTTGTTAAAATACTGTGGTAACACAGGTTGGGATTGTAACCAGGCTTTTCTGTGTGTTTACTTTGGAGGTCAAGACATCTTTATGACAGAAGAACAGAAAAAATATTACAATGCAATGAAGAAACTCGGCTCCAAAAAACCACAGAAGCCCATCCCTCGGCCAGCAGTAAGAAGGCTACCTTGTATTCACGTATTCTCTAAGATTCTAAAACAGTGTTTTCTTTTTTTTATTTTATTTTATTAATTTATTCTTATTACATCTCAATGGTTATCCCATCCCTTGTATCCTCCCATTCCTCCCTCTCTCCCATTTTCCCCTTACTCCCCTCCCCTATGACTGTGACTGAGGGGGACTTCCTCCCCCTGTATATGCTCATAGGGTATCAAGTCTCTTCTTGGTAACCTGCTGCCCTTCCTCTGAGTGCCACCAGGTCTCCCCATCCAGGGGACGTGGCCAAATATGAGGCACCAGAGTACATGTGAAAGTCATACCCCACTCTCCACTCAACTGTGGAGATTGTCCTGTCCATTGGCTAGATCTGGGTAGGAGTTTCGAAGTTTATGGCCTGTATTGTCCTTGGCTGGAGCCATAGTTTGAGTGGGAACCTCTGAGCCCAAATCTGCCTATCATAATGTAAAACAGTGTTTTCAATTGCAGTATCTGGGTTCAGAACATGTTGGGTGATATCACCAATCTATAGCACCAATCTAATCACAAGTCTCTTATTGTGCAGCAGACTCTCAGCCACAACACTCAGTAACAGGTGTCAAGTTCTTAGAATACTGGAATGTTCTTGAGAGATGGAGATCTCAATTCTCCAACTCAAAGTTCCCAAGAACTGGCCCTAGATCAAGACTCACTCCCCTGATGCCACTGTCTGCTCACTGCTCCTTAGCAGCTGTTCGTTATTGATGTTTACCTGTTTCAGTACCTGGAGGTTCCCAGATGGCCCATCGCATCACCACAACCTTCCTCCTTGCTCTCGTTTCATTCTTTCCTTTTTCCTCTCTCTGTTATATATCTCATTTCAGCTTTTCCTTCTTTTATTACCTTTAAGTTAGCATACAAAATAAACAGTGTTTTATAGCGTTTTCATACATATGTATTGTTATACTGTGCTATACGGTCCCTCTCCCACTACCCTGCTTTATTCCCTCTGCACCTTTCACTTCAGTTGCCTTTCTCCCTGTAAATAGTAACCTCCCCTTTTTTTCCCACCACGCATGCTCCATAGCTGTCTCCCCAGTCCCTTCCATTCTTTCCTTTTTCATGCTCCCCTATCTATCTAGATGCGTGGCATTCTCTTCATATTACCTGTAACATAATATATATTAAATTTAAGTTCTACATGTTAGGAAACCATTTGTCTTTCTGGGTTTTCTTACTCCTGAGACTACAAAATATTCCCAATTTAAAAGAAAAACTGTCTCGAAAAAAAAAAAAAAAAAAAAAAGATGATTCAAGTGCACAGTCCGAAACACTTCCTGGTGTGGGATGGCATGATGATGGCTGGTCATGCTCAGAGAATTGTACTGTAATATCTACCCTCTGAGAGAGGAAGAAGAGTAAGGCTACAGAGACCCATAAGGATAACTGTATCCCTGGTCAAAAGACCTGTGATCAGCAAAGCTCATGACTGAAGGCTTTCATGAACCCTCTTGGTGATGTCACCTTACTGTGTGATTAAAAGTAACTGAAACTAGGAAGTGTGAGATGAGGAGGCAGGATGGAAAGATGTCTCACACAGAAGGGAATGAATGCACCTGCTTCACCAATATTCGCTGATAGCTAGAAACATGTTCAGTTTATGACCTTGGATGTTTTCCCCCATGAGCCACGGGACTGTGTGTGTTTATTATAAATTACTTTTACTTATCTAATAAAACCATGTTTGTATTTACACGGGACTCTAAGAGCACATGTTTCTGAAATGGGTGTTAGTTGCACAAGCATTTCTCGTGCATTTTGAAAAAGATATGTGGGTAGGAGTTATTCTGCTTATGCGTATGTACCCGTGGAAGGCGGAAGAGGAAGTCAGATACCCTGGAACTAAAGTTACCAAGACTTGTGAGCCATCATGTGAATGCTAGGAATGGAACCTGGGTCCACTAGAAGTCCAGCTAGTACTCTTAGCTACTGTGACATCTTTCTTGTCCTCTTATGCATTTTTGTAGACGCCAAAATAGGGAAAGATGAAAAGGAAAACAGATAAATTAACAAATAAACTCACAAGCATACAGAAGTAGAAATAGTAGAGTTGAATTAATTTAACTAGCATTAGCTGAGGGGGAAGAAGAAGGGATAGCAGAAAATTCTTAAAATCTTGATAAATGAAGTCGATTGGTCACCTAAAAGTCTGTATTTAACCTTTTTAAGTCTTCACTGCTGATTGAAATCACTTTTATAAAAAGTATCATAGTTAATCAAACAGCCTCTACATAGTTTCAGCCAGTTGCCACTAGTTTCTGGATTATTTTTCTCTGTCTTCCTATGAGACCCAAATAAACCAAGTATGAAATGGAGCTTCTTGATTGTTTATGATACTATATGGAGGGTGCATACCTCAGGGCCATGTGTGGGAAGATCTTATTTGCAGAGTAACCAGATCACTGTTTGAGCAATGTGTGCACTAACCCTATCTCCTCTCTTTCTCTTTCCAGAACAAATTTCAAGGGATGGTCTTTGACTTTGTAACCAGACAAGTCTTTGACATCAGCATCATGATCCTCATCTGTCTGAACATGGTCACCATGATGGTGGAAACTGACAACCAGAGCAAGTACATGACCCTGGTTTTGTCCCGAATCAACCTTGTGTTCATCGTCCTGTTCACCGGGGAGTTCGTGCTGAAGCTCATCTCTCTCAGATACTACTACTTCACCATCGGTTGGAACATCTTTGACTTTGTGGTGGTGATTCTCTCAATTGTAGGTAAGAATAGTTCAATTACAGGGACATGTACTTCTAGAAACCATTTTCCCAAAACCCTGCCCACAGTTTGACACAGAAATACACGTGGGTAATAATGGAGTGTGCAGAGTGAAAATTTCAATGGTAACATACTTGAATAAAAATTCTGAAACCTGAGTTTATCCACAAAATTAACTGGTCAGAAATTAAATTACCAGTATTGGATTGGAGGAATAGATGGAGAAAACAAAAATAACATCAGCACATCCTCTCTGCACTATTTACCTTTCTCCTTGCTGACACAGAATAACCAACAAGAAGCAATTTAACAAAGGAAGGATATAGGATACACTTCATTCCTGATGTGGGAACCCTGGCATGGGGCCCAAGGTGCAGCTGGTTAAGGTGAACCTGCATTTGGGAATGAAAGTAAAACCAGACATTGGGTTGTGCTATAAAATCTCAAGGCATCCCTACTAGCACCATGACTCATTCCTCCCAATAAGGATTCACCTCCTGAATGTTCTATAACTTTCCAAAATACCACCACCAGCTGCCTAGCAAGGGTCCAAATGCTTTATCCTATGGGGAGGGGCTGACACTCAAACTACTAAATTCTGCTAGTGGTAAACAGGGTCAGGTTGGGGGAAAGGGTGGGGCACATGCTTTTAAAACATATCATAACACAGCAATATTAGCGCTCGTCTTGTTCACTGTCTTACTACTGTGAAGACACTATGCTAATAAGAAAAAGCATTTAAGTAGGGGCTTGCTTACAGTTTTAGAAGGTTAGTCCATGACCATCATGGCAGGAAGAAGACAAGCATGGCACTAGAACAATAGGCGAGTGCTTTACATCCTGATGTATAGGCAGCAGGTTGAGAAAGAGATTGGGTCTGCTATGGCTTTAAGAACCTCCAAACCCTAGATATGACTGGCAAAAAAAGTCAATAAAATGTGTCTTAATGATATTCTGCTATTTAGACTGAAGCCTAGCATAATGGTTATCAGAGAGGCTTAAAATTTATTATTTTTTAATCTTATGTGCATTGGTGTTTTCTCTGCATGTATGTCTGTATGAGGGTGTCAGATCTTAGAGTCACAGACAGTTGTGAGCTGCAATGTCTGTTCTGGGAATTGAACCTGGGTCCTCTGGAAAAGAAGTCAGTGCTCTTAACCACTGAAGCATCATCTCTCCAGGCCTCATCCGATAGCCTTTATCTAGCAACTGATAAGAGCAGATATAGAAACTCACATCCGAACATTAGGTAGAGCACAGGGGATCCTGTGGAAGAGGGGGGAGAAAGGCTTATAAGATCCAAAAGGGTCAAGGACACCACAAGAACACTAAGCTACACAACCATAACATATATGTAGAAGACCGAGATTAGACCCATACAGGCTCCCTGATTGTTACTCCAGTTTCTGTGAGCCCCTCTGAGCCCTGGTCAGTTGATTCTGTGGGCAGTGTTCTTGTGGGACTCCTAATCGCTGGAATGGGGGCTGTCTCTGACTCTTCGGCCTGCTCTGAGGACCCCTTTCCTCCTACTGGGTTGCCTTGTGCAGCCTTGATATGAGGGCATGTGCCTAGTCTTATTGTAACGTGTTATGCCTTGTTTGATTTCTATCCCTTGGAGGCCTTCTCTTTTCTGAAGGGAAAACAGAGGCATGGATATCCGAGAAAGGGGAGGTTTGCAGAAGGGGCTGGGAAGGAGGGGAAACTGGGGTTGGCTTGTGATGTATGAGAGAAGAATAGATTAATTAATTAATTAATTAAAAATCTCAAAGCCCATTCGTGGTAACACACTGACTCTAATAAAACATACCTACTCCCAGAAGCCACACCTACTCCAACAAAGCCACACTACTTAAGCAAAGCCATACCTACTCCAACAACACCACATCCACTCCAAGAAAGCCACACCTACTCCAAAAAGACCAAAAGCCCTAATTCTTCCCAAAGAGTTCCACTAGTTGGGGATCAAGCATGCAAACATATGAACCTATGAGAACCATTCTCATTAAAACAGTGCTACATATAACTCAAAAACAGAAAGAAAGAAAGAAAAATCAACAGGGGATAGCCAATACTTCCCAAAGCATTCAACAGTCTTTCAGAACAAAGAGCAATGACATCTGACATGGTTCTCACAAGAAGTGTCAGATTTAACAAGAAGGAAATATAAAACTCCAAATTTAGAAACTTTAGGTCAGATTTGGTCCACTTTTTTCAAACTAAAGAATATTACTGTCATTTGGGGACAATTAATTAAGTTATTTCGGAAATAACCCTTATTTTAATTGCCATATTTCATGGGTAGTAATGAAGTATAATATTTTGGACATATAACCTTGAATTGGCATAGTAATATTTTTTATTTTACAAGTAATTTAATTCCTTTATAAAATTATGCTATGTAATCATTTAGTAAAACTGAAACACTTAAATGTAAATATTAGAGTGGATTCAAGTACGTAGTTCAAGTAAGCTTTTGTAAGTTTATTTTTTAAGGAGATACACATATAACATTCCTATAAACATCAATATACTCACTGTTCATCTGGCTTCTCTGCCTTTCCACAGGAATGTTTCTCGCCGAGCTGATCGAGAAGTATTTTGTGTCCCCTACCCTGTTCCGAGTCATCCGTCTGGCCAGGATTGGCCGAATCCTACGCCTGATCAAAGGCGCCAAGGGCATCCGCACGCTGCTCTTTGCTCTGATGATGTCCCTTCCTGCGCTGTTCAACATCGGCCTCCTGCTTTTCCTGGTCATGTTCATCTACGCCATCTTTGGGATGTCCAACTTTGCCTACGTTAAAAAGGAAGCTGGAATTGATGACATGTTCAACTTTGAGACCTTCGGGAATAGCATGATCTGTCTATTTCAAATCACCACCTCCGCGGGCTGGGATGGACTGCTGGCCCCCATCCTCAACAGTGCACCGCCCGACTGTGACCCCGATGCAATCCACCCTGGAAGCTCAGTGAAGGGGGACTGTGGGAACCCATCCGTGGGGATTTTCTTTTTTGTCAGCTACATCATCATATCCTTCCTGGTTGTGGTGAACATGTACATTGCGGTCATCCTGGAGAACTTCAGCGTTGCCACTGAAGAAAGTGCAGAGCCCCTGAGTGAGGATGACTTTGAGATGTTCTACGAGGTCTGGGAGAAGTTCGACCCTGACGCCACTCAGTTCATAGAGTTCTGCAAGCTCTCTGACTTCGCAGCTGCCCTGGATCCGCCCCTCCTCATCGCAAAGCCAAACAAAGTCCAGCTCATCGCCATGGACCTGCCCATGGTGAGTGGAGACCGCATCCACTGCCTGGACATCCTATTCGCTTTTACAAAGCGGGTCTTGGGTGAGAGCGGAGAGATGGACGCCCTTCGAATCCAGATGGAAGAGCGGTTCATGGCTTCCAACCCCTCCAAGGTCTCTTATGAGCCCATTACCACCACTCTGAAACGCAAACAAGAGGAGGTGTCTGCTGCGATCATTCAGCGTAATTACAGATGTTATCTTTTAAAGCAAAGGTTAAAAAACATATCGAATAAATATGACAAAGAGACAATCAAGGGGAGGATTGACTTGCCTATAAAAGGAGACACGGTTATTGACAAATTAAATGGGAATTCCACCCCAGAAAAGACAGATGGAAGTTCCTCTACCACTTCTCCTCCTTCTTATGATAGTGTGACAAAACCAGATAAGGAAAAGTTTGAGAAAGACAAACCAGAAAAAGAAAGCAAAGAGGTCAGAGAAAATCAAAAGTAAAAAAAAAACAAAGAAACAAAGAAATGTCTTTGTAACCAATTGTTTACAACCTCTGAAGGTAAAATGTACGTGTCAACTGGACTCCAAGGAGAGGTCCATGCCAAACTGACTGTTTCAACAAATATTCAAGGTCAGTGCCTATACCAGACAGTGACCTCTCTGTCACTGCCACTCTGTGAAACAGGGTATCAACATTGACAAGAGGTTGCTGCTTCCACTACCAGCTGACACTGCTGAGGAGAACTCCATTGTGAAAGTGACCATCCTAACACCACCAAACACCATTGGTACAGCACTCCCATCCACTCTATTTTTAACATCCACATTTGCCATATTTTTACAAAATCTGTCCCAGTGGATCATCCTGGTCTCCAAGTCATAGTCTCTTCATAATACTTCATCACTATTTTTGTAATTGAAGTTTACGTTAATGGAAAAATATATATATAAGAATCCTGTGTTGCTAAGTCTACAAGTTTCTCCAGTAATCATAAAAAAATATTTTGCCTGAGAGATGAAATTATTGCTCAAAACTAAAAATAAATAAATAAATTCTAATGTTAACAGTTTCAAATACTTCCATTTTCTGGATGGTGTTAGCTTTCAAGTATTTTAGTCTGTTTTGTTTGTTTATATCTGAGCAGTTATGTGCCTGTAAAGTCTCCTCTAATATTTAAAAGATTATTTTTATGCAAAATATTTTGTTTCAACAAGTACAAATTTTATTCTAAGTTTCAGAGTTCTATATTTAATTTTGGTTAAATACTCTCCCCCTAAAAGAGTTATCTAATATTTCTGTTCTTGAAAAAATGTCTATCCAAACTATCACTTTAGAATAGTTGTTCCCGTTTCTGTAGCAGTATTTCTTTGCCATCTTCTGCTCTCAGCAAAAGTGACAGTTATGTCAATTAAATACCCTCTGTTATGTAAATAGTTATTTTATTCTGTGGTGCATGTTTGGGCAAATATATATAAACGTATATATAGCCTAATACACACTTCTATTCAATCACATATGTACCACAGTGTATGTGTCTTTTGCAAGCTTCCAACAGGGAGGTATCCTGTACCATCCATTACACAGAAATAGTTGGAAGGCTATCACTAATGCATGTTAATATTGCCTAAGCTGCTCTATTTTAATCAACCCATTTATCACAAGTTTTGGTAAGAAGAGTCACATGTCGGTGGTAGAATGAATTCAAACTGCTCTCTGTCTACATGTCAAGAAAATCTCACTGATATTATTTCAAAACACGTTTATTTTTGCATCATTAATTCAACTTGAGTATCACAGTGTATCTTTATTAATTTAAAGAAGACACACTGTATAGGGCCTATTACCAAAACCTATACTTCATAGTTTGCTAAAAAAAAAAAAAAGTGTGCAAAATTTGTTTAAATATAAATAATGTAAAATATAATCTGTTTTCTTTGTCAGCATTTGTACATAAGAAAATTATTTTCAAGTTGATGACATGGCAATTTATTTTACCTTATCCTTTTGCTTTTTATTTTTAATCAAAATTCCAAAACTTTTGCATCCAAAAGACTTTTCAGCAGATAATTTACTAAAATAAAAGTTAGACAATGGGTTTTGTGGATTTCTTTGTTATAATATATTTTCTACCATTCTAATAAGAGATATGTTGGTCAAAATCTCAAACCCTGACCATTTTCTACCAACTCTGGTTGCCTGCAGATAATCCTTCACTCACGGAAGTTTGTTTTTTTTAACTCAACTTTTGTAGTATTTGCATATGCAGACTAGGCTTATTTTTTTAAATCCTGCTGCACTAAAGCTATCATGGATATAACATGGGCTCTGTCCTTTTTAGCCAGGAACAAAATGGCAAAGTTGTGCAATTACCTAACATGGTATAACTTTTTTTTTTCTTTAGCACAAACCAAAAGTTTAATGTTCGTTCCTTTTACAAAACTATTTACTGTAGTGTGTTGATGAGCTGCATGCAGGGAACTGCTCCTACTAAAAGAATGGTGAGCTACTTCCTTATTGAGCCAAAAGAATAAATATTTCATTTTTTTTTTTACTGTATCTCATTTGTTGGACTGAGTTTTTATTATTATTATTATTATAATTATTGGCAGGTAAAAATTTACACAACTAAAGAAAATCTGTATTTGATTTGACATTTGTATTCATAAAAGTTCACATGAGTTTTGTAACACCCTGCTACATTATCTACCAAGAAGTTTGTCAAAATAAAGACTAGTTAAAAGCATTCTTGTGAACTGTTACTTCATCAAAGGACCAGTCTGTACAATCGAGCCTTCAGGTTTGGTAATACCAAGAATATAATCTCAGCATGTCTGGATGTAAATGGTGTCAAGTCCTAACATCTTGGTGATTAACATGTCACTCGTGCTTTATTTCCTAAACACTCTGTAGTCTATTAGTGGCATAGGGATTAAGAATTTATGCTAGAGCTGGGCGTGCTGGCACATGCCTGTAATCCCAGCACTTGGGGAGGCAGAGGCAGGGGGGATCTCTGTGAGGTTGAGGCCAGCCTGGTCTACAAAGCAAGTCAACAACATCCACGGCTACACAGAGAAACCCATCTCAAAAACAACAACAATAATAAAATTTATGCTAGCTTTTCAGGATCCCTTTCGGGTTTGTCAGCTCACAACCAAACCTTTATCTCAACAGAAAACTCAAGTTGTCATGAATATTTTTCAGAAAACTTGGATCTGAATATATATTTCACAATTTCCCCCAAAATAAATTCCATAAAGTGACAATGGGTTTCATTCATTGGCCTTTTCATATTCAAGTCAATTCACAGGTTTGACCAATACCAGGGAAGCCAAGTATTGATTTGCAAAATCCTACAACTTTTAGAGCATCTTGCTGTGTAATCACTAGCCAAGCCTCTGGGAGCAAGCAGTTAATATGCATTTTATCAATGCGACAGTCTTCCAAAGTCATTTGTAAAGGCTTCAGTTGAGAAGGGAACACTTCCAAATGATACCTTTCTACATAAGGGCTGTTATGAAATGTAAAAAACTTAATTTTAGTAATAAGGGCTATTGGTATAAATGGCTGGTGGGCTTGTTTGTTTGTTTGTTTGCTTTTGAAAAGTGTGAGGAAAATGGACATACTGATTTTCAAACATTGTAGCCAGGGATACTGAACTATGTGAAATAATGCATCTTACTGGTATTTCAAGTAAGTATCATGGATAAATACCATGGAACCCATTTCTGTGCATTGTGTCCACTCAGAGTAAAAGTTCAAGAAGTCAATGTTGACATTTTATGAAAATGTAAAGTGATCAGGGCCAGAAGTCCTGACACGTGTCTTCAGTTCCATTTTAGGCATCAGATTAAATGTGAAATCCAGTGTAATTCCAGTCTGCCTCACATACTCTCTCTCTATTATAGCACAGTGATCTTGAACTAGTGGTGTTTTCTATACGTTGTTACCAGACTGGTAAAAGTTCCCACTTGGCTTCTTAGTCTCACAATGTTTTTTTTTTTTCCAATTAAAAAACAGACTCAGAGGGAAGATTGAGGACAATTTTAGTAGAGCTAAAGAGAAGAGCAATGGGTTGGGCAATTTGTAATTCTAAATGGCTGCTGGAGGAGGGACATGGAGTTGGGGAAACACAAAACCATGCACGGAAGTCAGAGAAACAGAAAAGGCGAAGGATGTCAGACAAAGCGTGCTTTTGGCTTTGGGCCTGTATGGGGGTGGGGTAGAGAAAGGGGAAAAAATGCCACAGATCAGAGGGCACCCGACTCCAGGCCCCTTTTCCTGGGACAAATGATTGCATTAAGAGCATTTGACTATAAATAAAGACAGTTAATTAAAATGGAAAGTGCTCCTGAGAATGGAAGTGGGCTGGACAGCTGAAGACAGGACAGGTATTGGCCCACAAGACATGTATCTCTTTATTGGACATTTGCACCATACCTTCCTCTTCCAAGTTTGTATGAAGGGCTTTCTCAAGCCTGTCCTGTTCCTCACGTGAAGTCCAGGTAGAGACCAGCTTCCAGCCTTTCTGTGCAAGTTAGCTCATTATTATTGTTATTGTTGTTGATGATGATGATACTTCAGTTTTTAGTCTCATTTTCTATCATACTCATGCCTTCAATTGTATGTTCAAAATTAAATTGCATAGTTAAAGTAAATTGTGTTCTTTAAAGATATGACATTTACCTAGAAAAAAATATATATTGTCAATCTGCCTTTAAAAATTATTCAGAAAACAGTTAATAGAAACACAGTATTCAATGTAACATTAACCACATGAAGAAAAATGCCTTCTTAGAGTTGAAGAATATGCTAAATAATTGAAAGATAGGTTACTACTTTTCCTCTATGTTACAGAACTCTAACAGACAGCATCTGGTATACAGTGTAATGCATTAGAACCAGTAAATCACTAGTCATTTGGAAAATTGTCCAGGAGGAATAAACTTGGTTCTCATAAAAAAAAAAATTTTAACATGCCATTCCAAGAAATTGAATTAATACATACGTTCAACCGTAGCTTTTATTAAAAAGGAATTAAAGATGTATGCCATTCTCTTGTAACAGCACCCATAGCAATATTCTACTGTAGACAAGCAAGTTAGTATTTTGATGCATCCAAGCATGGCTCCTGTGGTCCCTCTGTCTGCAATATTTCTTTTTTCTCCTCTCCAGACAGAGCCTTTCTGTCCTACATAACCCTGGTGTCATACTGAAGGGCATATCTATAACCCTCTAAACCAAGTCGTGCCCAATCACCTAGAAAAATCAATTCTCCTTGTCATGAAGTAAGCGATAACCTGTACAATGTCCTCTACAGATGCTCTACCCCCACCATCGATCCGTCGTGCCCCATCATCCCTCAATCTGTATTCTCCAACAAGTCAAGTCATTCTATCTTGCTATTTCCTTCACCTGCCTGCCCTTTCTCCTCCCCTGCTCCCTTTTTTTTTTTTTTTTTTTTTTTTTAATTTCTTTGCCTGAACCAATCACTACCACCTTTCTAAAACTATCTCAAATGCCATCACCCTTTAGGAGAAGTCAGGCATTATTAATGGAGTGCTGTCCTTCCTCCCAGTGGTTCTAATGTGCACGTGAGCTGTTGTTTGAGAAACTGTTTTGCCACCGATTCCCTGTTCATTCAACTCTGTTAATAGATCATAGTACACACGAGATATGGCATACATAGCATGAATTTCCTCATCTCTATTTCTTTCACTAACTGTGATTATCAGAGTACATTACTGGCAGTATTTACATACAGAAGTAGTAGAATTAATTGTTCAAGGAATATGAGTGAGAATAGTACTTTTTAAATATTTAATGAAAATAACTCTTCAAGTTATTATCAACTACATTCACCTTACGAACACATGAAAAAAAAAGTCACAAAAATACACACAAAAGAAAAATACTGTGTGCCTCCTATCTATGGATTATATACACTAGCTTTCATCTAACAGAATCTATGGCACCAAATAACGTATTTAAATTAACTCTACCAGAGCAACAATAGTTTCATTCACTTAGAAGTATACTATATGACTAAGGTTTTATTTCAATACTTAGTCATGTAGTCCTTGATTTCAATCATTTATAAGCACATTAGTAATGCAAGAATAATTTCGGGATTTAGCATAGTGAATATGTAGACAACTATCCTAAAGCCTCCTGGGTCATAAGGAGAGAGATGAACAGGTTTTAAGGAGGTTGCTGCCGCAGTGCATGGATGAACTCACAACCAAGCCAGAGAAATTCTCTCGGGCCGAGAAAACAAGGTGAATAGGACCCTAGAGTCTGACCTGCTCCATTGGCCTTCCTTCTAGGGACTCAGCTTGCTTTGGATTGCCTGCTGTGGTGGTTAATTTTAATTGAGCTAAAATGCCTAAGCGATTACTCAAGCACACCGGGGGTGAAGGCATTTCAGTTAGACTGTTAGATTCTGGGGGTTATAAACTAACAAATGAACCATCTGAAACCATGAGACAAATCTTGGCTTCTTTAGATTTCTCTCATAGATAATTTGGGCACAGCTATGAAACAATAACAAATATAATGGAAAAAAAAAATACCAGAAAAGACTAACAACATTAAAGTTGGTGTATTTGTACTATTAAAATAAAATTAAAAATTTAAGATTCCTAAGAGTCATAAATGCTTGGCCCGCATTCTCCTATCTTTTCACTTCAGTGATGCTACTCTCTTGTTAATCACCGCTGCCCCGTCCGCCCCAGATGATCAGAACACACCGCTTCTCAGTACAAAATTTCACACACCTGCCCCAATACAGTCTTCGCTTCCCTCTGAAGTGCCACAGGGCGGGTTTCCATAGGCCACGTTTCTCTCAGCACTGCTCTCTTTCAAGTTCCCTCAAGAGCAGCTCATTAAGGTTGGAACACTCCAGTGCTTTTCAACCCAAAATTCTAAATGTTTTTACAAGCCTCCAACTGAATGCTTGAAAGACATAAAGTACCACGTGGCCAGGTACATCATGGAAGTATCCCATTGCTCTAGCACCTATTTCTACTCTTCCTTCATCTCTGTAGCATGGACCAAAAGCAACTTAGTGGAGGAAAGGCTTGGTTTCACCTTATTAAGTTATAGTCTATCACTGAGGGAAGTCAGGGCAGGGACCCAAGCAAGCAGGAACTTGGAACAGAGAACAGGGAGGAGTGTTGACTGCCGGCTCAGGCGCAGGTCCATGTGTAACTGAGTTTCTAATCAACCCAGACACCTGCCCAGGGATTAGTACTGCCCAGAGGAGACTGAACCTTCCTAAGTAAATTAATATTCAAGATAATATTCCACAGACATGCCCACAGACTAATCTTATCTAGACAATTCATCAATCCATGTTTTTCTCTAAGGTGATTCAAGGCTGTCAAATTCACAATAAAAGCTAATTAGGACAATGTGAGAGAAATCTAAAAAGCCATAAGAAGAAAGAGAAAAGTGTTTTATACAGTCAAATATGCTGGTAACTCAAGTGGACAGAAAAATCTACAAACATATGTAGCTTCTGAACAGCACAATTAATATCTAATCTCTTAGACACTTAACACAACATTTCCGAAAGTCTAGGGAGCTTTGCAAACGTAAAGGTCTCATTTTAAAAAGTGTTATATGGTAGGTCAGAGGCAAACATCAAAGACATTGCAAGAACTGGAATCATACACACCACGCCATGCTCTCATATCTGAATGCAAGTGAGCTGGGCTCCTGTGAGTAATAAACATGTTAGGATATACGTGATGACTCAAAATGCTTTTCTAGATTTCTCTCCTGAAAACTATGACATATCTGTCAGACAACGCCTCTAACAGACAACTAAGAGTCTCCAATAAACACGATTGTAAGGTATCACAGAGATACTGTAAAGGGTAATGTAAAGGATATGAGGCTATGGTGAGTGGAGGGAGGATGATTGTGTCAATTCACTATCATTATCAGGTACAAACAGACAACATTTAAAACAATTATTTCCTGTAAGTATAGTTCATTTCTTTAAGTTAAAAAAAAAGTATGCATAAAATGTTCAGACTGTGTGGTAAATGTAAATCAAGCACTTAGCCCCTTACAAATTAACTTGGTAAGTTTAGGAGATTTGGTGGTTCACGTGATTTTTTAGCAAAGTATGCTATACTATGGACACAAATATTCAGAAGGCAATTAGATGGGTGTGACATGTCCATTTAGCAAACCCACCTCAATAACTTCCTTACTAGGGACTAAGACATCCTCACCCACAAGCTTTTGACTGGCTGTGGTACCAGATGTGAACTTCCTCCTGCGAAGCCTCACATCCACTCAGAAAGCACTTGGTTACCTCAAAATAGTCTTGCCACCGCTGTACCAGTAGAGGCTGCAGGGCACCTGCTGGTGCCTGAGAGCAGGCCAGCGGGAAGGAAGCATCACGCTGAGATTCTTGACTCTCAACTGCTCCACAGAAAACAAACCTTTATCTGAGGTTGTTTCATTGCTAGTATTGTTTGTTGAGGCAAGGTCTTCCTCTGTATCCTAGGCTAACCTAGATGGAGTTCAGTGGATAATCTATACTGGCCTCAGACTCAGTTATCCTCCTGCTTCAGCCTTCCAAGTACTGGAATAATACCCAGTAACAGACTATTTTTTTTTAATACTGTAATTTCAAATTGCACACAACGTTTTGTTTAAGCAGAAAATATGGGCACTTTTTTTTTCTTTCAAATATTCATGGTGCATCACAGCGATCTTACCGGGCTAAGGGAGTGTTTGGCTTTCCAAGGGCCATTAATATTTGAATCAACTCAGTGCACGAGAGAACTAGAAACACAGCTAAACTTAGCACAGAAGGGGGAGGGGTGTGAAAATAGTCACCAGATGCTAGAAAAAGAGACCTAGGATGCAGCTTTCTTGCTGGTGAAATGAAGTTATATGTGCATGGATTTGGAGTAATAGAATTATGTAAAAACACATAGCATTATGTAAGAGTGCACATAATTTGCCAAATTGCTTTAAAAGTGGGGAATTGAGGTGATATCATTCCCCAAAATGGCTTCGCCTTAGCTCTTAGAAGACTCCAAGCAGCTTCCCTAGAGGACACATGGTTGTCAAGGAGACAAGAAAGGCCCTCCTGCTCTACCCTCTGAGCTGAAACCAGCAGAGCTGGTTTGGAAGCAATATGAGAACACACAAGTCTGCCTTTTTTATTCTGGCAATGAACACTAATCTGTAGTCTAGTGCACTGAAAGAGAAGAGAAAAAAACACAAACGCACGCTCCACACATGAACACACAAATACAGACATATATGCACACACACATACACTCATATATATACAAATATATATACACATATTCATATACATATAACATACATATACATACACATATTTCATATCACATACACACACATGTATACCAATACAGTGGCATTAGGAGCAAGAGGAAATCTCTTTAACCATCTATGTGTTTAGTTAAAATTTAAATAGATTATAGTACTATCTTTAGAAAAGCCACTTATTTCTTCCAAGCTCCAATAAGGGGAAAGCTACTACCTATCTGAAATAAGTTAATCTCACCATATAAAATCCAATGCTTGTTGGTAATTTTTAAAAACATACTATAAACGGAATATTTAAATTCTTTAAGAAAATTGCGTATCACCATATTTGAGAGCTTTCAGTCAATAAGTTCAGTAATGTGAAAAGAAAGAAAAGCACAATGCAAAACTTGGCAGAATTAAAACTCAAATAGAAATCTTATTTTTCTTCTTATATTTAATCTTATATTTAAAAAACAAAAAAATGTTCTTGTTTTAAAATTGATTCAACTAGAGCTTTAAAAAGTAATAAAGGCCATAGTCTGATACTGTTTAGACTAGTAGTACAAATGACAATCCTTCTCTTTTCTATCGTCTTGATAAATTCTAAACACAGATACTTTAGTTAGAAAGTTTGTTGTGACATCTTTGATGTTTATTATGCTACCCTATATCCTTCAGTGAGAACACAAATATAAGAAGACTATACAAATGCAAAGACTGTTTCCATGTAAACTATTTGCTTGTGACCAACTACTTCTCTTGAAACTAATTCCAGAAGAAAATTCAAAAAACCCTTCTTTCCTGGATATCTCTTTAAGTTTTTTATATAAAAGAACTGTGGATGTCTTGGTTTACATAATATTCAATCAGTTGTGTCCCACAGCAAGTAGAAGACCTCTCCTGCCCTGATTCAGCCCACCCGCATAGAATGGAAACCCCGTGCTCCAAGAGGGCAGCCTGAATGGCCGTCTGCACACTAATTCCCCTTCAGATGCACAAGTAAATGAGTGGAGTCAGAAATAATCATTCTGAATGAGGTACTGCTGAGCCAGGAAGACAAATGTCATGTGTTCTATCTCACATGTAAATATTAGCTTTTAATAGCTGTTATGTGTGTTTAAATTGGAATAGCCACTTAAGTAGGGAGACTAGTGAGGGTCTGTCTTTTTTTCTTTTTTTTTTTATAATTTAATTAATTTATTCAGATTATAACTCCATTGTTATCCCATCAATTGTAGCCTCCTGTTCCTCTCTCCCTCCCACTTTCACCCTATTCCCCTCCCCTAGGTCTATGACCAAGGGCGACCTCCTCCCCCACTATATGGTCATACGCTATCAAGTCTCATCTTGGTAGCCTGCCTATTCTTTCTCTTAGGGCCACCAGGCCTCCTCACCAAGGGGAGCACCAGAGTTCATATCCAAGTCAGTCCCTGCTCTCCACACAACTGTGGAGAATTTCCTGTCCAGTGGTTAGATCTGAGTAGGGGTTCAATGTTTACTGCTTGTATTGTCCTTGGTTGGAGGAGTAGTTTGAGCAGACTCCTTCTGGGCCCAGATCCACTCATCCAAAGAACACCAGCAGCCCAGGCCTTAAGGTCAACAATTAATAAATGGGACCTCATGAGGCTGAGAAGCTTCTGTAAGGCAGGAGACACTGTCAACAGAACAAAGCAACAGTCTACAGACTGGGAAAAGATCTTCACCAACCCTACATCTGACAAAGGTCTAATGTCCAAAATATATAAAGAACTCAAGTAATTAAACACCACCAAACCAAATAACCCAATTGAGAAATGGGGCTCAGAACTAAACAGAGAATTCTCAACAGAGGAATATTGAATGGCTGAGGGTCTGTCTTAATTAGAATTTTTATTGCTGTGAAGAGACACCATGACCATGGCAACTCTTTAAAGGAAAACATGTCATTGAGGCTGGCTTACAGGTTCAGAGATTTAGTCCATTATCATCATGGTAGGAAGCATGGCAGCATGCAGACAGGCCTGGTGCTGGAGAAGGAGCTAGGAGTTTTACAGCTCAATCTGCAGGTGTAAGGCTCTCTCTCTCTCTCTCTCTCTCTCTCTCTCTCTCTCTCTCTCTCTCAGCCTAAGCCTGGGAACGTGACTCAGACAAGCTTGGGAAAGTGACCCAGGAAAAATTGAAGGCCAGTTTCAGTTTCTGAGATCAAGGTGGCCAACTGAGATAAACAATTTCAACTAAGGTAAACAATTCTCAGAAAAATACCATCTGGAAATTCCCTGGAAACTCCCCAACACCCCTCCTTGCCAAGAATAGCCCCCAAGACCAATGACCCCTGCAATAGCCAATAACATTTAGACAAGCACCCCTAGCGACCACCAGAGCCAATCCTAACATAGGGCACACAGCCCCTCCTAACCTTTGCGGTTTTAGCCTTTAAAAGTAGCCTGTAACAGTGACTCGGTGTGCCTCCGCCTCTCCAGTGAATGCTGAGGTCCCTGACTTGCGTCAGCAATAAACCTTGTGCTTTTGCATCAAAACTGTGGTCCTCGAGTGGTCTCTCACGACAACCCCCTACCCGAGTGGACTCTAGGGTCCAACACAGGCAACACAGGGTGGGAGAGAGAGAGAGAGAGAGAGAGAGAGAGAGAGAGAGACTGGGCCTGGCTTGAGCATCTGAATCTTTAAAGTTTATCCCAGTAATGCACTTCCTCAAACAAGGCCACTCCTACCCCAACAAGGCCACACCTACTCCAACAAAGCCACACCTACTCCAACAAGGCCACACCTCCTAATAGCATCCCACCCTATGGGCCTATGAGGGCTGTTTTCATTCAACCTACCACAGGGCTCTTCAATGGTATTTCAAGGCAAGAAAGATAGAAGGTAGGTGGTATGAAGGGGGAAGGGAAGAAACAAGAGAGTTAATTGAGATGTGGATTATAGTGTAGGGTGGAGGAGGGAGCGTGTGCATATATAACTAACACTAAAAACTTCTGCAAACATCATATAGAAACCTACTACTGTCCCTAAAATATATGATATACATTGATATAAGGGGTTTAAAAAGTTATCCTATAACAGTGTAGGAATGCCTCCTGCAGACACCATGGGCTACCAAAAAAAAAACTCCAACTACTAGGCTTGAGTTACCTATCTTGGAGTTGGTGGCTGTTGAAGTCCCATAGACACCCCTACCCAAACACTCTAAGCCATTGTCACTGCTTTGTTACTGTCCAGAACCTGATGATAGGATACTATCCTGAAGACATCACATACTTGAGTCATAGTATATGGAGAAACCAAAGCTGCTTCCTACCTGGAAGCCTCATTCCTATTTGCTGGTCTTCATTGTGTTGCAAAGTAGCATGCACACTACCAGGAGAGTAAATTTATCAATAGCTCTGCCTATCACTGAAGCCTGTGAACTATAATAGTGACTTGGCAAGGTCTGCCCACTGGTTCAATAGCAGTATGGGTGTTTTGGACGTAATCAATACTTTCTGGTTGGATTTAAAGCCTTCTCCACAAGACAGAACTTATGCCTGGTACTATTAACTGAGCCCAAAGCCAGGGGCTGACTAGGTCATGAGCCTGAAGAGATAACCTAATTCTATGATTAGTCTAGTGAATCGACATAGTGATAAGCTGCTCCCAATTCTTATATTTGTACCCTTAGATTAGGATGTCTTGCAACCCTCCAGAAAAGGTTCTTATTTCAGTATATGGTGATTAAAACTCACAGTTGGTCAACATGCAAAGAATAAGATACTGTGGGTGCTCAGCTCTAAAAGCGACAGACATCTATATCTATTATGTGACACTGTTCCTGGAGAGACATGAACAACCATCTACTGAGTCCAGATAGGAAACCAATGACAGAGCAAAGTAAAGAGAGCACCAAAGTCCCACTTAGTAAACCGATGAGTTTTGGGGTTACTTATAGGGTATATGGGGTAAATTACAGGAGCAGAAATGACTCAAAGACAGCTTTGCTACCAAAAGCCCATACCATCATGGCTACGAGCCCATGAAAACTGGCAGCCCTAAGCACACCACATAGCCTGCAGGCAGCTCAACAGGTTGGAAAGTGCCCTTTCCAAGAGACTCAGTTGGTCTGAGGCACTTCCAGGCAGCTTGGCTTCCTTGGTCACAGTAGGTTTGCCTACATTTCCCTTCTTCTACTTTCAAATTTTTCTCCAGCACTCTGGGCTAACTTTAAATATTCAATGATCTCTTAATTTGTAGTTTTCATATGAGATATAAAAGAGCAGAAGTTATACAGCTTCCCCAGATACTATTTTTAAGCAATTCCAAAACAGAATGTCATAGATGTCTGAACACTGGAATTAGGGTTTGTTTTAATGTATACTAGATTCAAAATTATTTTCAGATATAATTTTCATTTGCATGTATGGATTGCCATATATTTCAAGATTGCTGTAGGTTCTAGGGTAACACATTGCCAACTTCATTTATTCTTTACATGTATATAATATGGCTGTGGGGCCCTTGAATTCTAGTCTTTTATTTTATTCTCCATTCCAAGTAACATGACTGCAACTTTTCTTTAAATAATAAAATAAAATGCACTTTCAACCCAAAGTACTGTGCTTTGCACAGCACATGACAGGGACAGTAATCACCTATAAAATACAATGATAGATTCTATAGGTCAGTTTTAAAAGATCAGTCCTCCTTTAAATTGCATTTCTCGAAACTCATGAGATTGAGTTTCTTGTAGCCTGCCAGCTGGAAACAGGCTCTGTGCACAGGTTCCCAGATTTCTTTACCTCAGGAGGCTGTGACATATTCATTTGCTAATGGCATGCACTGTTATTTGCTCCAGAACTGTGAAAAGCAGTAGTTTCTCTCTGTGTGGTTTTGTAGAAGAATAAATCCTAAATGGCTCTGCAGCTGTAACACAGAAATGTAAAGAGTCTCCTCCTTTCTCCTACCAATGATTATAAATTTGTGAATAGAAAAATAGTAAACAGGTACTACAGACCAGGGTACCCTATGCCCAATGTTCACAAAATTTATCCTAACTGTCTCTCATATTACTCCAATGAGGTAAATCTTATCAACCCTATTTTACGTATGCAAAAATGGGACTTCAGCACCTCAAAGACATGGGGAAGGGCAACATTTTATGCTTGTGCCAAAATCTGCTCAAAGTCAAGCCACGTTGGGTGCAGCCTCTAAAACTATCAGACATATTAGCTAGTACAGTAGCACTTTCAGTCAACATGTTCTATGACTTCACATTTAATGTTATCAGATATCTTTTTTATTTTATGTAGATGTGATGGAACTCCACACTGTTCCTGCCCTTGAGCCTAAACTGTCTTAATTTCAGAACAATTTAGTCTGTAGATAAAGACTGATTACATTCACCATTCTGTCCTGGATGTGGGAAAAGTAGACAACATGTTACCCAATTAGAGGCTAAGGGTAATGACACATACAGAGGAAATAGCTAAACATACAGCCCAAACGGAAAGAAAGCATTGAGACAGTAAGATAGAGGGGCCAAGGCCAAATGAAACAAGTCAATCCACAGTCACTGTTGACACAGGTATTTGGCACCTTCTGTGCCTGACACTATGAATGTTGGGAAAACACTGACCAAGAATATACCCTCCTCTGCTCTCACACACCCAGGCTCCTGACTCCTCAGGAGCACAGAGAGGAAAGCAGCAACATCTGGGCGATGTGAAGCTGCAAATGTGCCTGCTGCTGGAGTAGCTATGAAAGAAGCTAATTAAAGGAATAAACTAAGACCAGGGGCCCTGGAACAAAGCCCTGCCAATTTACAAATAATAGTGAGTGACTTGCCAAATAAACTGAATGAATGAGTGAATGAATGAACAGATGAAAGTATTAATGGGAAGGTAATCTTCAATCCTGCCTCATTAGTTACTTTTCTGTTCCTGTGATAGAACATCATGACTGAGGCTAATCATATAAGAAAGGCTTTCTTTTGGCTTATCATCCCAGAGGCTTATTCATCCCATCCCATAATGGCAGGGTAGAGGCAGCCAGAAGCAGGCATGGAGGGAGGAAGCTGAGACCTGAGAGCGCACATCTCACCCACGAGTGTGAAATGTGAAGCAGAGATCAAACTGGAGACATCATGAGGCTTTAACCACTCAAATCCCACCTCCAGTGACACACATCCTCCAATAGGGACACACCTTCTAAACCTTCCCAAGCAGCGCCACCAACTTTGGACCAAATGTTCAAATCCAGGAGCCTATGGGAGACATACTCATCCAAAATACATTTCTTAGTTAGGTTTCTATTGTTGTGATAAGACATCGTGACCACAAGGAACTTGGGAAGGAAAGAGTCTATTTCATCTCACAGCTTACAGTCCCTCATCGAGAGAAGGACAGGAATTTTAGGCAGGAACCTGGAGCCAGGGACTGCTGCAGAG
The DNA here is from genome assembly GCA_907169655.1 of Acomys percivali. NCBI lineage: Eukaryota > Metazoa > Chordata > Mammalia > Rodentia > Muridae > Acomys > Acomys percivali. The sequence goes on along the minus strand of OU015750.1, from coordinate 38,968,801 downwards.
GCCATGGAGAAGTTGACTACTGCTTGTTCCTCATGGCTTGTTCAGGTTACTTTCTTATACTTTCCAGGTCCGCCATCCCAGGGAAAGTACCACGTACACTGAGCTGGCCTCTCCCATATCAATGATCAATCAAAAAAAAAAAAATGCCTCATGTGCTTGCCCATAGGCCAGTCTGGTGGGGGTATTTTTCTCAATTGAGATTCCATCTTCTCAAATGACTCTAGCTTATACCAACTTGAAAACTAGCCAGCTTACAGCCACACCTGTCAGGGCTGGAGTTGGCGCACTAGGATTGCTAAGTGGTTAACTGGTCAACTCTATCTTCATGTTCCATTTTTATGTTAGCACACTGACTATGTTGGTCATGATTGCCCTATAGCTTGTCTTACACTGTTCCCTTCCAGAGGCTATGGGTCATGTCCTGACTGACCATGACATCCAGACCCATTAGCAATTTCTGGGTTGAGATGCAATCACTATTACATAGCAGTAAATGTATCAACAGAGATGGGAAGAACTACACTTCCCAGCATTCCCCTGCATTCCCACTGGAGTAGCTGGAAGAAACTAGTGAGGACAGAAGAGCCAAGCGAATGAAGACAAGTTGGATTCAGAAACTCTGAAGGTGGTGGAGTTCCCGAAAAATGCACTAGGCCTGTGGCGTGGCTTAGCAGAGTTTACCATGCAATCCTGGGGACTTGAGTTTGATCCCCAAAACTCACATAAAGCTGGGAGGGGAGGGTCAACTCCACAAAATCCTCTAATCTCCACACACGCACCATGGCACACCCACTCACACATACATGGCATGGAAACACTCTCAATCCATCCCACCCCACCCTACCCCCACCCTACACACACATACATCTTTGGAACTGCACACCAAAAAATGAACAAATTTTTTTAAAATGTAAAAGTATACACAGAACTGAAGATAGGAAATACTGGATAGTATGAGAGTACCAGAAAATAATGGTATTTAAAATAATAAAAGTACGAACTACTATGATTTCTACCTTGCAGACAAAGAAAACTAATCTGGACTTTGGGGATGTCTGAGGAGGGCCCTGTTCCAGGCTACTCTGTCTATGTTAAGTCAGATGGTCAAAAGCTATTTCAACTCCTCCCACTAAGGAAAGAGTACGTCTATATTCCCCATGGAATGCTTTCGTGTTCCGTGATCCTCTCACCTAGAGATTTCAACAGTTGGATATTCTGAGGAATTCTGGATGTGGCTACAGAGACCTCTCTGAGGAAAGCGGCCTCTTTTCATGAAAGCTAACCAACCATCCTCAGACTTGTACCTGAAGGAAGTCTAAGTTAGCCAAGTGGAAACGCCACCGGAAGAAGGGTTTTGGAGTCAGTCTGAGCTATTGTCCTGTCACGCTGCAGGCAATTATGAGACAAGAGTAGAGACTATGTCGCTCCCTTCTGAGCACTGTCGCCTCATAGAGGCATGGGAAGGAATGAAACAACATGGTGTGCACTAGAACAGCAACCCTCAGACGCAGCCTGGACCCCTAGAGATCGTGACCACTTTTCCAAGGAGTCTCCAGAGTCAAAAGTATTTATTTGCCTTCATCACTGTGGACTTTGGTATGAAGAGCTGCCGATGTCTCGTTTGAGTCAAGCCAGAGACCCGAATTCCGCCGCGAGTCCTGAGTCCTGCGTGCGCCACACGCTTAATTTTTAACTCCTATTTTATTTAAAACTGTGCCAGGTGCAGCCACACCAAAAATAAATTTAAAAAATTTTTAAATTTAAAAACCTGGTTCCGTGAAATTGACTACTAATTTCTTCAAGATTTTACCCCCATTTGAAATGTCAAATAATGGAGAGAACAGGGAAAGCCTTCTGAGGTAGTGCCACCTGAGGAAAAGCAGTTGGTGTCTGTGCTGCAAAGTAAGCCAGCTGCATTTGCCACGGAACAGCATTTTACTTGAAAGCGCTGACAGACAAGCCAAGCTTATTCAGACTTTGGAACTTGACAGGTGTTTTCTTGAAAGTGAATGAAATAAGGCGTCACTTCAAGGGAAATAGACGACACTATTTTTTTTTTTTTTTAACTAATGATAAAACTCAAACCGCGAAGCAAAAATAAAATTTTTAGATACTTGTATTTGCTGCCATGAGCTTGACAGCTTCCCAGTCAACTTTTCTCATGAATTCAGCAATGATACTGGCAATGGTGAATTTGGTATTACATAATAAAATGCATTATTGTTGGAAAATCTGCAGAAATCAATAAAACTGTCTTCCAGTTGAACAGTGCAAGTCTGTTCATTTTTTAAATCACATATAAGTTATGACGCATTCAAATTTCAAAGCAAAGGGCAGAGAGCTGGTGCATGGCTCTGAGCTCAGTTTGTTGAGGCAGGAAGGTCCAAAGCCTATAATAGTGTGAGCTAGATTGTAAGTTCAAGGCCAGCAAGACTGCCTCAAGGACAAATTGCAAAAATGTCTATTAGGTTGTACATGTGATGTAGACATCAGTGTTTGATGATAAGAACGGCTTTCAATGAGCTCACACTTTTCGCATCTTAGGGTACCTTCAAAGAACAAGACTGACAAGTATCCAGAAAGCTATTAAATTTCTCCTCTTCTTTCTCCCTATTCTTCCTAAGCTTCAACCAAATCACTATATTAATAGTCAGATTAAAAGGAGACACAGGAATGCAGCTCTTTCCTATTAAACCATGCATTGAAGAGATGATGTGGAGATGTAAAACAGCTCTGCTTAATGTGTCTTCTTTGTTTTAAACAGTGAAGTTTGAGGGTCCTAGAAACCTACAAGAAGAACATTATGATGGGCAGATCTGGGCCCAGGGGTCCTGCTCAAACTATGGCACCAGCCAAGGATAATACCAGCAGTAAACATCAAACCCCTACCCAGGTCTAGTCGATGGACAGACAGGACATTCTCCACCGTTGAGTGGAGAGTGGGGACTGACTTTCACACAAACTCTGGTGCCCCATTTTTCACCACATCTCCTTGAAGGGGAGGCCTGGTGGCACTCAGAAGAAGGATAGCAGGCTACCAAGAAGAGACTTGATACCCCGTGAGCATATACAGGGGGAGGAGGTCCTTCTCAGTCACAGACATAGGGGAGGGGGAGGGGGGAAAGCAGGAGGGAGGGAGGAATGGGAGGATACAAGGAATGGGATAACAATTTAGATGTAATATGAATAAAGTAATAAAATATTTTTTAAGTGAAGTTCTTTTTTAGACACATACACACTGGCACTTGCAATACTATTTGGTGGTTTTACTACTTTCAATTAAATTAGTCAATGCATCAACTTTAATTTTTCTAAGTTTTTATTCCTGAATAAACAAACAGCAATAAAAGTAAACACAAACACATGGGCGTTCTCAAAATTTTGTTTTTGAAGAATATAGAGGAATCCTGGAAAACTTGTAAGAGTTTCAGTCTACATGTTCCATGCACAAAGACTCCATGTATATACTTTCCTTGTGAGGTAAGATATCATATGGTCCACTAACACACACACACACACACACACACACACACAGAGAGAGAGAGAGAGAGAGAGAGAGAGAGAGAGAGAGAGAGAGAAGCACACCCACAGTCAGAAAATAGCCTCCAAACAACCTTCTACAGACATCCTCATAAATGAAACCACATATGTACTCAGTGTCCTGTGGCCCACTGGTTGTCTATTTGAGAAATGATTGTAATAATGCTTCTGTCTTCTCATTTTAAAATTCTATGCGTATGTGACAACGACTTTATACCAACTATATAAGGTCTTCCCCATTTATATTGACGAAAGAAAGATTCCCCCATATTACACCATGGAGTTCTAACCAAATGTGATCAGAGTATCGTTTCCTTTTACACTGCGGTCTGCATTCACTAAACAAGAGAGCTAAATAATAAAGCCCTGCTTGACATGCTCAGCAATAACCTTGGGCTGACCACACTCTGAGTGTTACTATTAGTTCCTGGCTGGAAAGTGGATTTAATTCCTTGAGGGGCACTTAATATTCTGTAACAAGATCTTAGGAAATGTTACAATCACATCATTGCATGAGGAGGTGCAGTGAGTCTACCATTAACAGGATACCTGGGAAAAACCGTGAAGTCAGCAAAGCTATTAGGAAGGGAAGTGCATTCATTTTCTATTATGCTTGAATTCATCTTTGGAAAAAATTCTAAACAATTTTTATCTGAAGCCTCTTTGGAACTGAGCCTTCATGAGGACGCCGTTGCTAACTACAATTTATTTTTAGCTGGAATTGCAGATAACCCCTTTGTTCTGTTTACAGCCCACACACTCGTGAAACATTCCCTCTTTCCCTCATGCAGAAGTCAGTTGCTGCAGAGGTCAGGGAAAAGAATCACTTTGTGGTTACCAGAAGCATGACTCACTTGGATAAAGCCCCACATTTCATGGAGACAAGGTTGCCACGGCAAATGGATACAGTGTCTGGCTGTGTGAAGCTGAGAACACACCTCACACTCGGAGTATATGCAGTTCCATCAATACAAAGTCAAGGCTGCTAATTACAAAAGGCTGGCTTTTTCCCTGTGGGAAGATACAGGAAGTGCTGTCAAATCATTCTCTCTCTCTCTCTCTCTCTCTCTCTATCTATCTATCTATCTATCTCTCTTTTTTTTTTCCTTTTCCTGGCTCTATGAAGAGTATCAACTTTTACCCCAGAGAATTCAAAGGAAAATATATTTTTTAATTAGTAAATTTTATTTTGGGGACCAGTTAAATGTTCAGAAGAAAACTGAGCCAAAAGCCTTGAGATTGCACCCTCTATAGATGTGTACCAGTCACAAAGAAGGACACTATTATGATACATCCTTAACCTCCAGAGCTCACCCTGAGTCCCCGGGTACCACTAAGGGTCACTCTTGCTCCAGTGCATTCCATGGATTTGGACAGCTGCGTGAGTTACCACAAGTCCATGGTGACACGGTCCAGTTCTGCACCCTTGATCCTTTTATTTAATGAAATGAAATTGGTTTTATTAAGAAAATATTTTAATACAGATTTAAGAATTTGTGTTAAAGAGGAGAGTGAGTATGGCTTAAGTTATTGAACTGGAGTTTATCAATAAAGAGAGTACCAATCATTTTATCTCTTATATTTTTATCCTTTTTTTTCCCTTTAATTTTGGAAATTTTTATTGCTCAAGCTCAAAATTTTATGTCCTCAAGCTCATGGACTCTGCAGCAATACACAGTACACCAATAAGCTAGCAAAGGCTTCTATATGGTGCCTTTTTTTCCCCTAGAATCTTCTTTACTCGATTTCAAAATGTCCACATCCTTAATTACATTACCCTGTTTTTCGTGTGTGTGTGTGTGTGTGTGTGTGTGTGTGTGTGTGTGTGTGTGTGTTTTCTATAAAGCTTCTGGCAGAGTTAATCTAGGAGGTCTTAATTAAAGTTGCTACTGTGATGATTGCTACATCCTGCGTAGCTACTTCTGCTTGTGTTGTTTCTTCAGTCTCTTCAAACTGGATAATTTTTTTTTTTGAATTTTCAGTAGCTCTTGTAATTTTTGGTCAGAGGACAGATACAAGTGGTTGAGCATGAGGAGCCTTGGTAAATTGGCCTTCAGTAATAAAATAATAAGGCATAGTGGGGGAGGGGCGAGAGACGTTTGGATTGTGGCAAATGCCCTTCTGGCCTTCAGCAAAGTGGAATGAGTCATGAGAAAGATGGAAAGCATGTTGCAGAGATTGGATCAGGTCTCAGCCTTTATGTAAGACTTCAGGTCTCCTTAGATTGCATGTTCCATCAGTACCTCGGTTTCTACCACTTGGGTGGAAGAGGGTAGCTAGAGAGGTTATAACTGGTATTTCCCTTCTCTATGGGAAGATTTACAGTCAGCTCAAGTTCAGCACTTCTGTTATTTAAAAAAAAAAAAAAAGACCCTTGGGACAACTATCTCTGTAGTATGATGTAGAATCCCTCGGGTGGCAATGGCCAGTGATGGAATTGCTGGCTCATACGGTAGATCTATTTCTGAGGAGCCCTCCACACTGACTTCCATGGGAGCTGTGCCAGTTTGCACTCCCACCAGCGACAAAGGGGCCATGCTCCCATTCCCCACAACTATAGCAGCAACTGCCGCCATTGGTGTTTTTATCTTAGCCATTCTGGTTGGGATAAGATGAAATCATTTTAAGCTGTATTTCCCTGATGGTTAAAGATGTGGAACATTTAAGATAATATTTCTCAGCCATTTGTCTTTCATCTTTGAATAACTCTCTGTTTAGTTCTGTGCCCTAGTTTTTTAAATTGGGTTGTTTACTTTCTTGATGTTCAGTTTTCTTTTCATATTTCAGACACAGAAAGTTCTGTCAGATGTATAGCTGGTAATGATTTTGCTCCCATTCTGTACACTGCCTCTTCACTCAAATGATGCTGTCCTTGGCTCTACAGAAGCTGTTTGGGTTTAGTGTGATCCCATTTGTCAATTATTAGCACTAATGCCTGTGCTGCTGGGGTCCTGTAGAGATGCTTGCCACTTCATGTTCATTGCTGGTCCATTTGCAATAGCCAGGAAATGAAGAAGGCTAGATGTCCGTGAACTGACGGAACAAAAATTACTATCGTACGCTTACACAATGTAATTATGCAACTATTTTAAAAATGAAGCTAAAAACTTCTTAGGTAAATGAATGTAACTGGGGACAATCATCATGAGTGATCCAGTACAGATCCAAAAAGATAAGCATTCCATGTTCTCTCTCATGTGTGGAAGTTCACTGTGAATCATTAGATGTGTGTGTTTCTTCTGGAATATTCACAGGAGACTGATGGGAGGATCTTTCAATGGAAGAGACAGAAAGTACAGTGATATAAAGGAGGAAAAAGAATAATAGGAAAAGGACTAAATGGGGCGGGGCTGGGAGGACAGGGCAGGGAAGGAAATATGAAGAGTGATAACTGACTCTGAAGAGCTTTTGAAAATGCCATATGGTGAACTGAAGAGACAGATCAGCAGTTAGGAGCATTGGCTGCTCTTCCAGAGGACTGGGTTAGATTCCCAGAGCTCGCATGGCAGGTAATTATTAGACGCGAGAATTGTGACCAAATTCACTATTGTCCAATAAAAGAGAGCTTTATTTTGGGGTAGTCTATTTTGGGTGGCCAGGACTGGTCAATCAGGTGGCCTCACACTAAGTGGGGATTTTCAAGAGCAGCCCCTGCCAGCTCCGCCAGCCTCTTGGAGTCCCTTTTATTGGAGAGATAAAGTGTTCATAAGGGTGAGAGAGTTGGCTGTTATTCATTGTTAGGAAAATACGATGAAAGGGGAGGAACAGGGGTAAGAATATACTCCAGGTGAATTCGGTCTCAAATTTAGTGTAGGTTGAAAACATGTTTTGCAGTTTCATCAGATCTAAGAAACAGGAGCTTATTCTTAATTACAAACAGAAACCTTAACTTGCAACAACCTAACACAGAACAAACAGGAACTTCTATTCTTTAGCTACAAGAGGAAACCTTAACCACAAGATATATTTGTTCCCGTTTTGGTCTTACAGTAACAATCATCTGTAACTCCAGCTTGAGAGGATCAGATTCTCTCTCTCTCTCTCTGTGTCTGCATGCAGGCAAAAAGACCAGATGCATAAAATAAAAATAAATAAATCTCAAAAAATTAAAACTTTTTATTCGTTCTTTGTGAATTTCACATCAAGCACCCCAATCCCACTCATCTCTCTGACCCTTCATATCTGCCCTCTGCCCTTGGAACCTCCCCCCAAAAGAAAATTAAAAGCAAGCAAAAAACATCTCTCTGAGAAAGTTGCAGTGTGTCATACAGTATACCCTTTTTGCAAACATCTTTATTTGCAGATGTTCATTACAATGAGTCATTGATCTGGTTGGAGGCATCTGGCTTCTGCTACACTATCAATACTGAATCTTGACTGGGACTCCTCTTGGATACCCTGTTTTCGCCCTGTGTCACGGAGATCCTGTAGTTTTGGATCTGTAAGGCTGGCCGTTTCCCATGCTCCAGCCGTTCATAGATAGGGTAGATGTTAGAGTGGGCCAGCTCAAAGCCCTGGATCTGGGCCTGGATGGCAGCTGAGTTGGTCAGCCCGCCAGCTCTCCCGCACTCACACCACCAAGACAAGCTCTGCAGCACACACATCACCACGGTGAGCTCTCTAGCACAGCCCAGGCTAGCTCACCCACACCCACGTGGCCCTGCAGGCAAGGGGCGTGGCCAGCTCTCCTGAGAGAGCTTGAGCTGGCTCACTGGTGCCGTTGCTCTACTGTGCTGCCCAGGTAAGATGCAGGACCCTTTTAGGGTGCTGCAACCAATGAGGGACTGGGTTAACTCTGCACAGCCCTTGAACATCATCAACTTGGTCCCAGGCGGCAACCCTGACTAGGGATGTCCACTCGGCCTTTGACGGTAACACGGGCCATAGACAGGATCAGAGACCGATGCTGGTGCATGGCCATGGACCCAAACATGGCCCTTAGCAGCAGCGGTGGCCAGTACTTCACCATGGCTTCAGGTGGCAATGCAAACTACTCACTTTAGGCTATTCCTCACACCCTTACATCTCCAGTTCCGCCTCTTTTCATAGAGCTCAAACCATTCTGGTTCTCTCTCTCGCCCATCTCTCTACTACATACTTGCTTATTGTAGTGGCATCCACAACAGGTGTGCCACACGGCAGGACGACTTCTGGGTGTCTTCCCATGAAATCTCAACTTTAAAAAAAAAAAAAAAAAAAGGTCATATGGAACTACTTCTATAAGCCTCCTAAAACATATGCATGTACACACTTACATACATACATACATACATATATGCACAAATACATACATGTATGCATGTACATCGTATACATACAAATACATATATCATATACATACACAAACACATGCATACACATGCACAAATATAAACACATATACATATATAAGCACATCATATATGTACACATATGCACACACATACATATACCAAAGGATTTAAGATGGACTTATCCACTTGTGACTACTCTAAAACTGAAATGACTATCTTCCCTCTCTTCAGCATACTTTGTGGTACTCACAGTGCTGACAGTGGTGTTCCACACGGCCACCACACAATATGGGCTGATTTTTTAAAATTAAATTGCAAATGTAAATGTAAATTGCCTAGTGTGGAAGCACACATCTTTATTCCCAGGGTGAAAGGAGACAGAGGCTGGCAGAGCCCTGTGAGTTCAAGGCCATCCTGGTGTACATAAAAAGTTCTAGGCCAGCCAGAGCTACCCAGTAAGACCTTATCTCAGGGGAGAAAAAGGATGTATGTATTCTCATTGCCTCCTTTTCTTAGTTTTGTCTGAAACATTACTAAGCTTTTGTAAATATTTTGATTTATTCTGTCTTTGATCCCATTATTTTATTCTTTGATGTTCACTATTTTAATACAGAGGGAAAAGATTTAGCAATTTCTTATTATCTGCTGATGTGTGAAGTTTTCCATCTGGGAGTTACAGAGATGCCCAGTTCCTCAACAGTATGGGTGAACTGACAATATTCTGTCTCACAGCATGACACATAAGCTGTACAACTGACTGTTGGTATTTCTTGATGAAGCAACAGAACCATCAAAATTTACATTAGCTAATGCTGACTGTTTATCCTAAAACTTTACCAAATTATTGTCTCCACATTAAGTATGATACACACAAAGGGAAAGTGAGGAAAAGGGAGAGAAAGGGGGGGAGCATTGTGTGCCTCCACTCACTGAAATTCTCTGAAAATCTCAAAAACTACATTGAAAAAATGGAGTCCCCCATAAATTCAGGAAGACTGATACCCCTTTTTGGTTTGGCGCTCAAGTGAGATTAAATAAGACTAAGAAAATATTCAAAATAACATGTTATGTCAAATTCAGTATAACATACATCTAAAACAGAAAAGAGCTTGCTTTATTTTCTTCTTTTCTTATGCCTTAAATAATTATAAAGAGGAGGAGGAGGAAAAGGGGAAGAGGAGGAAGAGGAGGAGAGGAGGAAGAGGGGGAGATGAGGAAGCAATCATCAAACTAGGCTGGCTGACATAAAGCCTGAGGTGGCAGCCTCCTGCAGAGTAATGTAAAAAATGGGTATAGGGTCTCCATCTGCACTACAAGTATAGCATCATTAATGAAACGTGCTGTGTAAACAGCCTGCACCCAGTACACATCATAAGAATCCACGGAACAAGGTGAGCTGGATTGATGCATGTTCTTGCCTAGTGTAATTCTGTTAAATACTTTTACTGGCTTGCTAAGCTTTAGGGAAAAGTTATTTAAATTATTTCTTATAAACTACTGGTGAGCTATCCTACAGGAAGACTTCCCATGCCTAGATTCATGACCTAGATTTTAATATCTGTGAATCTTGGCTAGAAACTTCTGAGCTTCTTCAACATGCAATTAAAATTTAAAACAAACGTGGGAATAAGCTCTTTGCCTCCCAATTACAGCAAAGGACTGTGGTATGGACAGCTTAACATTCACTGTGTATTCATCTCACAAGCTAAAACTGATAAACACAATTAACTCCCACAAGCTTGGACACTGTTCCTCCATGAGAAGCCAATCTCTACCTGCCAATGAAGACAGAAAATGAATCACCTGCACCACAATGAGATAGACTCTTCTTGGCTTCTTTTTAATGGAATATTATTAACATGCTAACCTTGATTCCTCCATTATTTTGAACTCATTAGCTGTCTCGTGTTATCTGCTTTCCATGTCCTTTAAGCTGTTCTACTGTCACTATGAGTTTTCAGTTGTGAAACTGATGAATAAAGGTCAGGAAAAACGGAATATGAGGGGCTACTGGATACCCACAGAGTAAGCAGGGTGGGTCACAGCCTCTTTCAGTGTCTATTTTGCCTCCGATAATTCTGCCTGACCTCTTATTTAAGTGCGAAATTTGAAGTTTAGGCAGAGCAATCCAGGTAAGGCCACTGACTTTGAAATCCTTCATGTCTTTCTGTCTGTTGTTCTCGCTATGATTATTCCATCATCTACTAACTTAACCTTGCTTCTAGCAGCTTCACCCTCACGCACATTTTGGAGAAATGAAAGCTAGGTGTCATCTAAGAGAGACACAAGAGCAATTAAAGACGACGTCCTTAGAAAAAGTCCAATGTAGAAAATCCATATAAAGCTGTACACTGTTGGTGGGAAGGTGGGCAGGCCAGCCACTGGAAACATAGAGCAGTTTGTCCAAAAGCTGAAATAGCAGTACACATAATCCAATGTTCACATTCACACTGATGAGTGTCTCCTCTGCAATTTTAAGGTAAAGGGGCCTAGAATAGCTAGTTATGAAAACGAAAATTATATGATCTGATTGCATAGTAACTTTGTCTTTTGGTATAGGTTTTAGTACATTCTTTTGTTTTTGATTTATTGTCAGGAAGGGTTTTGCATGCCATGGAGCACATGTGAAAGCCAGGGAACAGCTTGAAAAAAAAAATGGTTCCCTTCTTCCATGTGTGAGTTTGGACACAAGTACCTTTACCCACTGAGCCATCTTGCTGGCTTGAAGGTATCTTTCTACTAACATATTCAATTGAAATTTCAAATGACAGCATTATAGCCTAGATTCTCACTGAATATAGTCCAAGCATCTTTGGGACCCATATTTTTTCCTAGCCAGTCCTTCCCCAGCTGAATAATTCGCTTTTTGTTTAAGCATCTTTTGTAAAAATATATATATTAATTTCTCAGATTCACCTACCTAGTTACTAACATATTAAACATACTTTAAGGTATTTTCCCTGTTAGTTTACTGTCTGTTAATTAGTTCATGTCCACAATTCTCATTAAATGACTATTACATCTCTATATCCCTGATACCTTACATAAGAAACATAATACAAGGGTGCTATATACACCCACTGAGAACTACCCTATGCCCTACATACCTAAACATACATATGCACAAACACAGACATGCATATATGTAATTATAGTTAGTCAGTACTGAACTATAAGCTATGTAGGTCATACACAGATAATCATGATAATGTATTCATACTCTTCTCTAAATGCCTAAAGCAATGAACAACATTGCACAGTCCAATGTATTTTCTGCTGAAAGAGAATCACAGCAAGTAACAACTGTGTGAGTAATTGTCTCAAAAGGCTAATCGAAGGTTTTCATGTCCCATGACCTCATAATAAAGGAGATTATCACAAAAGGTTGCAAAAAGACCATGGTGCTCTGTGCATTCATTAATGGTTTAATTAAATATGTTCTTTGGCAATTTCACACTCATACATAATGCATTATGATTACAGTCCACTCTCACCTTCTTTTCTCCTACCCAACTCCGCCATCACTCTCTCCTTCCCACAAGTTCCTTTTCCACTTTTTTGCATTTTTTGGGGGGGGGACTTGCTGAGTTTAACCAGGGTCCTTTATGTGCCCATGGGTTTGGTACTATCATTTAGAACCTGGTAAGTGCACCAGTGGGTACACAACTAAAGGCAATGGCTGTCTTTTCCTTGAATCCATCCATGGCTAATATTCCACAGGGAGTGGTAGGGCCCCCTGGATCTCTCTCTCTTTCTAAATATGCCATTAACTGTTTGGAAGCCCATTGTGTACTAGGCCCAGTGTAGGTGGCCGTAGCTGTGAAATCATGATTACGAGTTCTGTGACCTGCTTAGAAGACAACATTTCATGGTTTTTCTTCTTATCTTCTGGCTCTTATATTTTTTTTTCCGCTGGTTCTTCTACAATGTTCTCTGTGCCTTAAAGAGGATAGTATGACTGTGTTGTTTATAGCTGAGTATTCAGCCATCCCTTCTTCTCAGATCCTAAACAACTGTGTGTTTCTTCATTCACCCTTTGCAAAGTGTATGGGTTTCTCTAAGGAAAGATGAGAGTAACATTTGTCTATCCTTAAAAACATAGATATCTTGAAGGCAATTGGATGCAATGCCAGTTTATTAGCAATGCCAATTCAATAACAATAACATGTGCCCACACCCCAAGCGCTACAACCTCTCTTTAAACATTTTTAAATTGGGTTTACAGTTTAAGGTATGAATTCCCTCCCACGGGTAATCAGAGAGCAATTGGTTGTACACATTACAGCCATGCCTTTATTATACCAGTAGACACATTAAAGTTGTCTGAATAATACCATTCCTAAAATCCATTGATTACTAAAGAAAAATCCCATTGCCTGGTATGGGATACATTCTTATAAGTTATTAGCCATGGAAGCACCCAAGACCTGCCAAACAACACACACTCTTGCCATTCCTCCTTATTGGAAGTAGTTGTTGAGATTGCATTGCTGTTCTAGGATAGAGTCAGAGGTGAGATACACCCCCAACTCTGAGGAAGACGGACCTATGAAACTGAGGAAAGGTCACCAGCTATGTGGCACACATAGAATAGGAGAAACAGGTAAAATAAATTATGGGCTAGTGAGGAAATGAGCCAAAGCTTATGGTCTAGGCATTTATTCATGAGTAAAACACAGAGAGACCCTGTCAAAAATAAATAAATTTAATTAATTAATTAAAAAAAGATTGCATTGCTGAAGATGCCATACTCCTTTGTTGCAAGTTACAGAGAAATCAAGCCTGAAATGAGCTCTCTGCCTATAATAGTACCAGAAGGTGCTATGCAGCCTGGTGGAGTAGAAGAGGCATCAAGAGTCTCACTAAGATGCATTAGTGTTTTGAGAAAACCCCTCAAGGAAGCATCCATGAAGGAAGTAAATATTAACTTCAAGTAGAAAAAAAAAAAATTTGGTCACGCAAGGAGGGTGGGGGGAGGAATCGTTCAAACAAAAAAATGTTAAATGTGTATGCTTCCCGAGGCAAAAAAAGCAATATAAGTATCATAGAAGAACAGCATTCTGCACCTAGAGATGAATGACAGAAATGTTTAAGTCTAGATTCTAAGAACCTAAAGAGGCCAGATCATGAAAGCCTTGTGCTGTGCTAAATATTTGGGCTCAGCAGGCCACTCCGGCCAAGGAAGGAGGCAACCCAAGTGCAGATCTTCACCACTTCCACCTCTCCTCCAGATCCAATCTTTCATCTGACCTCCATCTCTGCAGCAGAGCACCTGCTGCAGCATCCCCCTGCTCATCTCCCCACCCACAATGAGTCACAAAGATCTTTGCCAGCCTTCCTCCACACTCATCCTATTATCCCAGGCCCCAGTTCCACCTGCTAGGCAAGCCTGAGAGAGAAGCTGGTATGCCACTGAAGCAGTAAGGGAGCTTCAGACATTCCCTCTCTCACCTCCTCTCCAAATCCCATCTTCCAGACTCGCCACAGTTCTGGGGTAGACTACCCATGACAGCATCTCCTCTCTGCACCATCCATGGGGCACTGTGCAGATCCTGGTGGAACACTTTGCTTTTGTCCCTCCTGCGGGCCCTCTAACTCCACTCTCCTGGCTCATTCCCACTCCTGTGTGTCATCTCCCAATACCTAGAAATATATTACCCAGAACCCGCAATGACCACACCTATCAAGATCCCAGAAGAATTTCCTACCTGGTACACAGTCATCACACTCCTCTAAGAACCAGGGAGGGCAACAGAAACCAAAATAAAAATAAAACAAAGACAAAAAACAAACAAACAAACAAAACAAAACAAAACAAAACAAAAATCACCCAAGCTAAGCCAAGACTAAATATTAACACCTAAAATTACATCGTTCTCAACCCCAGGTGCCTAGATGCCAGCTAAAAACACAGGACAATATGCCTTCAGCACGGACTGTCACAGAGGTCCCCGAGAATTCGACATAGCTGATGCATAAGACAAAGACTGCAGAATTAGCTTCATGAGTGTGATAGAGGACTTGAAATTGAATAAATCCCTTAAGGAAATTTAGGAAAGTACAAACAGTGAAAGAAAATGAATAAAACAGTTCAAGCCTGAAAGTAAGAGTAGGATTAATAAAGAGAAACCAAACAGAGAGAAATTTTATCCAACAGAGTACAAGAGATGAAGGAAAGAATACCAGGAATTGAAAACACGATAGAAGAAATGATACTTCGGTCAAGGGAAAATGTTAAAAATGAAACAAAAATTTCCTGGCGCAAAACAACTAGAAAATCTAGGTCACTACAAACAGGGACCAAATCTAAGAGTAGTAGGAATATAGAAGAAGGAGAGGGGAAAAACTCAGATAAGAGGGACAGAAGATATTTCCAACAAAATCCTAAAGAAACTTTCCCCTAACCTAAAGAAGGAGATTCCTATCAAGCTAAGAAGCACATAAAACACCAAACAGGCCAAGGCCTGAAAAGAAATTCCCCTCAGCACATAATAGCCAAACCACAAAATGTACAGAATATTAAAATTTGCAAGGAAAAATTACCAAGTAATATACAAAGGCAGACCTAATATGGTAACACTTGACTCTCAACTCCTAAGAGCCAGAAGGTCCTAGCCCCATGTTCTTCAGACTTTAAGTGACCATAAGTGCAACCCAGACTACTATACCCAGCAAAGCATTCAGGCCACAGCAGATGTAGAAATTAAGGCATTGAAACCTCTCACTATCAACAGTTGCAATTCCCCAATAAAAAGACACAGACTAACAGAATGGATGTGAGAACAGGATCAATTCATCTGCTATATCCAAGAAACACTCCTTGGTGTCAAGGCTAGACATTACCTCAGGGTAAAAGGATAGAAAAAGATACTTCATCCAAATGGACCTAGGAAGTAAGCTGGTGGAGCCATTCTAGTATTTGACAAAAGATGCTTCAAACCAAAACTAATCAGAAGAGATAGAGAAGAGCATTACATGTTCATCAAAGGAAAAATTCACCAAGATGAAGTTGCAACTCTTAACACAAGTTCATAAAAGAACCACGACTAGAGCTTAAAACACATACTGACCCTCACACACTGATAGTGGGAGACTTCAATACTGTGCTTTCTCCAAAATGTAGATAATCCAGACAGAAACTACACAGAGAAATGCCAGAGCTATTTGATATAATAAACCAAATGGATCTAACAGATGTTTATAGAACAGTTTAGCACAAAAATACCTTCTTCTAGCACCTCATGGAATTTCTCCAAAACTGACCACATAGTCAGATATAAAGCAAGTATTGGCAGATGCAAGAAGACTGGAATAACATCCTGTTCTTTCTGACTACCACAGATTAAAACTGGGTATCAGCAACAACACATACAACATGAGGCTTACAAACTCCTAGAACTGCCCAGCCCATTACTGAATGAAAA
The DNA here is from genome assembly GCA_907169655.1 of Acomys percivali. Lineage (NCBI taxonomy): Eukaryota > Metazoa > Chordata > Mammalia > Rodentia > Muridae > Acomys > Acomys percivali. The sequence goes on along the minus strand of OU015750.1, from coordinate 38,952,564 downwards.
ATGGGTCAAGACAAAAATTAAGAAAGAAATGAAAGACTTTCAAGAACTAAATGAAAATGAATACACAACATACTCAAACTTACAGGACATAATAAGGGCTCTTCTAAGAGGCAAGTTCTCAGCAATAAGTGCCTACCTCAAAAATTGGAGAGATCTAATACTCATAATTTAACAGCACAGCTGAAATGTTCTAGAACGAAAAGAAGAAATCACACCGGAAAGAAGTAGACAGCAAGAGAAAGTCAAGCTCAGGGCTGAAATCATTACAACAGAAAAAAAAAAAGCAAGAAAACAAAACAAACAACAACAAAATAACCCACAAAGAATAAAGAATCAATAAAACAAGAGTTGGTTCTTTGAGAAAATTCAATATCATACAGCAGAAAGAGAATGTCTAAATTAACAAAATTAGAAACAAGAGACATCAAGAAAATCTAGAAAATTCAAAGGACATACTTTACAAACCCATACTACACCAAATTGAAAATTCTAAAAGAAATGTGCAATTTTCCCAGTAAATAGTACGTACCAAAGTTAAGTCAAGATCAGATAAACAATTTAAACAAACATATAATGCCTAATGAAATAGAAGCATCAATTAGAAGTTTCCAAACCAAAAGAATAAAACAAACAATCAACATTTTTTTTAAACTTCCAGAGCCCGAGACTTTTAGCACAGACTTCTACCAAACTTTCAAAGAAAACTTAATGCCAATACTCTTCAAGTTATTCTGCAAAATAGAAATAGAAGGAACACTGCCTAATTCACTTTATGAGGCCACAGTTACCCTGATACAAGCCACATAAAGACTCAACAGAGAAAGAGAACTACAGAGAAATTTACTGTATAACCATACATACAAAAAAAATTAATAAAATATTTGCAAGCTGAATCCAAGAACACATCAATAAGATTATCTACCATGATCAAGTAAACTTCATCCCAGAGATGAAAGGATGGTTCAATATATGTAAATGAATGAACAAACTAGGGGAAAAAAACCATGATCATCTTATTAGATGAAGAAAAGGCCTTTGACAAAATCCAACACCCCTTCAGGATAAACATTCTGAAGTCATTAGGAATAGAAGGGATTTATCTCAACATAATAAAGACAATTTATAGTAAGCCCATAGCCAACATCAACTTAAATGGAATAAAAACTTAAAGCAATTCCACTAAAATCAGGATTAAAACAAGGCTGTGCACTCTCTCCATAACTACGCAATATTGTATTTGAATTTTTAGCAAATGCAATAAAACAACTGAAAGAGATCAAGGGGATATTAAATGGAAAGGAACAAAAGAAGTCATTTTCATATCTTCATTTGCAAATGATATGATAGTATACATAAGTGTCCCTAAAAATTCCACTGGGAAACTCTTAAAGCTGATTAACACTTTTAGCCACGTAACTGGATACAACCTTAACTCACAAAATCAATAATCTTCCTATATACACATAACAAAGGGAGTGCTGACCATGGTGGCGCATGCCTATAATCCCAGTGCTTGCGAAGGCAGAGGCAGGAAGATCTCTGTGAGCTCGAGGCCAGTGAGGACAGATAAGGCTACACAGAGAACCCCTGTCTCATAAAACAACAAAAACAAGAAAGCATGGATTAGTAGGATTAATATACTAAATGTGGCCATCTTACCAAAAGCAATCTACAGCTTCAATGCAATTCCCATTAATATTGCAGTACAACTCCTCAAAGATCTTGAAAGGACAATCTTTAGCTTCATATGGAAACACAAAAAATCCAGAATGCTAAAATACTCCTGAATAATAAAATAACTGCTAGAGATATCACTATCCTGATTTCAAGTCATATTACAGAGCTTTAGTAACAAAAACATGATGCTAATGGTGCAAAAAAAAAAAAAAAAAAAAAAAGAAGACACATCAATCAATGGAGTTGAATTAAAGACCCAGGCATAAATCCATTTACCTATGAACACCTGATAGAGAAGCCAGATTTTTTTTATAAAGAAGCCAGAAATACACACCAGAAAAAAGACAGCATCTTTAACAAATGGTGCTGGTTAAACTAAACAGCTGTTCACAGAAGAGTTTAAAGAAATCCATACTTATCAGCCTGCACAAATCTCAACTCCAAGTGGATCAAAGACTTGAACATAAAACCAGATACACTGACATAACAGAAGAAAAAGTGGAGAATAGATTTGAAATAATTGGCACAGGAAAAGACTTTCTGAAAAGAACACTGTTAGCACAGGCAATAAGATCAACAATTAATAAAGGGTACTTCATGAAACTGAAAAGCTTCTCTATAACAAATGATGCCATTATTAAGACGAAGTGGCAGCCTATTGAGTGGGAAAAGATTTTTACAACTACACATCTGATAGAGAGCTAATATTCAGTGTGTGTGTGTGTGTGTGTGTGTGTGTGTGTGTGTGTGTGTGTAAAGAAACTATATATGAAAAAAGAAATGATCTAATTTAAAAATAGGGTACAAATCTAAACAAAGAATTCTCAAAAAAGGAAACTCAAGTGGCTAAGAAACACTTAAAGAACTATTCAATACCCATAGCCATCAGTAAAACACAAATCAAAACTATCTTGAGATTTTATCTTACACCTGTCAGAAAGGCTAATATCACTAAAAAATAGTAGACAGCTCGTGCTGGTGAGGATACAAAGCTAGGGTAACATGCCTCCATTGTTGTGGGGAAATTAGCATGGCGGTTCCTCATAAAATCAAGATCCTACTGTACCACTCTTGGGCACATACTCCAAGGTCACTTCATCTTACCACAGACATACTTGTTCAACCATATTATTCATTTCTTCTCTATTCAGACAGCTTTAACTCTCACAGAAGAATAGGTAGAGAAAATGTGGCACATTCACACAATATAGTATTACTCAATCATTCAAAAAAAAAAAAAAACAAGATGAAATTCACAGGTAAATGGAAGGAACTAGAAAAAAAAAATCATCCTGAATGAGGTGACTTAAATCTAGAAAGATGAATATAATATGTATTTGCTTATATGTGGCTATTAGCTGTTAAGTCAAAAATAACCAAGCTGTAATCCATAGAGCCACAGAGGTTAAGAGTGAGTAAAGAACTGTCAGGGGACAGACAGATTTTCCTAGGAAAGGGAAATAGAAGAGTTAGTTATGAATGGATAGGTTAGAGATTGGAAAGGGAGGATCAAGTGGAGAGGGGAAGGGAGAAGGAAGTGAGGGTAGGAAGACAGGGAGAGACAGCTGGATTTAGGATCTATTTGGCACTTCCTAAAAGTATATTCATATATGAAGAAGATGTAAATGAAATCTCAAAAAAAAAAAATGAGGGAGACAGCCCAAATTGGGCATCTTTTGTCACCATAGGGAGCTTCCTTTACTGAGAATGAGCAACATTTAATTGAGTTATTGGCTAAAGGGGGTCCCACAGGAACTCCCAAACAAACCAGGAGGTTGCCAAGATGATAGGCTGCTATCTACATATTGATGGCAAGGCCCAGTTGCTGAAGACAACGCCTACCCCACTCATTGAGCATGGAGAAGTCAAGCTGGTGCCTACAAAGAGCCTTCACACCTAAATACTAGCATCTTTGGCACAGGAAGGTACTCAGCACTCTACCAAAGGAGAATCATAAACACCAGCCAAGCCACAAACCATTTGATCTACAATGGTATCTTGCCTGCAAGATATGCTAGTGCCGTGGTGACAAATTTTGTGGAAGTAGCCAACTGTAAACTGATTTGACTTACCCACTCGACAAGATAGAGCCTATACCTGGGTGATGAAGAACCTGAGACTGGCTAACTAAGGAACCTAGGATAAAACCAAAGTCTACTGTTGTAAAAAAAGAAAAGAGCAACAAAAAAGACTTGTAATGACATTCTGCTATGCACAGATCAGTGCCTTCCTTAGTTACCATCAAGGAAGCGTCTTCCTGTAGCAGATGGTATAAATACAAAAACCCACAGCCAAACATCATGCTGATGGTATGAAGCCTCACAGCCCTAAGTGAGATGTCTCCATCAAATCCTCCCCTCAGGGGTCAGGCAACTCTGCATAAGAGGAGGTAAAATGAGCGGAAAAAAGAATAGAGAACACTGAGAAAACAAGGTCTTCTAAATCAATGGCTCAATTCAGATAACAGCTCACAGAGACTGATGTAGACTCAGTGTTCTAAACCAATATATTTTATTGCAACTTATTAACTGAGTATATGTCATTTATAACCCGACTAACCAAAACAATATGAAAAGAGGATTAAAGAACACAGTAACAAAACCGTAAGGATATCAGTTCCGAGGAATGATTCTCCTGGTGTAATCAGCAGGATTTCTTCTGCTGGAACCTGGAGTAACCAGAACCCGGAACCTCAGCAGGATCCTGGAGCCATGGAAGCCTTCCCTGGAGCGGTTCTCTCTAGGAGCCTCTGGAAGTGGAGCGATGAACAGCCAAAATTATCCCAAGTCTCCAAAAAGGCCCGCCTCCAGTTTTCAGCTCATTTATATATCTCCTCCCAGAGTCTGTTCACAGGATCTTTTCAGCTGGCAACAATCAAGTTTCTGCAGGAGGTAGTTGGTCTTTTAGTGGATTAACTTCACCTTTTCTCTCAACAAGACTGTTCGGATCCCGCACTTGGGATCCTGAAAAACAAGTTTATCTCTCCTTCAGACTGAGGCAGCATGCATAGAGCTTGAATGATTCTACACCAATTCGGCTCCTAGAGCTGAAAAAAGTCGACACTTGCCCGTATCCCTAACCTGGAAGCTATCTCAAATTGATAACCACTTAAAAATGAAAATTTAGTTTCCTCCAAAGGAGGCTCATTGGGGAAAGAAACCATCTGAAAGGCAGGCTGCATTCCCAGCAGTAGACAGCCAACAGAAAAGGAGCTCAGCAGCATCGTTGGGGACATAATTCTGTGTCAGGGCTCGTCCTTTTTTTTAACTTATTATTTTTATTTTATTTTATTTTATTTCTATATTTTTCTTTTCTTCTTCTTTCACTCTATAGGCCCTTTGAATATATGTTATGACTTCCAGTTGAATGTTTTCAAGGGGTTCAAACAAGTGGGTGTCTGTTCCTTGTGCCTTGTCTTGGGTTTTTTTTTTTTTTTCCTTCTCTTTGTTTTGTTCACTTCTGATTTGTTGATTTTTATTTTCTCTCATTTTACTACTATCCCTTAGAAGCCTGTTTATTTCCTAATGAAAGATAGGAAGAGTGTGGAGCCCAGTGGGAGAACAAGTAGGGAGGAGCCGGAAGAAGTAGAGGAAGGAGAAACTGTAATCAGAAAATATTATATTATATGAGGGAAAATCTCTTTTAAATAGAAGGGGGTATAATTGGGATCGTGTATGCAAGAGCCAGTGTAAGAACAAAGAAGGCTGAGCGAAGCAAATATCAGCAACCATGGGCCCCCCCTAGCTCCCCTAAATCCTTGAGTCTCCCAACCTCAGCTTCCTGAAGGCCTTCCAGCCTGTCCTGTATGTTGTCGCTAAGGTTGTCACCATGAGTGCTGCCGACACTGTCAGACCACGTCAGCATTTAAAGTACCCTGATGACTCCACTTGACTTAAGGATACAGTCTAATATAGAGCACTTTTAAAAGATTATTCTCTGGTCTTCCACTCACTATACACTATATTTCAAGCATCCTTGGCCATCACTGACCCATGACAAATGGCCTGTTATATTACAGCTCATACCTTTCCTTGCACTCTTTCTTAGTCATATCTTAACTCTCTTTGGAACCTTAAGACTTGCTTTATTCGTGACGTATTCCAACATTCCAGTAGTTCTTTGTCCATTTTATTTATATAACTTTTGTATCATTCATCCATCTTTTAATTCTTCAGTTCAGTTCTTTACTGTCCATACTCATACTGTCAGAATTTTAAAAATTTTAATGAAAAGAAAAAAAAACTATCAACTTCTGACTAAAATTATGATATTTTAAGACACTCCCCAAACCGATTGAAATTTTATGTGTAATTATGTGCAGTCTTGTCCCCGGTGAATCATCCAATCACAGGACTGTAAAAAAACAAAAAGCAAAAAACAAAAACAAAACAAAACAACAACAACAAAAAAAAAAAAACAGTAGAACAGAACAAATACTAAATTACATGATACAACAAGGTTATTGTAACTGATTAAGGACCGTCCTCATCCAAAATATGACTACGCTGAAGTTATTTATATATGAAAAGATGAAGCAGAATATGAAAGATGACAATGGTTTGACTCTAAAAATATTGTTATATCCGGGCATGGTCACGCACACCTGTAATCCCAGCAGTTGGGAAGGCAAAGGCAAGCAGATCTCTCTGAGTTTGAGGCCAGCCTTATCAACAAAGCAAGTCCAGGACACCCAGGGCTACACAGAGAAACCCTGTCTCAAAAAAAATAAAAAATAAAAAATAAAAAAATAAAAACAAAAAACAAAAAAAATTATAGGTTGCATATAAAATAACACTCCCTATTGAAAAACTAATTAAAAACATAGTTCATGTGCTAAGGGCTTGGCCCCTAAATGTAATGCTTAGTTTTAAAGTATAATGCTTTGTGGAAGTTCTTAAACCATGAATTGTCTGATGCATTTAATTGATGAATTCATACGTCTATGGGACTATTAGGTGTAAGAATCTAGGAAGTTGGTCTAGTTAAAGAAATAAGGTCACAGGGTCTACCCCTGAAGGATTTACCTTATTTTCAGTCTCTCCCTGTCATTTCTTCTCGGCTTTTCATGAGCTCAGCAGCTTTCATGCACACCTGTCTACTGTGATGCTCCTGTCTTCCCACACGGTTATAGACAATGCATCCTGCCAACGAGCTGAAAGGTCTGAAACCACAAACCCAAACAAGGCTTCCCTTGCTTACGTTGTTTTCCTCAGGTAGGATGTCCAAAGTTCAAAATGAGACACAGAACTTTAGGAGAGGGGAATCAACCAAACAGAAGCAAGAGAGGGAGATAGCTATGTCTTTCAGATACAAACAGTACCACCAACAGGGTGTTGTAGAATTCTTTAAGGTCAATAGAAACTATCCCAAACAGTTTTAGAAAAATTCTCTACCCAAGCCAGGAGGTGGTGCCTCACGCCTGTAATCCCAGCACTCAGGAGGCAAGGGTAGGTGGATTTCTCAGTTTGAGGGCAGCCTGGTCTACATAGTGAGCTTCAGAACAGCCAAGGCTGTCACACAGAGAAACCCTGTCATGGGCAACAAAAACAAAAGCTCTCTACACAAATGGTAAAAGAAAACAAATACATCTCCTTCATCTTAGCAGGCCTCCAAAATGCAAAAACTGCTCTAATCACAGAACTGAAATAGCCTGGTAGAAATAGCAGACCTTAATTCTGCGTACAGTCCTACTGTGCACACACCCTCAAACCTTCAACTTCCCTCTTCTTTTTAGACTTTTTATCTATTTGGGTTTTTGTTGTCATTGTTGATAATTTTGTTTGTCAGTCTATTTCAGAGCTGAGGTAGAACCTTGCTTTGCGCATGCTAGGTCAGCTGTATCCCCAGATCCGTATACTTAATAAATGAGATTGAATTGGATAAGGCACTTCTAGCCCATGTTTCAAATACTGTCTTTTAGTAAGACAATATAACCTACCTCTACTAATATTCTGGTAAAGCTGAATTTTGAATATTTTCATATTCTCTTATATCTAATTATGTTATTTTATGAGATTTCTGATTTCCAAAATTGACCTTTCCTAACACCATCACTCCACCCTCAACAAATACACAGTACTTACAGGATGCCCAGGCAAAGTACCTCCCCCAAGAATGGCACCTGTGAGCTTAGAGACCAGGGCCCCACCATGTTTTGCAGAATTCCAATGAAATTCACTTCCTAGGTTGAGACCTGAATGAGCTAAGTTGTTTTGTTGTTGTTGTTTTTTTGCTGTTGTTGTTTTGTTTCTTGGTTTGTTTTGATTTGGTTTTTTTTGGGTCTGAAGTGCTGTCTAAAGCTCCAGACAGTCTGCGGAAATAATGACTACCTCTCTCACTTTTGTGGGGCGTACTGTTAATGAGAGGTTAGAGTGTTCATGGGCACCCACTCTTTCCATGGTTCTTACTGACAGTAGCAGTTGATCCTTCTTGGAGAACAGCTCTATAGCTCATAGTTCTCCCTGGTAAAAACCATCCTGCAGCCACTAATAATCAATTAGCGTCAGCATTCCAGATGGGACTTGCCACCCTGGGCCAGATTGCCTGTCTCCTGTACCTCTCATCTAAAATAAACCAAAATAATCAGAAACCAGATTTTATATTACCACAGAACATGTAATAAGTTCAAAAATATAAAGAAAATACCATTTACCTTGAATTAGTTTTTCTGTTTTCATTTAAATAGACGTAATTAGAGGGAATAAGATATTTTTCAAGTAAAAAGCCTATTTTCTTTTCATGTTCAAACCTGGATTAAGCATTAATAGAATTTTAAAAGGTAACATTTTATTAATTCCCTTCTCTCACTAAGTTATTATTAACTTCATAATCAGTTGTGAGTCCATAAATCAAAATTCTGATGCCTGATATTTAGCAATAACCTGGGAAGTGTTGGGCTAGTTTGTGATATCCGTTAAGATTCCCAAAAAAATATCTCATTGCTTAGTCACAGCCATGTAGGGTACAGATAACTGACACAAGCATCTAAAAGCACCAGTTTTGATTGCCATGGTTTTGTACTTCATGTTGATTTTAATAATCACTTGGGTAAACATGACTGTCTAATAAGGAGTGGTCAGATGTTCAAGGTAGTTCTCAAGCTCAGAATATCTTATGAACGTGGCTAAGTTTTAACTACTTAAAAAAATTAAGTGAGCCATAGACTAGCTTAAACTGTAGGCTTCCTACCACTGTGCATCACTGCCTGATTTCTCTTAGGAAAGCAGATGAACAAAGCTGTGTATAAATCAAGTTTCTTATCACTATAGTCAATGAACTAAAACATGAGATAAAATAGCATATTTTTACAACATTATGTGACCTCACACAAGAATTCCTGGATTTGGAAATATTGAGTGAGTATGTGAAACAAGAAAGATGAAAAATAATCACCATTTAGGGTGAAAACAAGAATTAGAGAATCCTTGGAAGTCTTCCACTTATGCCTGCCTGGCTCTAGATTTGCCCCACCCAGTAAAGTGGTCAAGAGCCATCAGTGGTTCTTTGGTACTTGAAATGTGGTTACCAAAAGTGAAATGTCTTGTTAGTTTACATGCCATTTTTTAAGGCTTATTACCAAAATATAAATAATGCATTTATTAAAACACTGATTTGTGTCATGTGTTAGGTACCTGTGAGCTGTTCTGAACTCTGTTACAGGATAACCAGTAGTAATTATCAGTCTCTCACAGGGGAGTTGTTGAGGCACAGGAATTTCAACATGAAAGCTTTCAATGTATAAGATAAAATAGGACAGGGGATCACCTTACTTGTGTATAAAATAGTGCCTAGGTTTTTCCCCCATTTTATAATGTAAAAGAGATTCAGTAACTTTTCCAAATTCACACTATAAGAAACACGAGAACTCAGCCCTGTAATCTTAAACAGTAGACTATATTGTGTTTACGATAAAGAAGTTTCAGCTGTCTTATTCTTTTCCATGATTTACACACATTAGTGATATATAACATACTTTGTAGTTTTAGAGTCTAGAAAGAACCATAGTAAAGCTGTGTATATGTTTGCTTTTAGAATCATTTTTCTCTCTTAATATGTCAGTAAACTAAAGCACAGATAAATGAAGCATCTTTCTCATGGAAACAAGTTCTCAGCAACCAGATTTAACAAAAACAACCTCTTCTGAACCGGCGTTGCTAAGGGAGCCCATCTAAACAAGATGCCATCGAATGCTGCAAAGTCCATAGAAATGATAAGTATAGCCCACTGAATTTAATTAATGGTGTTGGGATCTGCATGGGTAGAGAGGTATTTTCTTAAGCAAGGACAATTTACCAGTGGCTACACCATTGAGGAACATGACTTTCAGTCTACCAGCAACAACTAAGAATTCTCGGAGCGGGTGAGGACCTGCATACCACCTCCTTAGCCATGATAAAAAGCTGCTCAGCTGTGTCTTGTGCAGGTAGCCATTTCTGCTGTGAGTTTAAGGGTACTCTAACTACACCACATCCAGAAGATGGGATCTCACACCAGTCCTTCCATCTTCTGACTCTCGCATTCTTTCCACCTACTCTTCCATGATAGTCCCTGAGCCTTGGAGGAGGTGGATATAAGAGATGCCATTTAAGGCTCAACACTTTGGACCAGTTATGAATATCTGCATTAACCATTGCCAGCTGCAAACAGATGTTTCTCTAACCCACAAGTATTAACAGACATATTTAGGAGGTCATTTGTACCTTTAGCAAAGCAAAGCAACAGTGTTAGATTCCCCTGGAGGCTCTGTGACCTTCCCAGCCTTTTGACCCGACACGGATTTCTCCTGTGGAACAGGCCTTAAATCCAGTTGGAAAGCAGCCTGGTAGGTTGGTTTTGTGAGTCACAGGGTTCTCAGCTGAGTAAAGCCATGGATTTCATGGATTTCAAGAGATTTCAGCTCTTCTCCAGCTTGATTTCTCCATGCCCTGTACGGAGCATGTGCAGATGCTTTAGAAATAGAGTTTTACCATCTCCTTCTGGTGGGCAAACTGTAGCAACGAAAATGAGCTGTATTTATTTGAGAGTCTCGCAAGCTTCCCATAGTCCAGAACATTTTTCATCAAAAATATTAGGGTCAGGGCTCTGGACAATATTCTTGTCTCTTCCTCGGGGTATGCAGTTTTGAGACTGACTTTCTCGTTTTGAAATCTCCTATCTATAATCTCTCTCTGCACTTATTTTATTGGCATGCCTTTTGCTTTGAACTCTAAGAAAGTGGCTCATTATTCACATTATATATTCTACTTTAGTAGAATTAGATCTTTTACTGTTTTCCATGTGAGTTCTGTTCTAGATCATTTTTGTTCCCTATTATCCCCTTTTACTTGGTGAATCTCCTTTTTTTATTTATATCTTACCCTAATGTCAACGCAGCAGCTGGATCCCTTCCTGCCGTCTCTAAAATCCAGATGCCATCGTGTGTGCATGTGCGTGTGTGCGTGTGTGTGTGTGTGTGTGTGTGTGTGTGAATAAAATAGTATTCTTAGTACTACCTCCCCTCAATTTTTTATAGTCACCATGATGGATTCCTATCAAGGTTGTGAATTTTTGTTGATATCAGACAACTAGTAAATAAGCAAATTAACTTTACCTCTTGCCTTGAGTCAACCTCCATGATCTATGATGCTGTTGATAATAAGCAAGCTCTTAGCTCCACTCTAAATAAATAGTAGCATTTAACCCACACAGCTCCTCGGCACTGAAGGAGACCTTCTAGTACCACCTTCTCTCTGGCACTCCAGTACATTTTTTTTCAATGCTGGAACTGGTAGCAATGGAAGACACACACACACACACACACACACACACACACA
>OU015750.1:38913802-38941065 GCA_907169655.1 Acomys percivali | reverse complement strand
CTGCTTTTGATCTATGCTGTCGCTGCACAGTGACTCTGAGCAGGCTGGGGGAGATAATTTACATATCAGCCCAAATAGCTCCACATATTCCGGCAGCACTTTGAAGGCTCTTGCGGGCACGTTGTCATCCAGTTCAGATATGTGTTTGGTTTTGGTACCTCTGCTGAGTCACCTCATATGTAATTGGGTTATCTGAAAATCTTAGCAACAGCGTTTGGCTCTCCTGGTGGTCTTAATAGGACAGTTGAATCGAAATACTGTCTGTATTAAAGCATACTCCCACCCCCCACTATTAAGTTGATCAGACAATATCAGAGCACTATGAACGAAGCCATCCTATGCAGATGGTCACAAGCTCTATTTGCATTAGTAGGAGATGCATTTCCGTTGCTGCCATGACAAATCAAGCATTCACCTTAGCAATGTTACGTATTCAGATTCAAAAACCAGATCTACTCCTAGGTTGTCATAATTGGAGGTTCAGTGCTACCAACTACTGCTTTTTACTTGACAGTATATACAATGCAGTCTAAATACTACCTCTAAAATATTGTACTTCCTTGGAATTCATCTGCATCTGCAACTCTGTCGATCTAATGCTCTTCAATGAAAACTCCCCTGAAGAATCGCGTTCAGACAGGTAGCTCTGTAGGCCAAGGCGTGGTGCATTGTTTAAAGACCTGTGTTTCCCAAATCCATCAACATGGGAGATCCCCACACAACGACAAGAAACAACAATGTCTCCAGCTCTCAATTTCATGAACAATAAATTTCAATTACTTTGTCAAGACCTCAACCAGTAATGTGACATAAATCCATGAAAAAGACTTTAATTATTTTCTCTCTTAATTACATTGATTGATATAAAGAAGAAAAGGAGCACCAGAAAGGCACACAGATGCACTGAGGCCAGCAGAGCTGAGATCTTTCATAGGAATAAGCTGAACAAAAAGTCAAATTTCTTTTGTAATATACTTATTTACTGCAGCTCTATTATAAATGAAACTATTATGAACATCATAAGCCCTGAATTTTTCTAGCAACACTTTAGAAAACTGACATGTTTTATGCATTCAGTATGACAATAAACAGTCCAAGAGACCGAATAAATGAATTTTAAACAGCATAGACATTGTAACTGTCTTTAGTTAAAAATTTTGTTCATTGCCTGCATTTCTTAGGATATATGCCTAGTTGATAAGTGGTTTTATTTATTATTTTGAAAAACTAAAAAAAAAAAAAAAAAAAAAAAAAAAATAAATTATTAATTTAAAAAAAAAAAAAAAAAAAAAAAAAAAAAAAAAAAAGAAGTAGTAACGTCAAAATGAAAAATAAAGTCATTGAAGAGAGGTAACTTATTTAAATTAGGAATTTAAAACACTAAGACATTAAAAACGGTTCTCATTATATTAACGTGGCCATTTCTATATTCACACACTTACTTTAATTGTGAATGTATACTGTTATAGCGACATGAAAATTTACATCTTTCATTTGCCATTTTTAAAACTGTGTGTTTTACAGTCTGCAGAGATTAAATAGAGGGCTGATGTACATTTGTAGCTCTCAGACAAGCGTCCTCATCCTGCATGACACGCTTTCTTGCCATCTCTGCCGCCCAGCTGGTGGGTACTTGAGACATAAAAGCTCACTTTTAAATTTGCCCTGGTAAGACATCCTTGGGAAAAGAGAACTGCCAGGAAAACCCCAACATGTGTTCATCACATTTTCGAATCATGCGCTACTCCTTTGAATTATACATTTCAGGTTTGGCATAATAGATACTGTTCATATCATGAAACAGCTGATGCTTTCACAAGAGTCAGGCGTAATATTTTGTGCTTAAGTGGTTCCTTTTATCAGCTAATGAGGACCATTTTTCCTACTAGTCAATAAAAGAGAATACATTTCACAGTTTGTAGAATTCTCATCATACCTTTGCAAGCATCATTCTCCCAGCACAGCATGCCTATCGTCAACACCTGTTAGCGAGAATGCATCTGAATTTTATTTTCTGCCTTTATCTTACAATCTCTGTACTGTTCGTATGTGTTTTACAAAAATGTTGGCAAGAGTAATGAATTTTGGATTAATCGGGGCTTTTGAATTTTCTGAATTTCCTATAACTGGACATCTGAGGTCTTGCTGACACCAGAAGAGCAATCAGCTCACAGGACACAAGCCTTGCATCGTTCAGTCAATAGACCCCACCCACCTGCCGCTTTCACGTGGGCCTTTCTCCTTTGGTGGTACTCCTCTTCCTTGATGGTTACAGCTCCAGACACTAGATGTCATCCACAGTTCAGAGTCCAGGGCGCATGCCCACACTGCTGTCTCTAAGCCTGCCCACCCTGCCTTACCTGTTCTTTCCCACACAGAGAACAAAGAAAGTTATTTCCTCCATTTTCCCCTTACTGTTCTTTCTCAATGCCCCTGCCTCCCTCTCCTTGTGGGAACTGTGAGTAATGACTGTCAGCTAGCATGCAGTCTGGGATCTTCATCACACTTGAATGTGTTTTAAAACGTAATTCCTCCTAAATGTAAGAAATTATTGTTTACAAAAACTCCCTAGTTGCTAAGAAGTTCACAATATGAAATTGGTAAAAATGGTAAAAGAATCAAACAATTCCCAGCTTAATACAATGTCACAAAAAAAAAAAAACCCTCTATCTGCACTCTCTGTCAAGCCAAGTACTGATCTGTTGCGAGAGATTCACACACACACACACACACACACACACACACACACACACACACACACATACTTCAGTCCTGAAGGCTAGAATCTGACAATTAACACACACAACAAACACCTCTAACACATAGATGGGATGTTCTGGCCAGGGCCTCTATGTTTATAAACATCTCCCTGGAGCCATCATTCTTTTCCGTATAAACACTAATTTCTTGCCCTTTATAACGAAGAAGAAGAAGAGGAGGAGGAGGGGGAAGAGGAAGGAAGAGGAGAAGAATGAGTAGGAGGAAGAGGAGGAAGAGGAGGAAGAGGAGGAGGAGGTGGTGGCACTCAGGAGGCAGAGGCAGGCAGATCTCTGTGAGTTCAAGGCCAGCCTGGTCTACAATGTGAGTCCAGGACAGCCAAGGCTACACAGAGAGACCCTGTCTCAAAAAAAAAAAAAAAAAAAAAAAAAAAAAAAAAAAAAAAAAAAAAAAAGAACAAGAACAAGGAGAACAGGAGGAGGAGGAAGAGAATGAAGAGAAAGGAAAAGAAAAGAACAGGAAAGTCAAGAGGAAGCTACTGAAGAGAACTCTTAAAAATGTAAAAATTGTGATAGTGATGTTGAAGTGTAGCTCTTCACCGTTGATGGCTTCTGGTGGTGATGGGGAAAGACTCTTCAAGGGGCTGGCAATTGGGAGTTTGGACTTGGTATCTTTTTTTTTCTTTTTTTCTTCTTTTCCTTTTGTCATGATGAAGGTCACAAGGGTGGGACTGGACCTAGGAGGACTGAGATGTGAATATAACAAAAAAAAATTACATTAAAAAGCCACCCACTAATATTTCAATGTAATTTTGAATGTCTTAAAATAGTGAGAACATTATAAAATAACTCCTTTAACATTTAGACTAGGCTCATCC
This sequence comes from Acomys percivali, assembly GCA_907169655.1. Classification (NCBI taxonomy): domain Eukaryota; kingdom Metazoa; phylum Chordata; class Mammalia; order Rodentia; family Muridae; genus Acomys; species Acomys percivali. The sequence continues at coordinate 38,937,470 of OU015750.1, read as the reverse complement.
CTCCCGGATGATCATTGATTTGTATGAAATACAGGTGATAACAAAAGTTATGGAACATTTTTGGTTTCCAATCTAATTCTTGACCCAAAATGATGTTTATTTACCAACACCAGTGCTCATTTAGATCTTCATATTTGATTTAAAGTTTCTCAAGATGCCTTTTCACAATCAACACAAGTTGAAACTGATTGTTGCTGCCCAAAGTACCTTTCTGGCACCCCTCATCTGTGTCTTTTCCAGTGTCTCCCAGCAAGTCCCAGTATCTTTCCTTTAACTGACCTTTCCTTTAACTGTCTTCCTAAAATCCTATGATGCCCCATAGTCAAGGGAATGTTTGCCTAGATAGAATGATCCCATGGCTACAGATTATTTACTATTCAGTGCCAACATTACATCACTGTACACACTTTCTTGCATCTTTGTATTCCTAGAAATGTTGGTTCACCCTTTTCTATGATCCTAGAGAACCAGGCACTGAAGAATATGTTTATTGATCTGTGGTTGGCAGGAAAGGTCGGATTCTTGTTTACAGCCAAGAGGTCCTCAGTTGTCATTGGTTCTTTCTTTTCCTTCTTTTTGTTTCTGTCAAAGGTCTTGTCAAGCAATGGGGCAATGGGTCTGTTTCATTCTGTTTACTTCCTTCCTTTCACTCAGTGGCACTGTTGTTCTTTTCTTCCTTCACTCCTCCCTAACATGCGCAGCTATCATCTCTTTTCATTCTCCTGATTTCATGGCCTTGCAATTTGCCAGTCCAGTAGATAACTAACTGCAGATTACCTTCCCATTCCTTTCCTAGAACGGCAGCTCGGCAGATGAGAGACCTTTTCATCTACTTAAATTAGAAAGATATGATCCAAGAGATGATTGAAAGACCTGGGTAAAAGTGCGAGATGGAGAAATTTTATAGTGCTGAAGAGGTCAGTGGCGAAGCATGTCCTGAGCGTACACAAGACCCTGGATTCATTTCACAACAATCCAGAAAAGTTATAGTTTTAGAAGATGGACCACGAGGGGTGACTGACAAGAGCATCTCAAAAGCTAAACAGAAGAAAAGTCAGAAAATTAAATGGCTCAGGAAACCCTCCATTTAAACAAAACAAAACAAAACAAAACAAAACATTTTATTACCAAGTATCAATTACACGTACTGGGATTCCTGGTGACGTGTCCACGCATGTATATAACACGTGTTGTCCACACCTATGTCATTACCCTTCTTGTCGCCCTCATACTCCTGATCTCTCGCCAACTATCTTCTCTTCTACACTCATTCTTTTAAATGACCCCTGATTTTCATTGGGGCTGATTACAGCAGCAAGGATGAGGACTTATTTCCAGGGCCATGGGCAACTTACCAGTGGCTACAACACTGATGAAAATGTCTTCCTCCTTTCAGCCAATAACTGCACACAAATCCTAAAGGGTAATGGAGCTCTGTGAGCGCCTTTCATGCAAGGACAAGATGCTGAGGAGCACAGTCCTGTGCAGATATTCTTGTTCACTGAGTCCAAGAGTGCAACAGCTACAGTATACCTTGAAGTCACCATATTCTAGACTTTATATACTATCTACTCTCCCTTCCTTCCTCCAACTACTACATTACTTTTCCTCCTTCTTCCACAAATCCCCCGGGCCTCGGAGAGGGTGATACACATGACACATTTATGGTAGGACACTCCAGAGTCATTTATTCTCAGCACCTTAACCAGAGTCCTTGCAGTTACTGCTGGCCACCATAAAAAGAATCTTCTCTGACCAAAGCTGTTGACATTACTGAACAATGGCTATGGATACAGCCATCGAGAAGGCAATTTGACCAGTACATCACATCCTTTTAGCAAAACAACAAAAGTAGCTTCCCCACTATGACTTACACAACGTCTCCAGCCATGGGCTTTTGGCCAGGTTTATAGTACCAGCTATGAATTCCCTTTCTGAAAAGTCAGCATCCAAACCAACTGCAAAACATTTGGTCACTCTCATAGCACAGCAAACACTGTTGCCACAGTGGCCACATCTTGCCTGTCCTCTCAGTATCCATGTGTTGAGTAAGACTATTGATGACAATTTCTCTCAGCAGCCTGCCCAGCACCTCCTGGCACCAGTGAGGACGAGCCACCAGGCAGGAAGCTGCAGTGTCATCTTGATTTCTCTATGTCCTGTGATCAGGTCATGTGGTATCTTCAACAATGGGGCCTTACCAACTAGTTCTGGTGGACACTCAACAGTGGTGTCATTAGTCTGTAGGGTCTCACGGACCTTAAGTCATAGAGAAGTAGACCACTTCTGGCATTTGGGATTATTTTATAATAACCGACAGCATGTGTGAGCAGATTTATCTAGTACCTAGGGTACCCCTGTTAAAACTGGCATTTTTATAGCTCACCCATTATCAGATCTTCTTATGGGCTTTTTTCACATATTGTTAATTTTGGATGACTCCCCCAGCCCCACCTCTCCCTGTCTCCCAGCTAAAACCTTCTCAACTCCACTCTTCTCTCTTCTTCCTTGTATCACATGCCTTTAGGGATCTCTTCAGAAGGAAGCATTCAGAACTTCGGAAGTTTCTAATCAAATGATTGGTGTTGACTGTCAATCACCTGTCAGGCTTGAAGAATCAAATCCAATACTCAAAAATAATTAAATAAATAAAATAAAATAAAAGCTCTCTAATGAGCACAAGGTTTTACAATGTAAATCACAAAATAATAATTGGTAGAGAATTTAAAGCTTCTTCAAAAAATAATTTCAAAGTAGCCTAGTTATGAGCCTTGTCTTTTAGACCTTGAAAGAAAGAAGAAAGAAAGCAAGCTGCTGTATTAATTTGGTCATTGCCTTCCAAAAAGCCTGTGACAAGACCAGAAAATTAAGGCAAATGGCAAACTTGGCTCTGAACCAGCCAACAATTTAAGATGGTAAAATGGTAATGCCAAAAACTCTTAGAGCCTAAGGGTAATTTGTCGTTCTGAAATCAAAAATTAGTCTATATTGATTTTTTGAAATTGTAAAGTCTAGCACATCCTGTCTAGATTTTTCAAATATATACAAGTAGTAAAAGCTGTCTACAAGTTGTTTTTGAAAGATTGCATTCTTTACGTGTTCCTCTTTCACACTGACATCCCACTGCACTTTTTCATTATGTAACGTGCCCTGAGAGCAATAGACTAGGTGCTGGCTGGAAGCTGCAGAGCCTAGGCCATTTTTCAAATGGAAATTAATTCAGCAGTCTAGGGAAATACTATCACAAACAATGCCCTCCTGAATCTCATTCAATCAATTTGGAAAGGCATACGGGTGGGGAGGTAAAAATAAATCAATTAAATTAAAAAGGAAGTATATTGCCTTGCAGAGAATGGGGGGGGGGGGGGGACTATAGTGCATGGTTACTAAGTGACACGTTTTAGTAGATATTATCTGTCTTCCTTGTAGGAGAAAGCAGTTTTGAGGACGGCAACAAAATGGTGTTTGCATATGGTTCAATTTTATACAAACTATATTTCCCTCAGCAAGACCTCACTCTGTCTTTAAAGAGAGAGATGAGCTTTCGCAGAGGAGCCGTTGCCTAGCAACAAGATGCTAACAAGGCTAGCAGCAAGCAGAGCCTTCTCTAGAAACTGCTCCCCCTCTCCCCACCGTGCTGCATGCTGCAATGACCTCCAGCACACACACATGCCCTTGAGAGAATCACCTTAACAAGCAGAAAGCTTCGACCAAAGAGCTCTGCTAAGATCCCTGCAATGTCAAGGCTCGGTTTGTTTTGCAGCAGAAACGCTGAGCTCGTGCCCTCTGTACTTAGCACTATACCAAACAGCTTCATCCTGATTTTATGTGTTGTAAGCCTCTGCCTCACAGCAATATTGAGTGCCATTGCTGACCCCGCGCCCCAATCCCCATACTAACCAGGGACCCAAGATCTACCGGTCTTCCGGAAGTCTCTGAGACGGGAGATGTGTCCTAAGAGATTATCTTTGCTTTTCCCTCAATTATTTAACTCCCACCCAACTCTAAAACAGGTAGGCTAACAAACCCTTTAACCTCTTCACAGGTTTAAAAGAGAGAGAGAGAGAGACTGCTCCTAATTCCTACCCTATTATTTTGATAAAGATTCTAAGTACTATCCTTTTATTTTGAGTCTTTACTGAGAAAGTAGGTACTAGGTGCTGGTGATAAAAACCAAGAGCATAGTTTCCATAGAAGGCCACAGGGTACCTCGGGAACAAACAAGAGAATCGAGAATCGAGGAATGGCCAGAAAAATCTACCCGCTGCAGGGAGGTCTGTGTGGAGGTGCTTCCTCCCATCTGAGATCAGAGGAGCTTCGGATATTGCGAGGGCAAAAGAAGTAGGTGTGGCTGAAAAGTGAGCCAGAGGCTGAGAGAACAAAGGCCCCTCCGGAGACAGGAAGACTGCAGCCTTAGAAATGCATAGCCTCCAGCTTTTGAAGTCCCATAATGCATTTTGTTCGCAATATTCAAATTAACTCGGTAATTTTTATTGCATCCTAAGATAGACACACACACACACACACCCGCAATTTGAATGTTATTTCACCGATATTTTATTCAAATTGTATATAGTGAAAGCTTGATCCCTTCCTATAGATCAAAACAAAGCATCATTAGTTGGGCTCTGCTCAGATAACTGTCTTTTAAGGAGCTAGGAAATGTATAATACAGTGATTGCTAAGTAATCGTTTGTAGAACTGTGACCTCGCAAGGAAAACCAGGAAACAATCTGGGCAAAGCAGACACCCCTGCAAACTCCGAATTGAAATACTTTAACTTTTGTTAGGTGTAGGTCTGTTTTTTTCTTTTGATGTACAATAGGCAAATGGACTAACTGTGCTTCTTTTCAAAGGATACGATGTGATTTAATTTTTGAACCGTGTTTTTGAAAACACTACGCCCAAAATTAAAGCTTTAGGCTTTTCTGCTCGGTTTCTCCCGTACCGTCTCCGCCTCTCTGCTGCCCTCTTGTGTAAATATGGAGTATTAACACCGCAGAAAAGCCTCTTGTGTACAAACCCATTGAAAATGGAGGGATGACGATGATGTGCCTTTCCCACAGATTCCAGGAATCCGGCTGTGCTGTGACTCAGTCACCGTGTGGAAGGGGTTCTATTAAATAATATTTTCATTTCTTGTTACAAATAGATAAGCGCTTTTTCAATCTCTGAATACAGCTCAAGAATATTTTTAGAAATAGGAAAGACAAAGAAGCAAGATTTAATTGGCTAATTAAGGTTCCAAGTTGGACAGTTAGAGAGCCCTAATTGCCCAGGCAAGGATGAAACCTTACTGTGTGCACATGTGTTTCCATGTTAGCTGTATCGAAGCTGTTATCCTTCACCCGTGGCATTATGGACATCAGGGACCTCTCACTAGTATACAGGAACAAAATATACATAGAAAAAATATGCTCTTTCCTTCCAAGTTGTGTGAGCATACAAAAATGTAAAAGAAAATTTTCTATTTGAGCCCGTTTTTCTAGTGTGACCTTCAAATATGCTAATCTTTCCTTTTTTTTTTTTTTTTTTTTTTTTTTTTCTCATTCTGTCCTTTGCCTTGGAGCTTTAAGTGGTCTCCTCCTAGTTCTGTAATCACACTTCTGCAAATGATTTACCAACAGTTACCTATCTCACACACTAGGCATTGATCTTTGAACAGCTCACCATAATCACAGAACAAAAGAAGATTTCCTTTCACCTGCAAACTTTCTTCCATTCTGACTGGTCTGTCCTTAAGGATAGTCTCGTAATTTCCTCTGACTTAGTACCCAGACGTATTTCTCATATCTTTCCCCCTGTCCTTCATTCATTAACCAAATAGTTAGGTCATTTTAGAAACTCAGGGCTTGTGAGCTACTGGAACTTCCTGAGGAAAAGTCAATGCTTACTGAAGATTTACAAGTGGGAGAGGTGAAGAGTGGGACCATATTTAAAGGCAGTGGTGATCAGTCAGATATCTTAGGAACTTTGATAAGCGAAGCCTCCACAGCTGCTCTGGGTGTCTGAAGGTCATGCTGGACAGTCAGAGGTCTCTGGAATTTTGTCAAGCAAAGCCTCTAGAATGTATCCTCATGTCTGTGACACCTCCCCAGCTAAACTCTGATCATACATCCTGGGATCTCTGAACTGCCTCTTATATCATGACATAACATGAGCAATCAGGATTTGATTAGTGTCTTAGTTTCTTGTTGCATCCCACTTATGACTCAGCACATAGGATAGCCCCGGAAGCCCCACTGGGCTCTTTCCAAACAGTAACTTCTACTTGAACTTCCTGTTGCTTTAGCCAAAGCTTTGAATGGCAGGCATCATGTTTTTACAGGCTGTCATAACTGTGTACCTTTTATATTGAACACACCTGATAATATACAGGATGTATCCTAATTGTGATAGAGAAAATAGGAGGCAAAAGAAGTCTCAAGGACATGCCTTGTGCAAAGGCATTGCGCTAAGACCATCACTTTTCTGTAGTATGTTCCCATAGAACTCTCTTGACACTCTTCAAGCATCTTGAGGAATGATTGTGGGTGGATAGGTACTTTGTGGAAATGGCCACCAGTGGACAATGGTCTTGGAATGCATAGTGTGTTCCTTACATTTACTATAGAAGAAAAAGAAAACATTTTCTAAAAGGTCCTTTTATTTCTTGCCTTGGGCCATGCTGTCTTTTTTGAAGACAGCCCATGGTCCCCTTTAAAACACTGGACAGAACATGGCTTATAGAGACAGAGTCTCACCATGTAGCCCAGGCTGGCCTCAAACTCCGGATCCTGTTTGCTCTCCCTCCCCAGAGCTGGGATTACAAGTGTGTGCCAACCATGTACAGCTTGGTACTTAAGCCTCTTACCCTTGAATTTTTTTATCCACCTAACTTAGAGAACAGAGCCTGAATGATCAATATTATCAATTGCTATCATACTGTTAAGGCAAATGGTTTAAAGTTTTCTTCTACTCTGACAGGCTGTTAGGCAAGCATTCCCTCATTTGGAAACGTTAGTCCGCACGGTAATAAACAAAAAAGCGGTAAGTGTCTCTTTCCAGAGCTTGTCATTCCCAGTCTTTTCTCTCTGAGAAAGGATGGCACAATAGACACTTAGGGGGAAAAAAATCTCAGAATAAGCAGTGCTCAAAGAGATGAATATAACTTCAGAAAAGCCTTCATGTGTTTGTTAAAAGTAAGCCTCAGAGCAGCTAGTATTAGAAGTTGCTACTTTCTGTCATCCAACAGTGTTATTTCATAATCATTAATAATTAATCATAGGTCTCTGATTCACTCTCGAGCACTCTAAAAATAGGATGCCATGAATAGGCTCAGATCCTTAGCAACAGAATATTGGATTTCACCAGCCTAACCTGGGCACCTCTGGGCACATTCTGGAAACAGATCCATCTCAAGACAGTGAGACTGGAGCCAGACATAGTTTTGCTGTTCACAGTTACTCACAGAGGTCACACTAAAAGCCTTATTGTTGGCAAAGGATTGAAAAGAAATACCTGTGCAGACATATCAAGGCCACTGAGATACATACCCTCAGATGTGAGAAAGACAGGGCAGCACCAACTTAGCTGAAGGGCCTTTCTATTGCTTATCATGTGATGGGTATTTAAACACATTCTTGTGAGAAAATGGTGTGAATGCTGATACTAACAGGCAGATTCTAAACTTTTAATTTTCATTTAACATATCAGTAGACAGCAGAAAGCACTATGGTGTACACTGGGAAAATGTGGAGTCATTTACACTGTATAGCAACACAAACGGGAAACCGATATACAAGTATATACCCAAGAGTTCCACACCTAATAAGTAGAGAATGTGGGAGTCAAATATAGTCAACCTGAGTCCTAGATCTTAGCCTAAACTCTAGATAACTCACCAACTCAGTGAAGCACAGATATAGATAATAAGTTTATGCCTAGCTTTTGACTATGATATAACAAATACAAAGATGGACTAATGTGACAATGGGGCCAACGTAAATGTATGTTTCTAGGTATTCAAAATATTCAACTTGCCAAGGGATGTTCTATGAATGAGTTTAACTACTATGAAATGTTTATCAGGGAAGACAAGTGAATACAGATTTACATATCAGAGTTCAGTATGACATAATGGAGGCAACAATTGAAGATTCTTTACAGTTTGAAACAAACTAGTCCTGGGGTCACCAAAGTGTAAGGAGCAGCACTTCGCTTCTTTTCCCAACTGAAGAGTAGTCACTTTCTCCCTTCTTTTATAGAATATGGATAGACAACTGCGGAAAAAAACAGAGTATAGATAGATAGATAGATAGATAGATAGATAGATAGATAGATAGATATTAGGTAGATAGATAATAGATAATAGATGATAAATAAATAATAGATATATACATACATACATACATACATACATACATACATACATACACTTTACCTGCAGCCCTCTATTCTTTTTGTTTTCTTTCTCCAAAACTAGCCCCTACAGATTTTTTTCATGTGTGTCTAACACAATAACCATGGATCACATTGACTGTATAACTTAAGCTAATCATGATAAGGAAGTTTAAGTGTAACTCCTCTGCCCATTAACTGTTTGGGTGGTGGCTTTCCTTTGCAAGCACAGACATGGAACACATTCAACACTGCAGGAAGTGTTGCTCTATAAAAAGATGGCGGCCACTGCAAGACGCATTTCCTGGAAGTTTTGTTGATTCATCTTTTCTGGGTTATTCTGTCCTTGTGACATTACATCTCTACACAATTAAGCACAAGTAAAGCATCAACTGTAAACACCAAAGTTACTTGGCAAGGTTTCTTTTATCAGACACATCCTTTACTCTGCCAGCTTTGCTTCGTCAAATCATTGGCATGAGTCTCTGGATTTTTTCAAGTTGTGTTTTTTTTTTCTTATATGACATCCTTCCAAGTAGGTTTAAGAAGAGAGTTTAACATATATGTTTTTTTAATTAAAAGTGTAAGTACATACATTAACTTTTTCTTTAACTATAATAAAAACTTAACCTCACTCCATGTGTTATTAGGTTAAAAAAAAAATCTTTACTACATTATTTCCTACATTAACATAGAGTTGTACCATTTTCTCTTTCAGAATTTTTCCAACTGAATAGTGTGATTTATGTGTTTAAGTTCATGAATATATTATCAACGTCAGGAAGGTCAGGCCACTGTGTCAACAACTACATAAATTTATATTAAAAAAAAAAAAAAGAACCCAAAACCCTGTTGACTACTAGAATGGATCTTGCACAGCTTCTGCCAGTGAGCATTTCTATCAGTGCTATACAGGGTGAGCCCTTCCTGTTCTACAACACTACTAAACAAAGGTGTGGTATCTGTTACCCTTTGAGTTCCTAGGCCATTGGCGACGGCATAAAATTACATTTCTGTTCATACTCTCAGAAACTCATACATGTCCAAAAAGGCAAGGAATAAAATGATTTATAATGTGTGTTCACACAGTAACAGAAGACACAGAATTCAAGAGAGTTCAACCTTCAAACAAAGAACTCCCTAAGACTCAGCAGCCATCACTGGGTATTGAGCCAAAGGGAAATCAGTATGAGAAAGGCACATCTGCCCTTGAATGGTTATTTAGCTCTGTGGACAATTGCTAAGACAGTGGCGCAACCTCAGTATTTGCCATTGGATGCATGAATAAATAGAGCACATTAGAAAGGAAGCACAAGTTCCAACATTATACAGAACACTCAGTGAGCAATGATTCCTTGGATATTTCACAATACCTGGAGGAAAAGATCTTAAGTGTTCTTCAATAAAGAAATAGCAAATATTCTATAAACTAGGTATGCTAGTTATTCTAACTTAATCACTGCAGCTTAATCATATGTGCCAAATATGATAAGTACTATAGATCTACCAATTAAAAATTTAAAAGTAAAGTAAATAAAAGTGGAAATGGAAGAGGTTAAGTTATCCTAGAAGGGAAAAGCCCTATTAGGAATGTTCCAGCTCTGAGAGCAGGGATGAGTCCTAGCACCTACTCTAGGGGAAGTGGAGGGCCAGTGCCAAAGGTAAAAGCAGTAGGCTATATGGTGTATGATGTCTGCTGTATGCTGTGTGCACTGTGTGCTGTGCGGTGTGTGTTGTGTGCTGCGTGTTGTGTGCTGTGTGCTGTTTACTGTGTGCTGTGTGCTGTATGCTGTGTGGTATGTGCTGTATGCTGTGTGCTGTAGCCTGGATGCTGTGTTCTGTAGGCTGTATGTTGTGTGCTGTGTGCTGTGTGCTGTATACTGTGTGGTATGTGCTGTATGCTGTGTGCTGTAGCCTGGGTGCTGTGTTCTGTAGGCTGTATGTTGTGTGCTGTGTGCTATAGGATGTGTGTTGTACACTATGTGCTGTGTGCTCTGTGCTGTAGGCTGTAGGCTGTGTGTTGTGTGCTGTAGGCTGTATGCTGGGAAAGCTTAGGGATTCTTCAGAAGAGCACAGTAGCTGGGGCCAGGCTGCCATGTGCTCTGACCATCAGCAGGAAAGAAAAGTAAGAAGACAGGCTAGAAATGTTTAAAGGGATACAAACAAAAAAAAACCTGAGAACCAGAAAACAAACCAGCTTCTCTTCCAAGAGCACTATCTGTTTTAACAGCTGGACCTTACTGTGCATCCTGAGACACTCCATAAACCTGAAAACCACACAGATGTCACCTGTGTACACAGACTCAAGCAGACAGAAGACAGGTTCAGACATTCAATAGTCCTGGGGTGTAAGACACATGGGCATGCCCTCTGAGCTGTAGAGAAGAGATTTTTCTGTTGGAGAGGGATTGAAATGTTTCAGGGCAAGTGCTAAATGATAAAAACATATGTGTTCCATAAATAATTATATAACATCATATATATATATATATATGTGTGTGTGTGTGTGTGTGTGTGTATTTGCAGATATGAAATTAAGGGATAAAAGATGAACAACTAATAAGAAGCTGATACAATTATGAGGAAGTTAAAATATAAAACTGTATAAAAGATGAAAAGAAAAATGAAATATATTTACTGAATATTGCATACTAATAGAGGCCATGACTTTCAACCTATGAATTAAATGGCAGAGGCCTACATAAGGAGTAGAGGCATTATTTTAAGGTAATCAGTAGAAAAGTTACAAATACCCCTACATGTTCAATTGAATATTCTGTCCCTCACTTCCAAAAGCAAGTAAGCAAACATGATGGCAAAACCCAGCTATGAAAATATATCCAATAAGCATAAGATAGCACAGCATCATGGAAGTCAGCCATGTTATGCTCATCGATATACAGACATGTTTGCTTCATGATTATTAAAGAAAACCAGCCCTAGAGGACATACTTAAAGCAAATTTGGGGGTGATAAAAATAAAGTGATGGACAATGTTCTTCCGGGATAAAGAGGCAGGGTTGACAATTTTCAAATTGGACTAGCTGTAAATCAAGTCAAAAGGCATTAAGAGAAACAATAAAAATATGAATATAATGAATGATGGAAATGAAATTACATGAACAGAATCACCACAGAAATTCCAGGAAATGTCAGAAGAAATGGTCAGAATCCCACTAATAATTTGGTCCTTGAAACAGCAGCCCTAGGCTGAGAAAGACAAGTAAAGAAAACTCAAAAAAGAATATGAAACATTTACCACACAGCAAATAAGGAAGTGCCTGTGAATATGCTGTAAATGTGTCATCAAAACTTACACATCCTTGGATGGGAGAGATGGCTCACTTGATAAAGGTGCTTCCTGCCAAGTCTGACAGCCTGAATTTGATTCCAAAGTCCAGCATGGTAGAAGGAAAGAACCAATTCCTGCACATACACACTGTGGCATACACACACAGACAGAGCGCGAGAGAGACAGAGAGAGAGACAGAGAGACAGAGACAGAGAGTGTAATAACAAATCAATAAAATGTGATAGAAAAATTTAATGACTAGAGTATATTTATATAAACTGAATCAACATTATATCAATAGAAATTCTCAACATCTGTAAAGTAGAAATAGTCCAAACATTATTTGACTGTATAAATAGAAAGTAATAAGGAAAATGAGAAAGTGTCTTTTCAAACTGAAAACGTGAAAACTCCCTACTAAGCACCTGGTATAATGAGAAACACTGCATAGAAGTTCAAATTTCCTATAAAAATAATGATCACAAAATAAACACATGAGAATGCAGGCTCATAGGAGAATTCAATGCCATGAGCATTTATATCAGTATAAGTGGAAGAAGAAAAAAAAAAAAAAAAAAGGAATTAAAATACCAGCCCCAAATCATAGAGAAATAAACAATGTAAGCCACAGGCAAGTGCAAGAACAAAAAATAAAATAAAATAAAATAAAATAAAATAAAATAAAATAAAATAAAATAAAAGTGAAAATAAATAACACGAGCAGGCTGGCCTGTGTGAAGATGCTGCCATCTTCCTTGTTGTCATCATCATTGTCTTCATCATCATCATCAGGATTTTGTGACTCAAGGTCTTAGAGGCCTCTGCACTACTGCTAAGCCTCTGTGCTGTTGCTGTGGATTCAAAGGTGTGACCACAGTGAAATCCGACATGCTGACGGGCACCCAAGCCCAACTGCGGAAGGGCCGGATCCTCCTGCGTTGCTGGGATTTCGGAGAGTGGTGGCTGAAATCCTGTTTCACTGAGTTGGAGATGTGGGTGACTCTTATAGGGAGCATAGCATCATCCTGGTGCAGAATTTCTCAGGGATCACATCCGTGTGCTTTTCAGATCCTTAGCCTCATGGCCGTGTCAACCTAGCAGAGTTGGCTTGAGATGTTTGTAACCAATGAGGAACTAACCAGGTGACCCGACTAATGCAGGTAGAGCCCTCTATCTGTGTATACAAAGCGGCTAGGCTCTGGGGGTAAGTCTTGGGACTTGTGGAGAGTCCTCCTTGCTAGCCATCTTGACCTAAGACAGGTTAGGACATGGAGGGTGGGGCATCCTCCCTGCAAAGACTTCTGCCTGCCTTTGTTGAGTTCACCGTGAAGATGAAGTTGGGTAGCACCTGGGTTGGGCCTAGTTTGACCTGAACTTCAACCAACCTACTGTCACAGAGTCTTCCTTAGTTATCATAAGCCCCAGTTCACCAGAATCTCAAGCTTCCACCAATAGGTAGGGTACACTAAACAGGACTGGAGAGATGCCTTAGCTGTTAAAGGCTAGGTATACACCCAAAATACAATATACAGGATGCTGTAAGCCAAGTAGCTCCAGGGAAGGCAGGAGCACTCATGAAAGTTGCCAGTCTATAGCTGAGGGCCATGTAAATAAATGTCTATTTTAACTTAAAAGGAACTATATGCCCATGAACATTTATATCAATAGGAATGAAATTGTTTTTTAAAAAAATAGGAAAGACAATGCCAATCCAGAATCCTAGGGAAAGGAAACAGGGTAAACACCAGGCAAGGGAGGTGCAAGTCAAAGGAGGAGGAAGGTGGGGGGGAGCAAAGGAGCTTTTAGAGGAAATAGAAAAATAAATTAAGATGCTTTGTTTGTGGGTGAATGGCTTACTAATTTACCTAGAGATAACTTGCCTAAATATGCACAAAAGAAATAGCCAGTAAAAGATGCTGTAGAGACTATTTTAAGAGATAATTTTATACAACTCTATGAAACAATATAGAGATGAAATGATAGTAATTTCCTAGTAAATTTAATTGGTCAGATTTCATCGATTAAATATAATTAGGTCAAGCCAACTAATTTGCATAGAAGGAAGTTACCTTATCTGTGTAGCAAATAGTCAATTGTCCTCACATGACCTCCAACACAAAATAACCCTAATCCCTCATGAATTGTTTCAGAGTATAGAAAGTAAGGAACACTCCTAGATTTTCTTGCAAAGAAGCTATGACACAGATGCCTAAATCCAATGATGATGATAAAAAGAGAACCAATTGATTACTGCTCCCTACAGGATCGGAAGAGGCTGAACATTCCACTTCCGGGACATAGAGTGGACTGAGCTAGAAAACCCAAAGGGTCAGTTTCCAAGCACAAGGCAGGGTGCACAGTGCTGGGGACACCCGAGCTTGGGTAATTCACAACATTGCAGTAAGGGGGACTGGTACTGAAGTGTCTAGAGAGATCTAAGGGACAGGCTTCAATCCTGATTCCTACAAAGAAGTTTAGCTGCCCTTGCTCCACATCAAGGCCATTACCTGATCCATACAGACTTAAGGCAGCTGGGCCTCCCCACCATCCAATTGTAAGTGTCCCACGTTCTTCCATTTCCCTCCTTTCTTATCAGTTACTTGTGAAAAGCAACAGGGAAACAGCTAGCAAGCTTGTTGGCCTAGCTCTCTGATGGAACACACTTCTACAGAAGAGGGAAAAAAAAAAACCAGTTTGACTTGCTTTTACTTTTAAAAACACAGCATCGTTAAAGGGGAGTCATAAAAAAGGTCAGATGATTGTTTCAAATTAACATGAGAATCTTATTCCAGATAAAGGGCAGCACACAATTTGATTTCGGCTTTACTTTAGACTTGTCAGCTTCCTGGTGGTTTCCTGACAAGGAAAATATTTAGTAGAGGACTGCTATAGAAACATCTCTTTGGGTTCAGAGGTTAAGAGCACTATCTGCTCTTCCAAAGGTCTTGAGTTCAATTCCCAGCAACCACATGGTGGCTCACAACCATCTATAATGTGATCTGATGCCCTCTTCTAGTGTGCAGGCACACATGCAGGTAGAATACTATATAAATAATAAATAAATAACTCTTTTAAAAAAAGATTTGGCATGTGACTTTAGAAGCCGTTTCCCTGTGCTTCCCACAGAACAGAAGTGTCCCCATTGCTAGGGACTTGTGAGACGTTCCCTCCTCAAGCTTGAGCACTCAAATCTCCAGAGCCTGGGTGAGCCATATTCAAGAATGAGAAACACTTCTCCAGATTCAAGACAGCATCTGAAAGAAAACACTGGAAAGGATGAATGGGAGAAAAAAATGTGTTTCAAAAAAGGATAGAAGGAGACGGAGAGATGACTGGTGTGAAAGTATTTGCTGCTCTTCCAGAGGACCCAACTTCAGCTCCTAACACCCACCCACATCAGAAGCACACAGATGATTGTAACTCTAGCTCCAGGAGATTTGTCACCTTCCTCTGGCCCCTAGAGCACCTTCACATATTATCACACATGCTGGCACACACAAACACATGCACACACACACACACACACACACACACACACACACACGATATGCATCTCACACAGAAGTACAATGCAGCTTGTCCTGGTGGCTGGCTATGGGTAAGCCAACCCCAAATGCATGAATGGGGGAGAGCTGGTCTCTGCCCTGTGGCACCTCAGCACATGAGGCATTCAGGAAGATCTGGTCTCAGAGTCATGAGAGCATAAGAGCTGGCCCTGCCCCTCACTGGCTTCAGCTGATAGTGCTGGGCCAGTAATGTTGGCCCTGACCAAGGGAGCAAAGATGCGCTAGCCAGGATAGCAAAAGTTAGAGAGAACATGGTCCTCAACAGCCATGAGGTGGCATGGGTGAAGGGCAGATGCCCTCCTCCCTCACCATTTGAGGCAGTGCAAAGAGCTGGCCCTGACATCATGAGATGTCCCTCACTAGCTGCAGCACTTGGGCCCCGTACCTCACCTGGGCAACACAATGGAGCTAGCCCTGATGGCAAAGGCACAGGTGAGCCAACCCTGAAGGCAGGAGAGTAGGAAAGCTGGCCCTGTGTCTTGCCAGTAGTGGCCTAGCCAGAGCAGTGCTCAAGAGCCAGCCCCAGTGGTAAAAATAAGGGAGAGCCAGTGCACTGACTAGCTCCGCTGCCACCCAGTTGCAGGGCCAACTCAGAGTGGTATCTTCAATATTGATGGTGTCACAGAAGTCAGAGATCTGGAACCAGACTGGTGACTCATTGCAATGAATTATGCTAGCAAAAATGTGTGGACAGAAGGATATACTGTAGAACACATTGTGGCATAATACAGCTTCCATGACAAGACGTTTTCTATGCTTTGCTTTTGTTTTTGTTTGTTTATTTGTTTTTTATGAGCGGGGGGGGGGACAAAGGTGAAGGTCAGATATATATGAGGGGATAGGCAGATAAGCAGGACTGGGGTGCATGATGTGAAACTCACAAAGAAATCAATAAAAAATAAAATCAAATCTTTTAAAAATGGGTGTCAGAGAGGGGAAATGGGTTTTAAGACTGGAGCATTGCAAAAAATCAGGCCAAAAGGCAGCTCATGGTGACTGACTGTAGCTGACACCACACAGCTGCATTGCTGCTTATTGCAGAATAATTTAAATTGGTAAATTATAGTAATATTTCAATTAGACAAGAGAAAATCAATAGAAATCCTGCTGTTAGAACCCTCCAAGATTTTTCCTGACTGTGCTTTTAAATGAAGCTATCCATCTGACTCTGTTTTCTCTCTTACAGTGTGGTAGATTTAGAGTCTTTCCCCAAAGTTTCCTTTGTCACTAACCTGGGCATTTCTCCAAGCCCAAAGATAGCTGGGAAATTATACACTCTTCCTACATGCTTTTCTTTTTTAAGCAACTAGATCTGGCTTTCATCTGAAAAGTCTCAGCCCTTTTGCTACATGTAGCATGGTGTTGTTGTTTTCAATACACTCACCTCGCAGTCTCAATCAAAATAGAAAGCCTTCAAAGATCTGAGCTCATCAGGGTACAAGTAAGAGCATATTTATGAGATTCTCTTACTGAACACAGTCAGAATTGTGTAAGTATATGCTATAGATAGAACAATAGAGATGTAAAAGCACCTTAAAAATCCAACCCCTGAGAAAGCGGTCACTAATACAGAGTACTGTCACTGCTGTAAATGATGTGGACATAAAAATGAAACTAATAAAATAGATAGAGATACCATATATGGGATAAAAAGGCAGCCCTTATGTGCAACACAGAGACGCCAATATAACTTATGGTTAAAGATAAGAAAGTTGCCTAAACGTCCCTCAGTGAAAGAATGGATAGAGAAACTGTGGTACATTTACACTATGGAATACTATTCAGCTATTAAAAACAAGGAAATCTCAAAATTTGTGGACAAATGGATGGAACTAGAAATGATCATACTGAGTAAGTTAACCCAAAAGCAGAAAGACGCACATGGTATATATTCACTTATAATTGGACACTAGCCCAAAATGGATGTCCCATGAAAGTCTTCACTTAGCAGGAGATTGGGATAGTTGTGAGGACATCCTATCGGGACTCTAGACAAGAGAAGTATGGGAGAATGGGGAAATGAGAGGACTCAGAGGGTTCTAGAAACCTACAAGAAGAACATCATTATGGGTGGATCTGGACCCAGAGGAGTCTGCTCAAACTATTGTACCAACCAAGGACAATACATGCAGTAAACATTGAACCCCTACTCAGATCTATCCAATGGACAGGACATTATCCACAGTTGTGTGGAGAGCAGGGACTGACTCTAACATGAACTCTGGTGCCCCATATTTGACCACTTCCCCATGGTGGGAAGGCCTGGTGGCACTCAGAGAAAAGATAAGCAGGTTACCAAGATGAGACTTGATAGATAACCTATTACCATATAGTGAGGGAGGATGCCCCCCTCAGTCACAGACCTCGGGGAGGGGAATAGGGTGAAAGTAGGAGGGAGGGAGGAATGGGTGGATAAAAGTTAGGGGGAAACAATTTAGATGTAATATGAATAAATTAATTTTTAAAAACTAAGAAAGTTCATGTAATTTCAGTAACTAGACTGTTCCCTCTCAACAACACAATAAGTGAGTTACAGAAATGCTGAACATTTAAATATCTGATTGGAAACAATAGTAAAAGGTAACTGTGTTTGAGATCTCTGAAAAAAATTAATATCCCTTCAAAGACAAAAAAAATGATAGAACCTCATGGTTTTACAGTAGGATTTCAACAATATCCCACCCATTCTTTTTTTTTTTTTTTTACTATGTATTGAGCCCAGGGCCTTTTTCCTGATAGGCAAGCACTGGGCTACGGAGCTTTATCTCCAGCAGAAGATTCCATGTTCTTTTCATCTGGTCTATTTTACTGTTAAAATCTCTAGGGTTTTTCTCCCTTCGTAAACTCACTTATCACTTCTGTACCTATCATAAACTCCCCCACATATTTTTTTTCCTTATTCTGTGTTCATGATCTACAAAAATATACCTCTGTATATCTTTTTATTGAAAAGACAGATTTTTCAATATTTTTAGTTTTAAAAACTCAGTAAATGCAAAACAAACAAACAAACCACTCAGTAAATGCCTGAAACATATACAGGAAGTCTTCCTGCCTCTGCAGTCAACCTGCACATCTGGCTTCATCGCATCCTGTCTGAGCAAGGTAGGATGCCCGGCCTTATCTCTCTGCTGAGCTGACTCCCTCTCCATCCATTGCTCATACATCTTCCTGAAAGGAGTATGTCTGCTCATTCCTTTGGGGCATGCTAATTCAGCACTAGTTCTGTCACTACACAGAATAGCTACTTTATACCAGTTTTTCAGAATATATGGTGCTTTGTGGACTACGGCGATGTCTGTGCTAAACAAAACTCTTTGTTTCATATGACACAGAATGTATTGATTTTGAACAGCTGTCACTAAAACTAAAGTCTTCTTATGGAACAATTAGAAAACTTTCACAGAGTGGTTTTCAAGTTGCAGCTAAATAAACATCACCGGAAGAGAACATGCTCACAGATCATCGCTCTGTAATACAAAAGTCTCAGTGGACCCTGGAAACTATAATTGGCCAAAGCAAAGGAACAAAACATGGGTGGGGTTACCTTCTCCTAGACTGGAGAGTTGAAATTGTTGTTCAAGTCAACAGAGGCGAAGAAGTACCCTAGGCATACATGTGTGCTCACACAGGTTACAATCGAGAAGCATGACTCAACTATAAGCAGATTACTTGATACAGTGACTAGATGTTCAGGCCAGACAAAGTGGTGACCACCTGCAATGCCAACACTTAGGATTGTGAGTTCTAGGTTAGCACGGGCTGCTTAGCAAGATGTTATCTCAAGAGAGAAAGGAAAGCAAAGTAAAACAGGTTTGATGTTTGCATTCAGTGTTAAGACCTATGAGTGAGGCAGGCATTAACCAAATAAGCGCATACATTATAAACTGCTAAGAAGATGCTGTGCAGCAGGATACTGGGATAAGCACCATTTGTTCTGTAGAGTATGTGAACACTGCCTTAGATATATCTAGGGAGACATGCACGTCCACCTCAGGACGTTAGTGTTCAGAGTGTCCGAACTTAGGCCCTGTTGAACCAAGATATAAGGCAGAAAAACTGGGCTAGTGACAGATCGGAGATGGGCCCTGGAGAGGGAAATGGGATATCTGCATGCGAATTATAGGAGTTCACAGAGGCCTTTGGGGAATTCATCAATTAACTTTGCAGTGGGCCTGTCTCTGCGGTACTGTTTCCGACTTCACTGGATTTGGGACGTTTTCGTTCAGCACCGTTCCCATTCCTTCTCTTGAATACAGTAGGAGACAAAGGAGAAATGTAAAATGTGGCCTCACTGTGCGTGTGAGTAAACTGACGAGATGAACCCATGCAGCAAGCACACAAAGCCTCACTAAAAGAAAAGCTTCACAAATGAACGGTAATGGAAAAAAGATGGGCAGGAAAGGCAGACAGAGGCAGCTGGTACAGTGACGTCTGGAGGCAGATAGCAACAGGAGGGATGGCTTCCTTGGTGTCGTCACCAAGAGCTTTTACAGTGTGTTTACACTTTTGTATGCAATATTGTTACCAGGGTGAATGTGGTGGGTGATAATAGCCCCATAACCTCATATATTTGAATGCTTTGTCTCTAGTTAGGGGAACTCTTTGGGGAGGATTAAATAGTGTGACCTTGTTGAATGACGTGTGTCATTGGAGGTGGGTTTTGAGGTTTCAAAAGCCAACACTAGGCCCAGGATCAGGCACACATTCTGTCTCTGTCTCTGTCTCTGTCTCCCTCCTTCAGTCCCTCCCTCTCTCCCTCCCTCTTTCCCCTCTCTCCAGCCTGCAGATCAGGACACAGTGCTCTCAGCTACTGCTTTAGTGCTGTGCCTGTCTGCTTCCCACAATGATAATCTCAGGCTAACCCTCTAAAGCCATAAGCAAGCCTCCAAATGCTTTCCTTTGTGATAGTTGCTTTGGTCATGATGTCTCTTCACAGCAATAGAAAATTAGAGACAAGTGTCTCTACTCCAAAAGGCGAAATTACAGAAAGGGAGTTTTTGCCTAGAATATACTAATGCAGAATTTCACCAGCAGTTATGACAACTTCCCGGCCACTAAGACTAACAACTTGGTCAAGCTACCTAATGCTCTGCCCAATACGTGGAAAGGTAATCAATCATGTAAGAACTCTTCCTTCTCAGCTCCACAGAGGCTTCCAATAGGTCAGCATTTTGCTTTAAATCTCCAAAGAAGTAAAATGGTGCCATCTAGTGGCTAATGTGCAAAACTACTGCAAACAGCACCATAATATCCTGTTACCCTAAAGCCGCCCAAAAAGCGCAGGCAGCGAGTGTGCTAAGGCATGGCACACTTCTATGATCTACAAGCAGAGCACAGTCACATGACACAAGCAAATATTTCAAGACTTCAAATTCTCAACTACACTAGGTTGAGATCTTTCTGTTTGTTCGCTGTCTTCCGAGACATGGTTTTTCTGTGTAGCCCAGGCTGTCCTCTGCTACCTCAGGTCGGCTGAGGCCAGCAGAGGTCTGGGGATTGTTTACCTCCTATCTCAGATGATCTGTTTCTCCAACCAAGGGAACTGACAGAAACGCACGGGAACTTACAGGGTCACACAGTAAAGACAACCACAAGTGGCCACCACACTAAAACAAGGGGAGCTGAAGGCCATCTGGCAGGAATCCCAGACACTGGCGCTAGGGCCACACCCAGCCTTTCCTAAGTATTCTATGCTGACACGCCTCTGGACTGGACAGATAGATCCCAGTGATTTCCCAGTTTCCCATTTAGGCTGGAGGCTTTGGGAGCTTCTGGATCGACAAGACAGAGGCAGGAGAAGTTCGTGGGGCCCTGGAACATCTCAGGGTGTACACTCCCTAGGAGCTGTCATTTCTCAGGGCTATCAGGCCAGACAGGATCGCCCCCGCCCCCGCCCCCGCCCCCGCACCCACCCTGGGAGTCCAGGCATCACAGTTTCTGAAAATACCGCTGGTGCCTCCAAAATGTTGCAAGGTGAGTCCACCAGAGAGCACACGGACACCCTTAAAGCAGACTCAAAAGGTTGCATTGCCAGCCAGGGGCCGTAGAGGGACCTTGCCCAAATCATGCAGCCCCAAGCCTTACAGTTCTTAGCCTTTTGTGCACCCAAACCACATCCTGGTTAGAACACTTCTGTCAGCAAGAAGCAGAACTATATAAGCAAAAAAAAAAAAAAAAAAAAAAAAAAAAAAAAAAAAAAAAAAAAAAAAGCAGGCTTAGTACCTGCAGGGACTTTTCACTGGAGGCCTTACTGGCCACATCCCGGAACCATTGACTTTGCCTTTGCTCCTGTTCTGGCAAGTGGGATAGGTCTTTGTTCAAGTTTTTGGCTGAGTTGCTGCCCAGCTGCTGGGTTCCAAGGCCAGATGGTGCATCTACCATGGCGTCAGTTGTGCTAAGGTCTAGGGACCTTAGCTCTTTTTCTGCTCTGAGCCCCAGTAAGACTTGAT
This sequence comes from Acomys percivali, assembly GCA_907169655.1. Taxonomy (NCBI): domain Eukaryota; kingdom Metazoa; phylum Chordata; class Mammalia; order Rodentia; family Muridae; genus Acomys; species Acomys percivali. The sequence continues at coordinate 38,915,781 of OU015750.1, read as the reverse complement.
TCTACATCCACATAGGCTTTTCCTTTTGAAAAATAAATCTACTTACTCCTTTCCATCTCTATAAGAAGGACACCGTACATACACCATGCTTAGTGCATGTATGAACGAATAAATAATTGAATGGGAATTAGAGGATAAAGTGAATGGGTAGGTATAGAAAGAGAGTTTCCTTTCTCCTTTATTTAAACAAAAGTAGTCTCTGCTTTACACGTATAGATGCCCCCAAGGCCCTTGCTTAAGGTTTAAGTAGGAAAGGTCAGGAAGCCCACACCGGCACTTACACACAAAAGCACAGAGAAGAAATGCTGAGAAGGTTGAGGTAGGTTGCTGAAATCCTTGCCTATGAAGCATAGTCTTCTGTGGGCCATGGAGTTAAATTGATGTCAGGTTCTTCCTGGAATGTTAATATCAATTCTATAAACAATGGCCTTAGATTGCCACGAAGAACTACATCGATCCCTTGATTTTGCTTCTGTGCCTGACACTGTTCCTGGGTCAGGTACTCAAAAATTACTGGCTGTGATCCAGTGATGTTATTTGTGACATAATGTGGTGGTTACTATTTTCTGACTTTATTTTGTGTGGATGGATATGTTGTCTGTGTGCATAACTGTGCACCCTGTGTGCCGGTTGCTCAGGGAAACCAGAAGAGGGTATCCCCGTTCCCCTAGAACTGAAAAGCCAAACAGTTGTGAGCCACTTTGTGGGTGCTGGGAGTCAGAGCTGAGCCCTCTGAACTAACAGCCATTGCTCTTCATCTCTAAGACGTCTCTCCATTCCCATAAAGACGGAGTCACCTACCTGCCTGCTTCATACTTGGAATGCCTCAGCTTTACCCTTGCAGCAGCAAGCTGGGGATGGCCTTCTGCAGCAGGCATTTATAAGGGGCCCTAGGCTTTTCCAGACAAACTTCCGTTTGTCTCCCTCTACTGCTGGTTGGCTAGTTTCCTGCTCCTCAGCCCCATTCCTACAAGCTCTGCACCTAGACTGTCATTTCCAGAACCAGCCCTTCTATGGTAACTTGATGTCATCACATTAAACAGAGTGCAGCAGAATCTACCCCTCCCTGTTAGCATTATAGACTAAGTAAAAAGGGATTCCTGATTCCACCTGGGCACAATGACAACTGGGGGACATGGCTGTCTTTCTCTAAAGATCATTTGGGTATTGGGAAAAGTCAGACACAGGAGGAAAAAGTCAACCATGGCATGTTTAGATAAACACACACACACACACACACACACACACACACACACACACACACACACTGTTCTAATTTCCAAGCTTCTCTAAAGGTAAAAGAAATGTTTGAACCTGGTCTCCTAATGCTGCCCCTTTCCTGCATCAGGGTGCTCATCCTTGTATCTTACAGAGTTCTACTGGTCTTTTTGCTGATTATTTTTTCCCCTAATTTTGCTTGCGGCCTCTTTCAGTGTCTGACATTTCTGATCTCCTCCATTACCCATTTCTAAAACAATACCCTTTCTTCCCAAAGCTAAATACTAGTTGTTAAGAAGCCGAGAAATTTCCACTTTGGGCAGAAAGTATGGATTCGATTAAACAATAACATGTATTGGTAAAAATATGTCTTGGCAAGAAGATGATCTTATAATGTTAAAGTAACTACTGTTTTCCTGTGAACATTATGAAATGTATGGCTTACACAATCAGTGCTCATAACAGACACTGACTGATTATGCTCTCTATGACTGACTATGCTCCCTATGACTGGTTGTGCTCTCTATGACTGACTATGCTCCCTATGACTGGATGTGCTCCCTATGACTGGCTGTGCTCCCTATGACTGGCTGTGCTCCCTGTGACTGGCTGTGCCCCCTGTGACTGACTGTGCTCCCTATGACTGGCTGTGCTCCCTATGACTGGCTGTGCTCCCTATGACTGGCTGTGCTCATTATGACTGGCTGTGCTCATTATGACTGGCTGTGCTCCCTATGACTGACTTGCTCACTATGACTGAC
>OU015750.1:38852429-38868170 GCA_907169655.1 Acomys percivali | reverse complement strand
CAAAATCCACAAATACAGTATACTCATTTTTTCTTTAACACTAAAATTATTTCTTAATGGAATCAGTCCTTGCTGTAAATTTTACAAGGGCAACAGCTCTATTGTACAACACGATGATTAAAATCTTAAGCTCTGGAGTGAGGCTGGCATTTAAATCCTGTGTCCTGCACCCTGTGGTCCTTGTAAGCCATTTGACCCTATGGAAATTATTTGGTAACATTACAATTAGACAGTGGCTTGTCTCTAGATTTCTTGGAGACAAACCTTGATTTCCAGGCTAGCATCAACCTTGCTGTGGGACAGAAGATGACCTTGACCTTCCTGTTGCTTCTACCGCCTGGGTGCTGAGATTATATGCATGGGCCACCATGTCTCATCCATGTGTGGCTAGGGACTGATTACACACAAGGTTTGTATATGACAAGCAAGCACTCTACAACTGAGCTGCATCTCCAGACCTCTATAGTTTTTCTTTTGCCTGTTTGTACATTACTGGCTCTCACTGCATAGTTCTGGTTGGCCTGGAAGTTGCTAATGTAGACCAAACTGACCTCAAACTCACTGGGAGATCTACATGTCTCTGCCTGGGAAGTGCCAGTGTTAAAGGCATGCACCATCATACCCAGCCTCCTTTGCCTTCTTAAATTCTCCGATGAAGTGTTCAGATCAAGAGGTAGTGAATGTTAGGCGTCCTTTTACTGCAAGCAAGGTGGGGACTCCTAAGCTCACTCTCATCTGCCACACCTAGGAGGGTCACAAAGCGCATTCCAAAAACAATTCTGTATTGTTGAAGACACTGAGGTCATGAGACCCTTGTATTGTTTTCTTGGAGTTTTCTCACAGGCACTCAGATTTCTCCTCCCACAACTCTATTCTTGCACCATGCTCTGACACCCCAGCATGGTGGCACTTGCCTATAATCTCAGCACTCAGGAGGTTGAGGCAGGGAGATCAGGAGTTCAAAGTCATCCTTGGCTACATGGCAAGTTGGAGTCAGCCTTGGCTACGTGAAACTTTGTTTTAGAAGCAATTCTCTTTTTCTCAAAGACAATTCAAAGCATGCAAAGCCTTTGTAGCAAATGCTTTCCAACATGATTTGTGTTTTGTTTTGTTTTGTTTCACGACAGACTTTTCCTTAGTTTTGTTGATAAAAGGAGGTGCCCTCTCTGGAACAGACTCCTACCAGTCCTTAGTTAACAAGACCTTCGGTTTTCCAGGGTACATGCTGCTCTCTGCCCTGCAGTTTATGTACCCTTTCATAGGTAAGATGGCTGTGAAGACTGATGCTACAATAATTGGTACCAACATGGTTCTTTCTGAATTAACACCAGCAGCCTCAATGGGCATTTGAGAGCCATCAGAGAAAATTACTAGTTGGTGTGTTTTCCAAATTAAGTGTTTGCATCTTAACTATTTTTTTCTTTTTCTTTTTTTCTTTCTTTTTTCTTTTTTCTTTTTGTTATTCTTTTGACATAGTCTGTGAGCATTTTTCTAAAATAAATGGGGATTTGGTTAATGTTTTGGTTTTCTTTACCTGTGCTGCTCTCTTTCTTTCTCTCTCTCTCTCTCTCTCTCTCTCTCTCTCTCTCTCTCTCTCCCTCTCTCCCTCTCTCCCTCCCTTCTCCTGTCCCTCCCTTTATCCTTCCGTCCCCCTTTCTCTGCAGTGTGTATATACATATATACATATATATATATATACACAAATATCACACACACATGTATACATTCATACACATGCACTCACATGTACATGCACAAACACACACACAAATGCACACAAACACACAGGCATACTCACAATGATTTGGGATTTAAAGTGAGTAAGATAAGTAATAAGTCTCTTTTAAGTCTCAATACAGTTGGTTTTTGTTTTGTTTTTGGAAACAACGATTTGAGGGAGCTGGGTACCAATATTAGTACTACAATGATGAAAATGTTTCCCACTTCTTAATTAGATAAACTGTTCATATAACTGAGTGACCAGATTAACTTCATTTATAAAACATATTATTAATTATTTGAGAATTTCAAACAATATTGATTTTTATCTTATATTAAAATCAAAGAAACTACAGTTGAGAATAAATCCATACTTCCTCTCAGAAACATAAAAATATACTTCCTTCAAAAGCCTTGCATTTTCAACTGGGGGCATTTTGCAGAGCTGCCTTCTAATTTTACTATGGTTATTTGCTTTTTTAAGTTTAAGCAGCATTCATGTATTCCTGAAAAGGCGTTTGGAAACTAACCCTCAACGAGGGGATTAAGGGGAAAATGGGAGGGAGGGAAGAATGGGGGGGATACAAGGGAGGGGATAACCATTGAGATGTAATGTGAATAAATTAATAAAATAAAATTTAAAAAATATTTTAAAAAATAATAATAAATAAAAAAATATAGATCTTAATAAAAAAAAAACAATAAAATAAACCACATTTTAAATGAGTGCCAAAACTCAGTACTTGAGAGCATTCTGGGATCAACCAATTTGTAAAGTAAAAATCTTCTTGAAGCTCAAGTTGACACAGTGGCATAAATCTGTCATGTTATCATTAATCTATCCATACTAGAAATCATATGCAATACATGTTACAATTTATGTAAGCATTTAGAAAGTAATAACTGCTAGTGTTCAGAATACACAAGATAAGATACGTACAGGCTTATAAATGACCATGCTTGTCATCATGTTTTCAGCTGTGATAAGTTACAACATCATAACTAGAGATACTTTGAGCAAAGTTTTTCAAAGGATCCCAGGAGGTAGGTAAAAATGAGAAATCTGATGGGTTTGAATAAGCTTATTTTGTGTGGCTATCATGTAATTCATTAAACATGTATAGATGAAATATTTGAATGAAGGGCTTGACCACCTCACAGACCTTGCAGCTCCCATGATCTGCATCCATCCTAGACCACAGGTCTAAATTAGCTTTTAACTAATGGTTAAAAGTTGCTATTTTTCTCCAGACTGGTGGTACATTGCTTTGTTAATTCCAACACTCTAGAAACAGAGGCAGATGGATCTCTGAGTTCCAGACTTAGCTGGTCTACAGAATGAGTTCCAGGACATACAGGGGTAAAAATAAACAAAAAACAAACAAACAAAAATGTTATTAGCTTTCATAAACTTCCTACTGATTTCTCTGTAGGTTTTTTTTTTTTTTTTTCAGATTACCCATGTAAATGCCACCAAAAACCATGTAGTTTTCTGAGTCTGGTTTCTTGCACTAAGCAGCTTGTATGTAGCTGAGATGTGGCACTCTCTGTGGCTCTGTCAGGAGCCTGCTTATATTTCTATTGTTAAGGGTATTCTATACTGTGGAAATACAAAAAACTAGTGCATCACTCAGCTAAGAGACATGGGTATTGCTTCCATTGTGGGGCAATTGTACATGTATCACAAACCCACTTCCTGTTCAGCATGTCACCATGCCATGGCTATGAGGATAATTCAGAAACCATGAGTATGGTTGCTTGTAGTATAGGAGCAGAGAAACTGATTTCAAGGCTATTGGGACTGGAGAGATGGCGTTTGGTTAAGAGCATCCACTTCTCTTGCAAAGGACTAGGGTTCAATTCCCAGCATCTACGTAGTGGCTCACAACACCCGCTTCTGGCTTCCATGGGCCTTAGTCATACACATGATGCACAGACATACATACAGCAAAACAGCCATGCACATCAAATAAATAAATATTTTTCTAAAGAGGCTACTCATAGGAATGTAAAAGTCTATGCCAACATATAAAGTATAGGCTTATTCTTGGCTTATTTTGTATTTATGTTTTTGTGGCGTTTCTATTGTAACATGACTCTTTTGTTCATTAACCCCAAATCATCTTTATATGCGATTTATGTTTTTAAACTCATTGTTCATAATATATTACCAATGTGTCATTTATATTTGTACACTAAATAACATTCACTATATTTTAGTTGATCCTGGAAATTTCTTTATTAGTCGACACTTCATTATTGTGGTTTCAACGGTCACAGTTACTCTGCCTTTGTCATTGTACCGAGATATAGCAAAGCTTGGAAAGGTAATTTTTACATTTTAAAGATTTATTTCATTTTGTTTTTTATGTAAATGGGTATTCTGCTTGCATATATGTATGTGGACCTTGAGCTTGCAGGAGCCAGAAAAAAGCAACAGATCCCCTGGCACTGTAATGTTTACAGAGGCTTGTGAGCTGCCAGGTAGGCACTGGGAATCCATCCCAGGTCCTCTATAGGAGCAGCAAGTAATCTTAACCACTGAGCCATCTTCCCAACCCTGCTTTTACATTTTAAATAGGCTTAAGTTTGAGGATCTATAGTCAGTTCAACTATAGTTACAAATATGCTTGAGCTGTGATTAGCTCACCTAGGGAAACTGATGCTTAAATGTAAATAACATACATTCTTCCTTTTCCACTTCTAAAGTAGATAACATGATATATAATGGACTTTAAATTTAGAAAATACAAAGAACTATATCTAAAGCAAGTCCACTTTATCAGAAATTGTCTCATCGTTTTTGTAGATAATTTAAGTAGTTAAACTAAGCATGACAAAGAAATGTGAAGTGTTTGAAGAGCTAAATGTTTAATCTTATTTTTAGCACTGTACAATATATACTTGTAACAAACTTTCTGTGTCCTCACAGTCTATATTGTTGTGTGTTGTATATCAGTTGAAAGAAACGGTAAATAAAATTATATGTAAGGATTAATCATTTACATGATATAAAATATTTTTATTTATAAATTTAAATGTCTATTATGCATATTTTCCACCCAGTGAATTTAAATACCAATTTTTTGATTGATCAATTGTTGAAAATTTGGCCAATGATACTAAATTCTTTCTAATAAAGTTAACTAAATAATTATTTGGCTCACCACATAAACTTATTTACATAGACTACCTTTTTTCTCCCTGTATTTTATTCCTTTACTACCAAGGAATGTTTCTATTTCACCCAAGATATAATTAGTACCATATCTACATAGTGGAACAGTCTGATGTTTTTAAAGGGTTAATCACATGATCCTTTTATGGTCTGTTTTAAAAATTGCAACAATCAGCCACATTTCCCTGTGTCCTTTGATGTTCATATAGCATATCCAGTGATGAGGTTCCTTCTTCCATGCAGAGTTGCACATAGAGCCAGCATGCTGGAGTGTTCTTACCACCAGGCCTTCCATGCCTAAGATCTATCTAGAAACAAGCAAGGGTGTAGTGAAAGGAGACCAGATATGGCGGAGCATACCTGCAATCCCAGCATTTAGGAGCTGGAGGGTGAAGCAGGAAAATCTCTAGGATTTTGAAGCCAACCTTACCTACACATAATTCTAGGCCAGCCTGGGCTACATAGTGAGATCTTGTTTCCAAAAACTTAGTAACAATAGTGTATTAAAAGGAAAGTTTTTATATGTCAGTTATCTGTTTATATCAATGATGTAGCATTTTTTTTCACTTCATAAGTTCAGTATAGATACATAAATGCTATTTTCTGAGAGTAGAAAGCAAAACATTCATGAAAATAGCAATAATTAACATATTAATTTCCTACATGTCCCTTGAAGGTGTCATACTGAAATCCCAGTGAACAAAGCACAATGCAGGCTCTCTCTAGAGTAAACCTCTTGCATTTGAATCCACACGCCTGTCACCTTCTAGCTATGTGAACTTCAAGTTGGTAATTTTTCTCTCTGTTCCTCATAAGACCAGGAACTCATCAGAGACACTTATTTCAAATTAAACATTAAAAACTTAGAACCCAATGTTAATGATAATCACATGAAATAAAAGCAATCTGAGACCTTTTTTTTTTTTTAACTTGCCATAGAAACTATCTCAAATGTGCTTATCCATTTTAAATGAAGTAGCGAAACATAACCCTAATGTAATAAGTTGTACAGAGCACAGGCACCCGCACAGCAGCTTGTGTTTTAACCAGATGAAATAGGCACAGTGCTGAGAGGAAGACAAAGAACAGACTTAGAAACACAGGGCAAAGGGCAAACTGCACCCAAAGCATAGACTAACAGAGCTAGAGAGCAGAGAAGAAAAGGCAGACATTACAAAAAGGAATGGAGTTGAGTGCGTGCATGTTATGTTAAAAAGATGGGGGAGATAAAAATACAGGAAGCAATTATAGATAGGAAGCAGCTTAATTCACTACTAAAATAGGACCTGAAGAAAAACAGATAATTCACGTTTACTTTTACAAATTGAAAGTCCTCACTTTGTATCCTGTGCAGGAAGTAAGTAAAAGCCCTTAAAGCTTTGATGCAAAATCACAGTGGACGCTTGATCCTCTGTTTGTGGCTCAGGGACAATGATTATGATCTGATAAGTAGTTACATACCTACAAGTATATAGACTGACCTATAAGTTTATAAGCCACTGAGGGAACTAGATAAAAACAATCTATGAATATGTTCACACATTTTTTTAAATGATACACTGTTTGGAATAAATTATCTGCATCTTGTTCTGATAATGTCGTCACATTTCCTTCTGCAGATCTCTTTCATTTCTACAATTTTGACAACTGTAATTCTTGGCATTGTAATGACAAGGGCAGTTTCCTTGGGGCCAAACATGTAAGTGTTGTTGTATCTTTGTCTTTATATCAATATTTGCTGACATACAGCATATTTAGAAACATACGAAAACTAAAGAAGTGAAGCAATATATGCCTACAATCCCAGGGCCCAGGAAGAGGAGACAGCCAGGTCAAGAATTCAAAGTCATTTTCAGCTATGCAGCAAGGTCAAGACCAGATCGTGATGCAGGAGTCTCTGTCTCAAAATAGAAAATAAGAAAGGAAAGAAGGAAGAAAGGAAGAGGTTATATACACATAGCAATAAGAAAAACCATGCAGCTAATACCCGGAAGAATCAGAGAATGGATTACAGTCAGTAAATACACTGAGGGACCTGAAATTTACTAAACAACAGAAAATTAGTTTAAGCCATGTCTTAAGGAAAGCAAGGAATACTGTATCTGCTATGAATGGTCTCTAAGAGGGGAAAGAGGAGACTCAATGAATAGATCTGATTGATAGTGCAGTGCACAGGTAATTTGTATCTCTCTTGATTAATTCTTGCTTTGTAAAGTTGCTTCCTAGTACATAAGCTTATGAAAAGCATCTTAGCTTGCCATGAAATAATGTCAAAAAAATTGTGACTCAAGTAGGTATAAAATCTGAGACTAGGGTGCCAACATGGTTTGATTCAGGAGAGTCTCTTGTCCCCTTGCTACAGGTCCTCACATGGCAACCAGCTCTGGTGTTGCTGCCCTCCTCACCTCACCTGGGATTTATTACCTCCCAAAGGCCTTCTTGTCAGACACCATCACACTGAAGCATCAGGGCTTTACCATAAGAACTGGGACAGATAGCTGGGGAAGCGTAACTCCCTATAAGCATGCCTGGCTAGAATGCAAGCAGACCCTAAAGTCAATACACAGGATCAACAAGAGAGAAAGAAAGAAAGAAAGAAAGAAAGAAAGAAAGAAAGAAAGAAAGAAAGAAAGAAAGAGGGAGGGAAGAAGGAAGGGAGGGGGGAAGAAGGGAAGGAGGGAGGAAGGAAGAGAGGAACAGAAAGGGAGGGAGGGAGAGAGGGAGGAAGGGAGGGAGGGAGGGATGGAGGAAGGGAGGGAAGGAGGGATGGAGGAAGGGAGGGAGGGGAGGAAAATGTAGGAGTATCACTAATCCAGTCCTTACACAAGCTTAGCCACTTTGAAATGTATTTGATTTGATCTCCCAGTTTAGTGAGGAAAATAACGCTCTCTAGATAACTATCAGGAAAAAGAGGAAGGGATGGACGTTCACTTCCTGTCAGGTTAAATGAGCTTATTTTGCAACTAAAGAGCTTAAAGAGCTGTTTGGTTGTTTCGGTTCTAAATAAAATGTAGCCTTAATTTCCTCTACTGGTGACATAATATTTTATCTCAGACTGAATTTTCACCATGATGGGGATTATTTATTTAACTCTTCCAATATTTAGATGTCTAAGAAGTATGTATTTTTCATGCGGTGCCACATTTTATGTCTGTGTTTGAATAGTTCTGCAAACATCTTCTGCTTCCCCTGCTTACAATCAGGCTAATGAAATCTGTGTAGAGGTTGGCACAGTAGATAGTCAAGCAGGCTTCTTCCTGAAAATAAGACAGGCACGGATGCTTATTATCCATAAAACATGAGAAATCCAATACACCATGTGTGCTTTTCCTCATTTTCAGTTCAGATGAATGATCAGAAAAACTGTGCATTTCTCCCCCTCCCCTGCAGGTCTTCTCAAATGATATTTGAAAAAAAGATCTTTAAACCCACTATCAGAAGAGAGGCAGGTCTGTAATGGCTGCTGGTAGTGACCTTGTTACCATGGAAACACCTTTTTAGTAGTTGTGTTTTAAAAATAAAACACAATTCAATTTCCTTTTCCATAACTCATAGTGTCATAAATTCTGCTTTCTGATATGATTTCAAATAGCCACAACCCAATGACTTTCAGTTCTTCTTGGAAATTATGTTCAGTTTTATTGTATTTTCTAGGCCTCTACTTTATAAAAATTGCAGTAGCAAGGCAATTTAATTGCTTTCCAGAAAGTGCACAAATATAAAAATGAGGTAACATTTGTTTTTTCCTATTTTTTTCTAATTAAGTAAAAGCCATTTAAAAACAAAACAACCTTTACTTGGGATGTCATTAATATTTGTGTCTTATAAGCAGTATGGAAATAATAACATGTAATCAAATTTAAAACTATTGTCCTTCATATGACATTTCTGTTATAGCATTTTAATTAATAACTAAGAACTCTAAAACAGAACTGTTGTACAGCTATACTTTGTATAGACACTTAGGTACACAAAATGTACCCTGGTGCCCAGCAAGCTTTAATCTCCTTACTTTGTCCATTCTAAGCCTAAAATTATACAATTTAATAAACTAAACAGGATTCAAGAGAGGATCAATAAAAATGGGTTAAAATATATAAAAGTACATATTTGAAGAAGAGAATGATTAGTTCTGACAGATGTGGATCACTGAACTTTTATGATGTATGAATTGCTGCTGTTTTTGTTGTAGATGACAAATCATGAAATCAAACCTGAAGTAAAAGACAATTCATTAAGCTAACTATAAGGGTCAAGGTCGGTTGTTGAGTATGGTTGTGGGTATGGTTGTATCCAGCAGCTCAATTCTTGAAGTCAGCCATAGCTTTTCTTTTCATCTATCTCCTTTTTTCTTCTTCTTCTTGTTTGAACTCTAGATTCTGAAATCCCTTCTCATGGTCATAAGATAACAGCAGGTAGTCTCAACTTCGGTCTATTCAGGTCTAAGGCCACAGGAAGAGAGTGGGTTTTTTCTTTCAGGTGCTTCCGGCCCACTGCAAGGATCACTTCCCATTGGCTCCATTGAGGATCTGTGAGGGTTCCCACCCCTGGATCTGTGTTGAGTTGCTTGTGATCTGGTTACAAGTGACATCACACCTAGTAATGCATCCAGACCAAATAGGAAAATGAGTGTCCCCAAGAGACATCAGAGCAGTAATGATTAGAAATGTGGAAGAGCCACTGTGCCCTGAAAATTAGAGTGCCCATTTATACTACAGGGGTTTCAACTAAATGGTATGGGTAGAACACACTTACAGAAGAATTTAAGATATAAATGAATGACAAATACTCTCATGGAAAAAAATACTCCTATTGGAGCCTGGATAAATTATTTAATGAATTTTTTTTTTAATCCCACAATGTTTTGAACGAATTATTTTATGCCATTCGAGTTTTTTAAAAAATTGGTATAACAATGTACAATAAGTTATTTCAATAGGAAACAATGAATCTAGAACACCCCCGCCCCTTTTCTTCTTCTGTCCTCCCAAACTCTTTATTTGATAAAGGCTATAAGTAAGGTGGAATGGTGTGGGAAAGCTGGCCTGAGAAAAAGAAAGAGCTAAAACACCTTGTTTTATTTTAAACATAACAGTTATTGAGCAAGTTATAGCTCAAGTCAAAAGATGAATCTAGAAGTGCTCTGTTAACTTTCTTTTTTGAGAGTAGGGAGTGAGACAGGATCTCACTAGGTAACTCTGGCTGTCCTGGAACTTAGTATGTAGGCCAGGCTGGCCTCAAAATCACAGATTCCATCTACCTCTGTCTCCCAGATGCTGGGATTAAAGGTGTGTGCCACCACATCAGGCTTCCAGGAACTCTTTTTTTTTGGGGGGGTGAGGGGGGTGGGGGGTGGTTTTTTTCAAGACAGAGTTTCTCTATGTAGCCTTGGCTATCCTGGACTCGCTTTGTAGAACCAGCTGTCCTGGAACTCACAGAGATCCACCTGCCTATTCCTCTCTGAGTCCTGGGATTACAGGCATGCGTAGACACTAGATTATTAGGTAGTCGAGAATTCACCACCAAAGGGAGAAATCGAAGTGCATACTGTCAGTCAATTAGGGTATGTATTAAATGCCAATTGGGTCGGCTGCTCTAGGTTATGGAGCTACAAAGGTAGATGTAAACCCACTCCCCCCTGCCCCGCGGGTCTATTAAAGTTTGTGTGTGGAGTTGGACATAATAAACATCAGAAAACCAAAGAACATTCATAATTCTAACAGATATTTATAGTGTTAAAAAAATTAAGGGGCCTGGGGAGATGGTTCAGTCATAATGTGCTTGTAGCTGAAGCCTGGGGACCTGCCGTTGAAATCTCCTGCACCGCCTTTGAAAAGCCAAAAATCATTGGTGGTTGCCTGTGATCCCAAAACTAGGTAGGTGGAGACAGAAAAGTTTCTGGGCTTGATGGCCACAGTCTGAACCAATCAGTGAGCTCCGGGTTCATCAAATGAACTCCCCATGCCCCCCTCCCCCAAAAAATACATAGTACGGGCCTAAACAGGAAGCCATAGATAAGAACTCTTAAAAACCGTATAGGACACTCAAGTGCAGCTCTCCACACTAGATCGCTTCCAGCAGCGGTGCGGGAGGGGAAGGACTCGGTTCTTTTTAAGGGGCAGGCCACTGAGGGTTTGACCACGCTCCAGTGAGTGTGTGTATGTGCGTGTGATATATATATATATCACAAATTGCACTTTTTTCTTCTTGTTGGGGCGGGGTGTCACAAGGGTCGGGGTGGGCAGGGAAGGACTGGGAAGTGAATGTGATGGAGTGTATGATGTAAAATCCTCAAAGAATCTATAAAAATATTATGTTGGAAGGAAAAATATAAGGTAGAGAAGTGACAGGAAGACACTAGTGTTGGCCTCTGACTTTTATATGCGCGTGTTCTTATGCACCCCCCCATAGTTGCGTTCCTGAACAAATGCATTGCAGGAAAACACATATTAATCATTATGACAACAATAATAAATACTTTTTAAGGTAGACTCCCTACTCTACTACCTCCCACCCGCTTGATTGTGCAAAGTCAACCAAACAAGAACACAGCACTCAATCAAAGAATAGATGCTAAAGCCGGGCGTGGTGGCGCACGCGAGAGGCAGAGGCAGGCGGATCGCTGTGAGTTCAAGGCCAGCCTGGTCTACAAAGTGAGACCAGGACAGCCAAAGCTAACACAGAGAGACCTTGTCTCGAAAAACAAAAAAACAAAACAAAACAAAGAATAGATGCTAAGAGGAATCAAAGGAAGTTGGTATCTCAAGTGACAAAACACATGCATGAGGACGTGATATTTGACATGGATCATTTTTGTAAGGCCACATGAAATTTTGGGGGGGAAAAATCAGCATTAAGTTTTCTGAAATTTTAAATCAAATTTTGAAAATTGTATTTGAAAGAGAAACCGTGTGATGTTGAGAATAAGTAATGACAAGGAAGGATTTTTTTTTTTTCCTGGCAGCTCCTGTCAAACACAGATATATATCACAGAGCAGGGCACACGAAGGAGAGAGGCAGCTGATCCTGTGCTGGGGGAAGTGGTCAGCGCTGCCTGTCACTCAAAGCTTGTGATGTGACAGAAAACAGGAACAACTGAGCTGCACCTCAGGGTATCCAGAGCACTCAAGTCTCATCTGTGTGTGGTTGAAACTTTTCATTTCTAATGCTTTCAACAAAAATCAGACTCTGCCCACACTGGATTACTTGGAAGCCTTCTCTGCGTGGCTTAAGAGGCAGGCAGATCTCTATAAGTTCGAGGCCAGCCTGGTCTACAAAATGAATCCAGGACACAGAGAAACCATGTCTCAAAAATAAATAAATAAATAAATAAATAAATAAATAAATAAATAAATAAATAAATAAATAATAAAAGTTTGAGTGTGTGTGACCAGAAGGCACAGGTGTTCTAAGCCTCCTGATGCAGAGGTGCAGCATCCTACTACAACCTGGGAGCAATACCTTGATGCTTAGTTGTTTTGTTGTGATTTATTTGAAACAAGGGCTTATTATACAGCCCAGACTAGCCTGAAATTTGCTATGTAGACCAGGCTAGCCTCAAACTTACAGACATCCGTTTGCCTCTGCCTCCTGAGTGCTGAGATTTCAGGTGAGACGCTATGCCTGGCCTGAAGATAGTGAAGATAGGTTTATTTGTTAGGACACCATTGCTGATTCCTTGGCTGTTATAAAGATAACAAATTCAAGTTTCCAATCAAGATAAAATGCCTGAATCCAGGAATCCAAACCATCACCCACATCTGGCAGCCTGCAGCCAGCTGTAACTCCAGCTCCAGAGGATCTGACATCTTCTGGCCTCTACAGGCATGCCCATACATGGCATATGCTCCTGCAGACACACATATAAATAAAAAAATTATTTAAAAAAATAAATGTCTTTTCTTAAAAAGCATATAGGGCTATGTATAGCCTTATGATTAGCATGCAGGAAGCCCTGACTTCAATCCCCAACAGCCCCATCAAAAGGATCAAACAATAATTATATAATTATCATATGTTCAGTTTTTTGTTTTGTTTGTTGTTGTTTTGTTTCATTTTGTTTTTTTATGTAAAGGAAGCAGTCATTCTTTGTGAAGTGCTGCCATGCTAAGGCCGCAGATTGCTATATGCTGGGCCCTAAATGATCTTTTCTCTCTTCACAAACAGCAATTGATAGACACTACAGCTTTTAAAATTAAGTACTGGGGCTGGAGAGATGGCTCAGAGATTAAGCTCACTGAGTGTTCTTCTGGAGGTTCTGAGTTCAATTGCCAGCAACCACATGGTGGCTCACAACCATCTATCATGTGATCTGATGCCCTCTTCTGGCCTGCAGGTGTACATGCAGGCAGAGCACAGTAGACATCATAAAAAATAAATCTTTAGAAAAATAAAATGAAATAAAATTAGCTACCTTCTCCCCACTTACACTTCCTTCCAACTCCTTTCTCCTTTTTTCCCAAAGTGTCTTCCAAATGCTCAGACAGATGAGATAATGGATCAACCTGTAGGCTGTCCTGTCCTGCTGCGACTTCTAGACAGATCTACCTCTCAGTTTGTTCCTGCACCACCATGCGCCACCCTAGGAGTCCCCTTCCCCTCTTCCCTGTTCCAGGATGTCTCTCTCCAGGATCCCAAAATGCCTTGTTTTCTTTGTTGTCCCCTTTTACTGGCACACTCACAGTAGCTCACTGGTGTCTGAGCCTTACACACCCTCCGCTGCCATGAAGCAAGCCAACTCTTTCTTGTGGTGAGCTCCCTCTGTATGGCTTTCTACAGTGATGACATAACTATCCACTCTCATTTACACAAAAGATTTTCTCCACTGATGTCTCCCATCCTATCCCTCACAAACCATTTCAACTCATTTAGTAACATTTTAGTGGGATATCAGGACAGAAGGGAAGGCCATGTGGCCTAGCTTGTTTAATTAGATAGCCAAGTTTAAGTGTGTGTGGTGTGTATGTGTGTGTACCTGGGGAGGCCAGAAGAGGTCCAGGGAAGAGAACAGGAATCCTCTGGAAGAGGAGAAAATGCTTTCCACTCCTCAACCATCTGTCTAGGCCCAGGCTAAGTTTTTTATTGTTGATTTTCATCGAAGTCTAAGTACAAATTTAATCATTTATTTAAAATACATTTTATGACTCATAAAAGTTATTTCTTTTTTTCTGGAGTTTATACTCCGCTATGATCTAAGGGAGAGGGATGGTGTATTAATCAGAGTTCTCTAGAGCAGCAGAATATATTAAATGAACATATATATATGTATATATGTGTGTATATATACATATACATATATACATATATATTATAATGATTTACAGGGTGTGGCCAGCTAATCAAACAATGGCTGCCTATGAATGGAAGTGTCAAGAATCCAGTAGTTGCTCAGTTCACGAGGCTACATTTCTCAGCTGGTCTTCAGTACATGCTAGAACCCCAAAGAAGTGGGCTCTAATGCCAATGAAGGAATGCACCTGCTAGCAAGATGAAAGCAAGCACGTAAAAAGCAAAAGCTTCCTTCTTCCATGCCTTTGTACAGGCTACCAGCAGAAGTCACGGCCCAGATTACAAGCAGGTCTTCCCACCTCAAAAAGATCTAGATTAAAGGTGAGTCTTCCCACCTCAAAAATCCGGAGTAGAGGTAGATCTTCCCACTTCAAATCAAGAAAGAGAGAGAGAGAGAGAGAAAGAGAGGAACCGTCACAGGTATGCCCCATTTTGGGGTTTTAGTTAATTCCAGATGTAGTCAAGTTGACAGCCAAGAACAGCCATCACATATGAATGTGTAATTCTTTCTCAAAAATTAACCAATTATTTACTGCAACATTATTGCTAATAATAAGGATATAGAAACAATTTATCACTCACTGATAAATAAGGAAAATACAACAAACACATACAACATCCCACTATTCCACAATTTAAAAAAATTAAATCATGTCATTTGCCACAACAGGGAACTGGAAATCATTATGTAAACTAAGTCACAAACAGAAAGAGAAGTGCCATATGATCGCACTCACATGTGAAATATTTCCAAACCTGGTCTCGGGCAGGGCTTGATGGTGCATGCTTTTACTCCCAGCGCTCAGGAAGTAGAAATAAGCAGATCTATAGGAATCCCGGGCCAGCTAAGGCTACACAGTGAGACCTTGTGCCCAAAAAGCAAAGAAAAAAGTTATTCTCCTATAAGTTAAAGAGTTGAATAGTCACTAGAGGCTGGGGAGACAGTGTACAAGGACACAAATTAAGTAACAGAACTAAGTTCTATGTTCTACTTTCAGTAGAATGATTATAGATAATGATAAATACTGTTTATGGTTAAAAATCCAGAAGAAAGTGTCTTATATACTTTTATGATAAAGATTAATTAGTGTATGTGTGTGTGTGTGTGTGTGTGTGTGTGTGTGTGTGTGTGTGTGTGTGTGTTTGCGCTGATTTAAAAATTACCTGGTATACAGATGTAGCACAAAACAATCACATAGTAACCAATAAATATGTATAATTTTATACAGATGAAAAACATAATTAATTTTCTACCTGCTGTATTCCCTTCTTTACCTGTCAGTTCTAGTCTCTGTTACTCTAGCTGTGATCCAAAGATTAAAAGGAGAAAAAAGTAAGAAACATTGGTGTTAGTGTTTAGATGAAAGCTTTGGGAAGAAATCTATGAGGGTCAACCCTTAAAAATATTTCTTCACGTAGAACCCCAATTTGGGTATTAAGTACATTTGCCTGTTTAAACATCCAATGAAAATTTAATTCCGTAAAATCATGGAGAACTAACAGCTTGCTTGGTATGTTTATGAAAACAAAACCCGAGTCATATGCTTTTGTGTGTA
>OU015750.1:38816209-38852419 GCA_907169655.1 Acomys percivali | reverse complement strand
TCTCTCTCTCTCTCTCTCTCTCTCTGTGTGTGTGTGTGTGTGTGTGTGTGTGTGTGTGTGTGTGTGCACTTGCACATGTATCATATGTATCTTGTGCCCAAGGAGGGCATTTGATCCCCTGGAATTGGAGTTACAGATGGCTGTGAGCCACCATGTGGGTGCTAGGCAACATATGTGGGTCCTCTGCAAGAGCAACAAGTACTTTTAAACCCTGAGGTGTCTCTCCAGCCCCCCTTATTAAGTTACTATTGAAAGATACTCATTTTTTTTAATGTGTGACACTATTTCTTATTCTCCAATAAACTTATTATTACACTTGTCTAATGATGTATCTAATGATTTTCTTCTAGACCGAAGACAGATGATGCTTGGGTATTTGCAAAGCCCAATGCCATCCAGGCAGTTGGAGTGATGTCTTTTGGTGAGTACCTGACTTCAAACCCTTCCTCAATATGACTTTATCTGCTCTGTGAAGAGCACTGGTCCCTGTGTGGCTATAGTGGGTCTTCTAAGTTTAGATTGACCATTAGCAGCATACACTCTAGTTCTTGTTAATATAAAATTAGACTCCAACCTTTCCTGTACATTACCAGCCTTTCTCATTCATTACTAAGACTTGCTTCTAATTGGAGAACAGCATTTCCCTTCTGGATATTGGTTACAGTTAGTGTGTTTACTAACTTCAGTAAATGTCATGAATTTCTTCAAAGTCTTTTCAGAAAGGATTAATATTTAGCTAGATATCTATAATTCCCCTATGTCCCAGATGCTAAGGAAAGCCAGGTACAGATGTTCCTTAAGATAAGCAGGGCCATTAGGAAGAGGAAAAAAATAGGAGAGAAGTTGAACAGGCCGAGGTTATGTTGAGAGTAACGTGAAGATGCTAGGCAAGTCTTCTGTGAAGTTTTTTGTTTGTAGACCTATGTAAAAACTTACTTTCTGGCTTGTTTAGTTTTATAAATTAAGATGTTTTCATTTTAGACACTGGAAATTCTAAGGCAGTAGGCAGGCCTCAACTTTTCAGAGTAGAAAGCTCAGTCCAGCTGTTTCCCTACTAATGAGATTTTTTTTCCTTTGTGTTACAGCATTCATTTGCCACCATAACTGCTTTCTGGTCTATGGTTCTTTGGAAGAGCCCACCATAGCTAAGTGGTGCCGGATCATCCACACGTCCATCCTGGTTTCTGTGTTAATCTGTGTGGTCTTTGCTACATGCGGGTACCTGACCTTTACTGGCTTCACTCAAGGTAAAATGAGAGGCTCAACCACATCCTGTGTTGGTGCACGTGTGGACTGGTACCAACATTATCAGTGTGCTGCCAATTCCGGAACAGTTTTCCTGGGGTCTATCCCATTCCATCTCTCTTCTACCCATCCTCTGCTCTAGCCTTCTGCCTGCCTATTTCTGGTCCATAATGTCTCTCTTCTTACCCTCTGAGAGTTAGCTCTGTAACCCATGCTCTCTACCTCCAGCGCGTTTGTTTGCTTGTTTCCAGACATGAACTCTGGCTCCCCTCTTGACTGCCACTCTGTACTTTTCCATTCCTGGGTACTAATAGCCTCCCAATGCCGAAGCTGATGATAACCTTTCTGGCTCTGGCCTCTTTGAACCTTTCTGAGTCAGTTACCTGTGCTGAACTGCCTGCCTCCCACTTGAGGAAAGAATGACTGTACCGTCTTTTCATTTTCCGTGCTAATTTGTTGTTTTCTTCCTCCTGCCTTTCTAACCCCGACTCCACCCAGGGATGGGGTCCTGCTTTTCTGTTGACAAACACTCTAGGTGGCTTCCTTGTTTTCCCTCTAGCTCAGGCCTTCCTTTTTATTGCCAGCCAGACTTTAGGACATTTCTGCTTAATTGTCTCGTTCTGGACTAAATCTCAAATATCATCTTTCCTATAAAGCCAGCCCTTTCCCCTCCCTCCCTGCGTTCAAAGTGACTTCTCTTTTTCTTGTATCTCTCAGGCCCAGTAACTAAATGGTCCTTCTTTTTACTGCTTTGGACCCTTTCATCCAGTCATTAAGGGGGTATTACTCGGGGTAGCCTGACAGCAGGGCCGAGCGCCATGATTCATAACATTGCGCAGCTTTTGCAGGTCTGGTATCTCACTTGACCTTCCCACAACCCTTTGAAGGTAAGTGGAATAACAAGTTCTACTTCCTGCTCACACAGAAAGAGAAGTAACTTGCCCCAGCTGGCTGGTAATAACCAGAAAGCAAGTCTTCTGATGCTCAAGTTCAGATGTTTTCCCCTGCTTCTCTGTCTGCCTCCCAAGTTTTGATGAGCACAAAGCCTCCAATAGTCTCTTAGTGCCCAGCTCCTCTTGGCTTAGATAGCTGTGGCACTGTGGTACTCTTGCGATGCCTTGATCTGAGTAGATATCATAGGTCACTGTGATTATATAATATATTTCTCAGAAAGTAAGAAAGATTTTTTTTTCTTTTCAAAAGTCATTTAACTTGAAAATAAAAGAAACTACCATGAAAGAAAATGAAAGACAATTAATTAAGCATGTAAAATAACCAAATAAATGAACAGCAATGTTAAAATGACAGTTACTATCCCGGCTGATTTGTAAAACTTCAGAATTTGAGTCACAGAATTATAAATGAACCAACAAGGATGAACCCTTTTCAAGTAGTTACAGTGCTTTGGAAAGATTTTTTTAATGGAAAAGCTGATTTGATGCCAATGCAGTAATATATATACTATATAAGTACATATATATACACAAACATATAAACATACATACAAATATATATACAAATACACATATGTATATATATATATATATATATATAATGTGTGTGTGTGTATATACCTATAGATATCCTACCTGATCCAGCATAGTACAGTTGAAAGCAACCTTGAAAATCTTGATAAGAAATGTTTCAAATACTGCCATGTTCCAATCACAATTACTACATCGTATGCCAAGTTGAATGCTCTAAGGGTTCCTGCCTGCATGGTGACCTTGGTTTGTAAATGCCTCTTTGGTTTTGCTAGTGACATCTTCCTAGTGTTTTTAGCAGAGGTAATTGCTGTGCTATAATTAAGTATTTATGACAGCTGTATGTGGCAACTAACATCTGTAATCCCAATACAGTACATGGAGGTAGGGGGCAGCTAGCCTATGCTATATACCAGTGCTCTATCGCTAAAGGAAAAGTGTGACAAGGGCTCTTTAAGCTGAGTATGGCCACATGTGCCTGTGCCTGTTCTGGGACACGAGGAAGAGACAGTAAAATCACTTGGGTTTCCTGGCTGCTAGCCTCGCTTCAGTGAGAAATTCTATCCCGAAAACAATAAGGCAGAGCATGATAGAGCGGGGCAACTGCTGTTCTCCTCTGGTCTCCGCAAACCCAAGCATCAGTGCAAATACCCACACACATATGTACATGCATTACATGCATTTATATACAAACACATACACACACACACACACATACACACACACACACACACACACACACACACACACATCCTGTGCTTCACACACATCTTCATACAGCAAAGCCAACAGGTAGCTGATGTCATCGCTTTTGCCTTTGACTTGTTGTTCCTTACCTCTAATTCCCTGAAACGTACTTAGATTTCAGCTAGAATTAGCTGGCATTGCTCCCTTTGCTCATTTTTGTTTAGGCCAATCTGGTCTTGTTTGTACAAACTACATGCTCCTCTGTTCGTCAGATACATTGAAGCCAATAAGGCAGTGGGATGTCTAGAGTCCCGTAGCTGTTCCCTGTTACTTCAGAGGAGACGCAGGGCCTCGTTATTAGTGGAGGTTAGCAGTGGGAACCTCCATTCTTGGGCTTTTCACAGTGGTGGCCCCTCAATCAGTGTTGAAGCTGTCCCCTGCCACTTCTGCCTTGGGCTGGCATCTTCCGCTGCCTAGAAGGGGCACCAGAAATGTAACACACATCTGGTGTCGTTTTGGTGGAGGGGAAGGGCAGTCCATCTAAAGTGTGTCTTGGAAGAGGAAGTATAAGTAGGTTACCTCCTCACTCTTTACTAAGGACAAGATCTTTCTGAAGCAGTGTCTTAAATATGTGACTTTCACCTCATTTTCTAATTGGTTTAATTGAGAAAAAAAAGGCAACTGCTGTGTCCATATGTAAAAATGTTATGTTCAAGAAATAAAGAAGCCCAAAACCTGTATTCAGCAAGTATGTGCTGACATGTGTTCTGTGAGCTGGTCACAGCTCTGCATTTCTTCGTAGAGTTCTGAAAACATACAGAACATTACACACACACACACACACACACACACACACACACACACACACACATATGGTTTATTATTTGGTTTGGAAATAATTAAAGTTAATGCTCTTCTCTGGAATTGCCCCTATTTTCAGTTTTGAGCCAGTGAAATGTGCATTCAGATTTGGGTGCATCAAATGTCATGAAGGACAGTGCCTCTGGGGAGTGCTTTGGTGTGGTCCTGGGCTTGTGATCAGGGCCCATATACCTCAAGCACAGGAAACCCAGCTCCCTACATGCCCTGCTCCTACTCTTCCTTGAAGGATTGTCTCGATCTAAAAATAGCATTTCAAAGAGAAAATTGTTTGTTTTAATAGACATTTGTTGAAAAGAATACAATCCCCTAAAACAAAGACCAGAAGCCATTTATAAAGGCAGCACATAAGAATTTAGGGAGTTGATTCTGTTATTAAAAGAAAAAAGAAAAACAATGGGCAAAATATTTTTTTCCAAAAATTGGCACAACTTTAAGGCAAGCCTACCAAAAACAAATAACTCTGCCAGTGAAGAGCTTACTTTCAAGTGGAGCATGTACTAGTTTTAATAGCAGGGAATAAACTCAAGGCTACTAAAGGCAGCATGTTACACTTAGACCTGGTAACCCATGTCTTTAATTATAAGAAATGAAGTATATAAGCTTCCACCTTTATACAAAAGAATATCTCATTTGTTAGTTATCCTCACTACCTTGCAAATAAATATATTTTCTCTTGTTCTCCAGGGGACTTATTTGAAAATTACTGCAGAAGTGATGACCTGGTGACCTTTGGAAGGTTTTGTTACGGCATCACTGTCATTTTGACATACCCGATTGAATGCTTTGTGACCAGAGATGTAAGCATTGATTCTATTACATTTATTTGGGAAGACACAGATAATTCAATATGCAAATACCCAAACAAACACATGTATGATTGATTAAATAAATGGAACAAGCTAATTGGTGATGGGGGGGGCGCGAGAGAAAAGGGCATCATACACTGGAGGTTGGAGGGGAGGGAAGGAGAGAGAGTAGGGAGGTAGGGGGGAAAAGTGGGCCCTGGAACCAATATGTCTGGTTTATAAAGCCAATCTCTGGGAAAGAGGAAGCCCTGCCCCTAGGTAGAGGACAGGCCAGCCAGCCAGTCCATGCAGTAGGACCTAACAATAATGTCAGGTGACAGACTCATACACAACCTTCTCTTTAAGCTGTAAAGTATCAGAACCTGCAAACAAATATTGCTAGGTGCCAAAGAAACCTAGGACAAATGGCTAACTGAGGTGCCAATTAACATATCAAAGCAGACATTGGCTGCCAGGCTATCTCAGCATTTCTCTCAGAGTCCTGGCTCCCCTCAGCACTCCTCACCCTGATCCCCAGCCAACCTCTCTAACTCCTGAGCTTCCCTTCCCTTCCCCCAGCTTCCGATTCCTATATGGTCCCTGCCATGTGCTCTCCTGATGCTTGGCTTCTCTCTTGATCGACTCACCTTCTCGCCTCTTCTCTCCTCTCTTCCTCTCTCACTCTCCTGCCCCTCTCTCCTCTCATGGCCCTGTTCAGTCTCCTGGCCATGTTTAATGTACTTCTTTCTCTCCCTGCTCTGGATTCTTCCAGATGCTTCTGACTGTTCTCTCCCTTATATCTACCAAAAACCATTCTCCTCACCCGTACCTGGGAGTGATCACGTCCTCATTTTCATTCAAATATATATTCAGATATTTACAAAATTAAATTTTAAAATGTTGTGACTATAAATCATTCTCCAAGTTTGAGACTATACTATCATAAATGCAAAGCTTTTGGGAAAGCTTCTTTCCCAAGGGAATAGCAGCCTTTAGAACAGCCAGATCAAAATGGCTGCTTTTATTTTTAAAGGAATGCCAAAATAGAAATTAAGGATGAAAGGTTAAAGAAATTGTTTCTAAAATCATATTTTGCTGTTTCATAAGTTATCATTTACTTACCATAGGCCAGATTAATTGGTTTTATTTTTTAATAATACATCGTAGTCCATGAGGAAACAAACTTCAACATAAACCTATAGGTCT
This sequence comes from Acomys percivali, assembly GCA_907169655.1. NCBI lineage: Eukaryota > Metazoa > Chordata > Mammalia > Rodentia > Muridae > Acomys > Acomys percivali. The sequence continues at coordinate 38,846,130 of OU015750.1, read as the reverse complement.
ATAGATATATTTTGATGAATATAGTTCTATAGTTCTATAGTTGTAAATATGGGGAGTTATGTAGGTAAAAGGGCATCTATTCTTGTGAAAAACTGAGCAACATGGCTCGTCAGGAATCTCTTATGCTGTTGGCTAGATCCCCCACTGTGCTGAGTAGAATCACCCACCATCCTGCCTCACAGAGCTTCTTTCAGAGTCGCTGTGAAAAGGGCTTAGTCAGGATCTACCCCTACAGGGTGTTTACACAGCGCACTGTGCGAAGGCGTGTAATGTATGATGTGAACCACAAACAGAGCCTTAAATCCCCTATCTGATCCGCAGGGCTTCTCAAGGCTGCTGCTTTCTCACCGTAGGCCAGCTCTGGCAAGGAGAAACAGTGCTGGGACATGGAGGGCGATGCTCAACACTGTGCATTCTTTCCAGTCGCACTCACACTGGAGAAGGCCATGACCCAAGGCTAGTGCTCTTCCATTACGGAAGGGAGCTGGGAACTAAGGGTTACTGCCTGCAGGTTTTTAAACTTCAAGATCATTTCCAAGCTTTGCTAGCTATTGTCAGCATCTGCCCAGTACTTCAGGCTCTCTTCGGATCTCCAGGTTGGCAGGTGCAGACGGTACAGGCTTAGGTGTTCTGGATAAGGGTATGTGGAGAGTAGCTTCCATTCTAGCTGCCATGACCAAAACCAAGCTCTTTGTCCTGGTAACATACTCCATACAGAGGGATGCTGCATGACTCTCACTACTTGCTGCTGCCTGTCTGCACACATATACATACAAATAGATCCAGCAGAAACACAATTGTTTCTCTTCATAGGGAAAATAGCCAGGCACACATAAAGAGGACAAAAAGACCGTTGGCCCCTGATAAACACCCTTTGCTATCCTGCCGACATGGTTACTTCATCCTCATAATCTCGCCTTATAGAGGTATGGAAGAGTTGTGTTTGAAGAAGATAAATCTGGGGAAACATCAAATTCATATCATCTAAAGTGGTTAGTATCACCCTTAGATCTCTACTGGCAGTGCTGCAGCAGCTCACCTGTGGGGATAGCATCCATCTAGGTAGTTTTTCAACAGCTGTTATCTTTGCAGTACCTTACTCCTGACTCTCTCCCTCCACTGACAATTCTTGTTTCGCTGCTGTTTTGCACATGGTCATCACTCTGTCCAGATTCTTCTGTCTGTCCTCCATAGATGATGTTCTAATGTTTTCTCCCCTGCTCTTCTGTACACCGTGGCCTCAGCTTTTAGTACTGCTTTCGATTTTATCCCCCACCTCAAGCTTGGAATAGGTCACACCCATTTCAGCAATGGGTTAAAGAGGACTACTTTAAGGAAGACTGCCACATTCTGTGTGCTATGGTTCTAAAGACCTGATTTGGGTAACACACATAGAGAAAAGCTGGGGTAGGATGAGATGTGCTTGCTCTGATGGAGGGCCCCTACTATAACAGCCTAGAAACTAATGCGTTCGTTATAGACAGGGTAAGAAGAAGGGGTTAGCTAGTCCTGGTGGGAGGTCTTGGGCTGTAAACATCTGGAAGGAGGAATCTGTTGATAATTGCACATGGACCCTTGGGAAGGCTTTGTCTGAGACATTGGGGTCCTTGGCATGGCTGTGCTCATGTCAATCGACACATTCACTCGGGTCTTCATCTGCTACTTATACATTCATTTAGGATATTATCCACTGCCCACAGCATACCATTCTAGACAACTGAAGAGCCCCCTAAACTCTCTTTGGTCTTTTTCATCCAGCCACAAACTGTTCTCTATTTGTTTCTTTATAGAGTTGTGGGTCTTGTTGGATTATGTCACTTCTTGAGAATAGGAATTATCCCTTACACATCTTATTGTAAATTTATTAGAATGGGATGCATCCAGTAGGTGACTATTGATTAGCTTCCGGATCTGCATATTCATGGAAAATAGTGATGAATCCATCTTAATTTGCCTTTCTTCTTTGTGGGTTCCATTTGTAGAGCATTGATATCCTCTTAATAAAGAACAGTATTCATCTAATATCATGAAAAGGATAAATCCTAATACCTACATTAGAGGCCATTAAATAATCAGTACTTGTAGTTCATTTTAGTGGTAACCTTACCAGCTCAAGAAGGATAAAGCAACGTTCCAAAATCTTTCTTATCCTCTAGGAATGTGTGTATTATAACACTGGTGTGCCATGTTCTGGGTCTACAGCATAAGACAATAACGGGCAAAGACCGTACCAATGAATACTCGTTATTGCTATGAGTGTGGATGTGTAAATACTTTGAAATGATAGAAACATCCCTAGTGGCCTAAGGTTTGATGAGCTGCCTTACTGGGGGTGTTTATACAGTCATAGTGCTACTGTAAAAGACTCAGTGAGTCTGGTAAGCCTCAAGAGCACCTCTCCGTCTGCTCTGTTTATTTGCCAGGTGATTGCCAATGTGTTTTTTGGTGGGAATCTTTCATCGGCATTCCACATCATCTTAACAGCGGTTATCATTACTGCAGCCATGCTGGTATCGTTGCTGATTGATTGCCTTGGAATTGTTTTAGAACTCAATGTAAGTACATTGAGGGAGTTGCTCCATCCTTTCTGAAAATCTCTTTTAAAATGTCTCCACTTAATGCAAAATGTGCTTTTCTTTTCTTTTCTTTTCTTTTCTTTTTTTTTTAAGTATCACCTTCTGAGTATAATGGAAATCTGTTTGCAACATAATAATAAATATTGATAATGATGATAGTCTGCTGTTTCTGGAAGCATATAGTTTTTGGCAGTGTTACTCAAATGGGAGGGGGTAGATTTTGTTCTTCTGCAGGGGCGGGGAGACCTTAGTAATGTCAGAGGCATCTCTGGTTCCCTAACAGGGTGGTAATGCTATGGCTATATAGTTAGGAGAAGCCAGGGACCCCAATAATGCTCATTGTGTGCAAAAAAAATGCCTCATCTGTCTCAAAGCGTCAAGAGTTCCATGGTTGCACATCCTGCCCCTGTACTATAAAGGTGGTTAAGTTGACTAAATGCTTCACTGTGTGTGGAATTGAAATATCTAGTGGACTTGGTGAAGTTATAGAAGAAATAAAATTTTATCCCAATCACAGCATCACCCTGGATGATCCACATTTCTTTTCCTTTAAATATTTTCTCTCTCCTCGGACTTTTCTTCTGCTGTGTCTTACACCACTCAGATGTAGGGCTCCATTGTGTCATGTCTGAACTTTTCTTTCATGTCTGCATCCTTTTCTTTCAGAGCAATTGGAAATGCTATTCCCCTATAACACAGCCCTTCCCTTTATGAAAATTTATTTCCAATGTATTTCTCCAAAGGCTCCCTTAGCTGCCAAATTTATTTTTGGCCTGTATGCCACTTCAATTTTTTCTCTGTCCTTTGCCTTTTCTGTTTTTCCAATCGTTCCTTTCCCTACAATGATTATTTTCTGTCTGTCTCAATCCTACAGGCTATTGCCAACTGCAACTTCTAACTCATTTATTCATTGACCATAGAAAGGACTTGAGCAATCACTCTGTACTACACAGTAGAAATGTATGATGGGTGGAAATTAGAAAAATCTATCCTTTCTCACCAACATGAAAGTTTAACTGCTGTATAGATGATAAAGAAGAAAAAGAACAACAACAAAAAAAATTAACACACTTTGGTGACAAATTCCATTGGGAATATAGAGGGACAGAGAAGCACCTTCTATTTTGTGGAGCTAGGATAATGGTGCCATTTAAAGAAAGATCAATGGAGTGAAAGTGCTGCCACAAGATCATTATTCCTTCCCTGGCAAAAGCTTTAAGGGATTTCAAATCAGAATAAAACCAGTTCTCATTTCCTGGTCACGTGCCACAGACGTGGCAGAGTTACTCCGGCTCGTCATGCACTCCTGCCTATGAGAACTGCCATGAAGGTTTATCCATCATACCCACATCACTATGGGGGCCCAATGCCAGTGTGACTTCTAGGTCCAGACCAAAGCAGAATGATAGTCTGCTGAGGAGCAAATAACTCGAACTTTTCTTATATCAGATGAAATGGAAAAGGGAGAGTGACCCTCTTCCCCAGACCCTGGACACTAGGGACACTTGGGACACTAGAGGATTTTCCATTACATCTACAGGAGGAGAAAGCCTTGCTTTGGTGTGTTGATGCAGCCCTGTAGTCCCAGCTAGCTAGCTTTTCAGGAGACTAAGCAAGAGGCTCACTTGAACCCAGTCTGAGTGGTACAACAAGATCTTACCTCTAAAGCAGAAAGGGGAGTGGAAAAAAACAGAAATTGTATCATATAGTAGTCTTTATTCCTATGGATGGTTTCCATTTAACTTAATGAAATAACTTTTATATAAGATCTTAGAACACATGATATTCGAACTGTCCATGAATTATCTTTACTTACCAAACTGTGAGCTCTTTGAAAACAAGACTTTAATGACTTTCTCCATGGTCCACCACATTGGGCACTGTACTGAGAGCATTGGGCTCAAGTTATTACATGAGTGACTATGTCTTATGACCACAGTTTAGGACAGGTTTGTATAAATATTCATGGACATAAGAACATGTACTAGAATAGAAGCCAGAAATTAAAGAATGCATATATGTGCATTTTATACATAGATATGTATACATATATATGCATACATATATACATCTAACATATCACATGCATACATATGTATAAAATCTCACAGTAGTAATAACATTTCAGTAATACTGTAGAAATGTCCAAACTAATAAGCCCCTATACACCTATAGATTTACGTTTTTCATTGCTGTGATAAAATGCCCCAACAACGCAACTTAAGAAAGAAAAGGTTTGGGGCTGGAGAGATGGCTCAGAGGTTAAGGGCACTGACTGATCTTGCAGAGGTTCTGAGTTCAATTCCCAGCAACCACATGGTGGCTCACAACCATCTATAATGTGATCTGATGCCCTCTTCTGGTGTGCAGGTGCACATGAGGCAGAGCACTGTATACGTAATAAATAAATCTTAAGAAAGAAAGAAAGAAAGAAAGAAAGAAAGAAAGAAAGAAAGAAAGAAAGAAAGAAAGAAAGAAAAGGTTTATTTTGGCTCACAGTTCACCATGACTGGAAAGCCACAGTAGCAGGAGTGTGAAGCCAGCCTGGCATTCAGGAAACAGACTGATCACATTTCCATCCACAGGAACAGGAAACAGGAAGAGAGGGAACAGGAAGCGTGTTCAGGCTATAAGTACCAAAAGCCTGCCAGGAATAATATACTTTGTCCAGTAAGGCCATGACTCCTAAAGGATTCATGACTCCCGAAACAGCACCCCTAACTGGGGACCAAGTGTTCAAATACATGGGACTATTTTTCACTCAAGCCAAACCACCACCATCCCAGGTTTTTATTGTTGTTTGATTTTCCCTGGGTTTATGGGTTATCTCATTTGGGTTCTGAAAATTTATTGAGTTGATTTTTTTTTTTTAATTTCTTAACCTTTCAAGTTACTTATTCACTATGCATGTGGTGTGTGTGTGTGTTTGTGTGTGTGTGCACGTGCATATGTATGGAGAGAGACTGAGAGAGATCAAGAGGAGAGCAACCAGGCACATATACATACATAAGGGTCATTGAACAGTGTTCTGAGAGTTGGTTATCTCCTGCCACCATGGGTTTGAGGGACTGAGCACAAGCTGTCAGACTTATGCTGCGAGTATTTTAACTCCCTGAGCCATCTTGGCAGCCTGATCATTTTTGTTTTTACATTTTATATATTTTATGTATATGACTGTTTTGCCTGCATCTCTGTAAGTGTATGAGATGCATGCCTGATACCCACAGAGGCAGGATAATGGGCACCAAACCCCTGGTACTGGAACTGGAACTGGAAGCAGGCACTGTTGTAAACTACCATGTGGGTGCTTAAAATTGAACCTAGATCCTCTGCAAGACCAGCAAGTGTTCTTCCCAATGAACTATCACATCAGCCCCCGTTTCAGGTTTAATAGGAGTCCCTGTCTTAAGGGAATAAGGCAGAGATTGCTACAGCAGGAAGCACAAGGTCCTCCTCTAGCCCCCACATGCAAGAACACACCAGCGTACACATAAACACATCATGCTTGTTGCACATACAAAATCTGAGGATACAGCTCAGCGATGGATTGCTTGTCTGACTTATTCAAGGGTCTAGGCCCTATCCATAGCATAAAGGAAATGATGGGCAGGGGGAGTAAGGAAAAGAGATTAAGTTTATCTTTAAGTTTAAGAATAATCCATGCAACATAGGAAATTATTGTTGTTGTTTTTTTTAAGGGACTAAAGTAAATGCCAGGCTGTAAGTAAACTGGAACTGAAGATCTTTGTGTTCATTTTTTGTTGTTCATGGCATTCACGTTAAATAATAGCATTTCCTCAGTGAGAGGATGTAAACAACCAGAGTTTTATCAGATCACTAGGTGTAGTGTTTTAGAAACCCTTCTCTCTCGTGGCTTGTCAGACATCACAATCGCCCACACAGATGAGATGTGTGTTAGAATCAGAACTTGCATAGTTAGAAAAACACTGTTATTGGTAAAAAAAACTAAATAAATACAAGGTAAATTATTTGGGTTATCTGGTAAAATTCAAAGCCCATTTAGAATTTCCTCTTTGCTTGATTGTTTTCATAGCAGAGGACAGCAGTGAAATATTCTCAAAGCAGAGACGTGTTCAATTTTAAAGAATCCATGTTAGAAGCAAAGGAAAAGTCCTTGACCTGTCCTGTTGCAAGACTCCAGCGCCTTGGCTGGATGTTGCTGTTAGGGAAGAGAATGTATCTGCAGTAATTGGGCCCTATGGGCTTCTACTTGCAGTACAAAGAGAAAAGAAAAAGAAAAGAAACAGCTGGTTCCGTGGCCACAGGAACCAGCCCCCAAAAGCACTGTGTGCTGCTTGCTTGGCAGGAAGAAAGCAAGCTGGTGAGAACCCAGGCAGGGACACATAATCACCGAGTGAGCAAACCAGAACCCATGTTGGCATGCTCCTTAGGGTGGAGCCTTTTCTATTTTCCTGACATATAGGAATAAATTTCATAAGCATCAGCTGATTATAAAAAAAAGAAATTTAAAAGGTAGATAATTTCTTTTTCATTTCTGCTTTGAAAATAGTCCCAGTGATGGAGGAGGAGGACGCCAGAGAGGAAAGGGTGGGAGGAGCTCTAGGGACCAAGGAACATCCAGAAGTACTCCTCAGCCAGGCCAAAGAATCAGGAACAACCCAAAGATGGCCGCCGCAAGATGGGGGCAGATGGTGGGAGCGGCCCTGAGTTAGAGATAGGGTTAGGGTTATCAGGGAGATGAGCTTCATCACGTGTCACCCCAATGAAGGGAGTCATTAGGTATACTCTGAAGCCTGAAGGGAAGGCTTGCAAGAAAAGCAAAGGCTAATAGCAAGGAAAAAGTCCCATCTTTAAACCACCAGTTATCACTGCCTATACCCTGGTCTTCTTTTTCTCTCCAAGGAGCAAAGATCTTGTCCATCTGTCCTGTGGCCTCTTCTGGCTACTAGAGAGGAGCAGCTGACAGCCTGGATCCTGCAGGGCCTTTGGCGATCTCAGAATCTGTGTCCCCATACCCAGGGAAAGCACACATACTCTCCCTTGAGGGGTAAAAGCAGGGAAAAAAGACAGGGACTATGAGACACTTGTCACCTTCATCACTCCCAAGGGTCTTAGTTCTCCTCCTCACTGTGCTCATCCAGATAGGACTGATGCACAATGACTAGGAGGCTCTGTATGCGAATTCTGACATCTGAGCTCTAGTCCACTGGAGCCAACCTGAAGGGTTGATTCTCCTACCTGGACAGCAGCAGCAAGAAGCCCCACCCAGGGGAATCCTATCTTCATCCCCATCAATGGTTCCTGTCATTTCCATAATATTTTCCATAACTTATTTCAAAGTACTATGTTGGCCAGTCACAGTCTATTTAATTTCAGCCATTTGATAATTTAATTATTTTTATTTGCTCTGTGCCTTTCATAAATACTTACGTCTATTCAAGAACTTTATGGCAAAACAACCTATTTGTATCTGGAGGGTTGGGCCATATATGCACATCAGTGCAGGTATTTAAGGAGATCAGAAGTGTCAGATTCCCTGAATCTTCAGTTACAAGTGGTGGTGAGCACCTGCCATGGGTGCTGGGAATCAAAATCAGATGCTCTGGAAGAACTGTGCATGCTCTTAACCACTGAGCCATCTCTCCAGTCCCCTCATTTTTTTTCTTTTTCTATCTTCATGTGTGCAGGTGTGTGTGTGTGTGTGTCTGTGTGTGTGTGTGTGTGTGTGATACATGTGTATATATCCATGTTTGCATGTATGTGGCCACATGTGTGTTTGAGTGTGCATACCCACTCATGTGGAAGCCCAAGGTTGACATTCATTGGGGCTGAGTCACTCAATCAAACATCGAGCTTTCCAGTATGACAAGTCTCTAACCAGCTTGCTCTGGGGTCCTGTCTCCATCTTTGGAGAGAGAGAGAGAGAGAGAGAGAGAGAGAGAGAGAGAGAGAGAATGAATAGTGGAAGAACATAGGTGGAAGGGAAGAGAGACAGTGGAGAGGAATCATGAGAGGTGAGAGACCCGGGAAAGAGCAAGAGAGTGGGAGAAAGAGATGTGGGAGCGGCACCCCAGACACAGGAAGGGGGAGAGAAACTGAGGCAGAGAGAGAGATCTCAGTGACAGGCCTTTACAAATGGTGTGCAGCTCAAGAGGGTCTGGCACATATCTGGCGGTGGCAGATATCAGGTTGCTAGGGAGAGGTGGCAAGAAAAGAGTAAGGACATTAGATTGCTTTTCATGGAAGACAAGTTAAAGTATATGAATGTAGGTTCATTGGCAGCAGCTTTATGGCCACGATGCAGTGGGTTGGAGAGAGAGAGAGAGAGAGAGAGAGAGAGAGAGAGACAGAGACAGAGACAGAGAGAGAGACAGAGACAGAGATAGCATCAAAATGCCCAGATTATATGGTGAAGGGGGAAGCCCCTGTCCTGGAAAGTTCAGGGTAGAGGAGAGGATGGGGCATGCCAGCCATGCCCTGCAGCAGATAGGGACTGAGGAATACTGCTGGGAGAACCTAGAGCTGATTGTCCTGGGTCTGAAGTACACATTCCAGGCTTTTGTTGACAATAAGTGGATGAAGGATGAAGAAATCAATCGTCTTTGGCTACTTTCTGCAGACATGGGGTGGGGGTGATAGTGGGGCCAGAAGGCTGAAATGTTGGCCAAGTCCAGGAAGAATAGCCTATTGTATTTGTTGTCCAGGGTCTGAGAAGGAAGGAAGGAAAGGAAGGAAAATGCAGGTCCAGCTGGCACAATCTGTGAGGTTAGACTGGAGCACTGTGGGTAGCTTCTTTGGCACTGTCTTGGATGTAGGAAATCTGGCAGGATACTGGAACATATATATGGGCAAAAGACAAAGTTAAGTAGGTTAAGGAGAAAACTCTTTTTTAGGTATACATTTGAAACTTTGGGGTCCATGGTTTTGTTAGTTGGGGGAGGGGAGTCCCAAGAAGTAGGGAAAGGGGGAGGAATCCCACCCTCTGAAATAGCCAATAGGTAGGAAACTTAGGTTGTTGATTGGCACTACTTACCTGGATTCCATTTGACCTTAGAAGTGTATTCAGGTGAATTTGCAGTTGCTTACAAGAATCCTCCCTAAGTTTACAAAGGAGATAAACTTTAGACATGTTAGCATCATCATTGCTTGCAATCCTCAGTGAAATACACATTGTAGAAAATGGTGGTAAACATAACTTTTTGTGTTATAGCATGGCAGAGGCTAGGGAAAAAACTCTTGAGTTAAAAGCATGAATACTCTTTGAGGTGAGCTTAAGAAAGGCATAAAAACCTTATGGATCTTTCTGACATTTGTGAAATGGTAGCATGGGTGTCCTCATGGAGAACAGAAACCTCCTGTAGAACAGAATGGCAAAAGCTCACTTGATCTTGATTTTCACCATGAGTACACATCATAAAAGAGGGACTTCTTCCCTCTGTCCAGAAGACTTGATGTATATAAATCAAGCACAGAAACACTTAAAGGTAAGCCAAAGGAAATTTAAAATCTTGAGCTGGAATCATGATAGTGGATCATATAGTAGAATGGTTTTGTTTTGTTGTTATTTTGTTTCAGTCATCCTCCAGACCAAGGCTGGACATGTCCCTGGGGCTTGTACTGACTAGGCCTCCATGTCTGTGCATAGAAGGCTAGGCTGAGGGGGGACATTTCGACTTTCCAAGGCCAGTCTGCTGGAAGGCAGGGCGTGGCTTGTTGAGGCAGCTGCAGGACTAGTGTGCATTATGGCTACTTTTGAAACAGGTCCTTGGCAGAGTAGACTCAAATTGGACGCTGGCAGGAAGGAGCATCATGGAAGACCTCTGTTTCCTCTTTGGAAATGCCAATAGCCTCAGGGTAGCAGCCAAGGCTTGGAACACCGTTTACTGCTATAGCTGAGCCTGTCAGAACAACTCCTCTTGGGTTTTAAAGAGTTTAAGAACCATTTTTCCCAACTCCTGTATGGGGGTTCAGGGACCATCCTCAGCCCTTTAGCTTAGATGGCAGTGAGGCCATGTCAAGTAGATCTAAGTAGATGAACTTTGTTTGTTTTTAGTTACCCATCCTAGTCATAACCTTGAAAACAGAAAACAAGAGACTAGGTAAAGCTCGATTTTGTAATTAATTGTGTCAGGTAACCTCTTAGTATGTCCTCATCTTTGTACCTTTTACTGTGGAAATATTTTCTTCCTTAGAGTTTTAGATACTACCTTGGATAGTCAGAATCCGCAAAGCCATTTATCTCTAAGTATTTTTTTTTAAGCCAAAGTAAGAAGTGTACTATCAAGAGCTTCTAGTATGAGATGGAATTTAATATGAAATGTGATTTTTTTTTTTGGACATTACTAAGAAATGTGTTCTTTTAAAGATGTTTAGAGTATAGTATAGTCTGTAATTTTACATCACTCAGTTTCAAACTCAGTTTGTATTGATTGATCCTGGAGGATACCATTAAAAGTACTGGTCACTAATGAGACCCTGTCTCAGAAATAAACAAATGAATAAATAAATAGTAAATGTCAAGCATTGTGGCACATGTCTCTAATGTAGGTACTCATTCAGAAAGAAAAGGCTCACAGGTCTCTGTGAGTTAGAGGCCAGACCAATCTACTTAGTGAGTATAGGCCAGCCAAAAATTATGTAGTGAGAACTTGTCTTTAAATGAATGAATGAATTAATTAATTAATGAATAAGTAGCAAATAACCTGAACATTCTCCAAGAAAAATAAAATAAAAATAGATTACAGGTATAATCAACTATAATAAAGTCCTCAGAAAACTGCAGGTTAAAACTACCATTGACAAATCATTGCACACCTATTTAAGATGGTACTACCAAAAGACAAGAGCAAAGGCACACTCTTGGTGGGAATGTAGGTTGTCAGCTACTATGGGAAAGGTTATGGAGGCTCTTGAAGCAATTAAGAAACATGACTGCCACAGAGCCAGCAATCTCTCTTCAAGGTTTATTGACTGACTGGCAATCTCATCCGCAAATCTACACCATGTTCACTGCAGCGTTATCTGTATTAGCTAAGATATGGAGAGAGCATGCATATCTATTAACAACGAACAAGTGATGAAAACAGAGCATGTGTGTACACAATGGAATGGTACTTCAGCTTCAAACAGAAGGAAACCCTGCCTTTGCCCCTGCACCATGAGCATCATGCTAAGTGAAACAACTACATACAGAATTAACAAAAACAACAGCAGGATCTTGCTAATTATGTGGAATTTAATTTGTAAAAGGAAATGTAAATAGAATCAGATACTAAAAATGTGGTTATTGGGGGAGAAGATTTTTTTAAAAAGCAGAAGTGTACATCAGAAGATGCAGAGTGACAGATGGTCTTAGCAAGTCTAGAGGCTGAATGTACAACTATCAAGAAGACTAACAACAGTGTACCATATTTGAGAATTTGGTTAAACAATAGATATTCACTTATTCTTTCATTAAACACAAAAGTAATTGAGTTTTATTCTAAATTTGTCCCATCATAGTAACATGCTATCCATGTGTGTCCCATAGCACCATGTTATAAACCTCCAAGATACACAATGAGATTTACTTACAAAGAAACCTTTTATTAAGTATCACGAAAAATGCTTGTCAGAAAACTGTAATGTTTTAGTTAACACATAACACTTGACATGATGAAAAAAAAAACATGTTAACTAAAATACAGTAAAATTTAACGTTTACAACATCTGCAAAGTTTCTAGTGAGAATTAGTTCTGTTGAAAGGGAAATTTTCTGTCCCTTTGAAGTCAGTGCGTGCCCAAGTTTTTACAACCAGCTCTACTGCCTGTAATTTTCAGTCTGACAGTCCCCCTAAGGTTGGATTTATTGGCAAGTAGTTGGGGGAGGGTAGCAAGTTACAGTCATTTAGTTCTGCTGTCAATTTGCTAGGGTAATTAATGCATTTAGCTTTACCTGAAAGAAGACTTAGAAATGAGATTTCATGCTAAGCCCGGGGGTTAATTTTTTCTTTCTGACACAGACAGGTATTACTACTTTCAAGCAGATTTGCATAGAGAGAAAAGACAAATACCCATCCAACATCCCAATGTCCCTCTCTGTACACAAATGGCCACTAAACCTCTCGGATTTGAAAGGCACTGTAGATATACAGGAATTTCCAGACAACAATAAGAAAGATGATGCAAGTGAAAAAGTGGGTTTCGAATTTGCCACAAGCCCATCTTGTCATCCACTTTATTGCCTTGTTATCTGCCTTTAGCCTTGCTGTATGCTATTCTTTTTTTTTTTTTTTTTTTCATTTGTAACTATTCTGTTGGGAGAAAAAAAAAACTTACATCTAAGCCTTTCCTTAATATTTTGTTTCTTTTCTCTATTTGTCTCAACTGAACCTATGAAACTTATGATATGTGCAATGGAAACTATTTCTAAAACTTTGGACTATTTTAAACTTTTTATTTATTACTAGTGTGTGTATGTGCATATGATGCAGAGATGGGAGAGCACACATGTCATGCTATGTGTGGAAAACAGGACAGCTTTGTAGGGTCAGTTCTCACCTTCCTTCCATCTTTGTGTTGGTTCCTGGAATGCATCTTAGGGCAGGCTTTTACTTTAGGGTGCCAGGTGCCTTTACCTACTGTGCCATTCCTCCCTTCACCACCCTACCAAATAAGTGTTTCTTTTATGCTCTTATTTTTGTTATAAGAGTTATTTATTTACTATGTATACAGTGCACATTAGATCACATTATAGATGGTTGTGAACCACCATGTGGTTGCTGGGACTTGAACTCCAGGACCTCTGGAAAAGCAGTCAGTGCTCTTAACCGCTGAGCCATCTCTCCAGCCCTCTACCCTATAATGCTTTTTAAAAGCTATAGATACATGTCTACAATCCTAGCACTTGGGAGCCTGAGGCAGGGGAATTACAGCTGGATGCCAGCCTTGACTACATAGCGAAACCCTGTCTCAGAAAACCAAAGCAATATAGTGGACCACCCAAAGAAAGTCTCCCTCTAACATTAACTTGTATCTTGTCTTCAACACACAGGGTGTGCTCTGTGCGGCTCCTTTGATTTTTATCATCCCCTCAGCATGTTATCTGAAATTATCCGAAGAACCAAGGACACACTCGGATAAGATAATGGCCTGTGTCATGCTTCCGGTTGGTGCTGTGGTGATGGTAGCGGGATTTGTCATGGCTGTCACAAATCCTCAGGACTGCACCCACGGGCAGGAACTGTTCTACTGTTTTCCTGACAATATCTCCCTCACAAACATCTCCCGTTCTCCCTTTCAACTGACAACACAACCTTCCCTTTGGAACCTCAGCGTCTTCCAGTGAGCTGGCTGCTTTAAGCAATATGCATATTCTCAGAGATGCTGATGTCACCTCCTAATATCCGCCTGTGTTAGTCCCTGTCACAAGATGATCACTGACATGCCGGTGAGCTGGCTGCTTTAAGCAATATGCATATTCTCAGAGATGCTGATGCCACCTCTTAATATCCACCTGTGTTAATCCCTGTCACAAGATGATCACTGACACGCATCGAGACTTGCTTGTCCTTGGCAATATGAAAAATAAAGAAAATTGAATATATATTTTATCTTAAACTAGGACAGACATCTTATTCTGACGGTTCTAATCTAATTGAAAAGAAGCCATAAGTACCTGCTTTTAACCTCCAGATCATCATTATCTTGTATGAGAGCCACTGTATTGTGCTCCCAAATAAGTAGGTGATTATAGGTTAGAACTGGGGTGGAGTTCCCTCAGGACAAACCAAATGTTTAGAGTGTGTGTAGAATTGAAGAAAGGGAAGCCCAGCTCTTAAATAGGATAGCTACCCCTGCAGCAAAGAGAAGGTCTCTTTTGTAACCTTGGGTTTAGGGGGAAGTGGGTCCCAGGATGAATAAGCAACACTCTCCCACCATTTAGAATCACAAATAATAGGCTGAGCAGAGCAAGCTCTGTGTAGGATATCAAAATTACCACCAGGCTTTTGAAGTTGTGGGAATTTGGTGAAAGCTTGATACCCTATGAGCATATACAGGGGGAGGAGGTCCCCCTCAAGTCACAGTCATAGGGGAGGGGAGTAAGAGGAAAGTGGGAGGGAGGGAGGGAGGAATGGGAGGATACAGGGGATGGGATAACTATTGAGATGTAATATGAATGAATTAATAAAAAAAATATTGGCTATTCAACATTTTGAATGTACTTAATGCTACTGATATGTACAATCAAAATTATTAAGATGCTAATTTTCTACAATAAAAAAATTAATAATTAAAAAAAACAGACATAGTCATAGGGGAGGGGAGTAAGGGGAAAATGGGAGAGAGGGAGAAATGGGAGGATACAAGGGATTGGATAACCATTGAGATGTAATATGAATAAATTAATAAAATATAAAAATAAATAAATAAATAAAAATAAACCCAGAAACATACACTCTAATTGTTCCGAGGCATTAGCCCAGCACATCCATCACATTCCAGATGTGGATCCTCTGAGCCTACAGCATGGCAGGAATGTATAAGATAGCCAGAAGCTGAACCTAGAGACTAGACAGGCATTCTCACTTTCCTGGGCCCCTGGGGAGCAGCTGGGGGATCTTGTTGATCTGGGATTTTTCTTGTTGTTGTTTGGTTTCATTGTTTGATTTTTTTTTTCTTACGATTTATTTGTCTGTTTAATATGCATTAATGTGGGCTGGAGAGATGGCTCAGCCGTTAAAGGCTAGACTCACATCCAAAAATAATATGCATTAATGTTTTTGCTTGAAAGTATGTCTGTGTGAGGATGTCAGACTCTCCACCCCCCACCCCCCGAACCGGAGTTATAGACATTTGTGCCATGTGGGTGCTAGGAATTGAAGCAGGGTCCTCTGGAAGAACAGTTTGTGCTCCTAACCACTGAGCCATCCTTCCAGCCCCAGCTTGGTTTGGGTTTTGAAACAGGCTCTCATAATGCAATCCTGGCTGGCCTGGAAATGGCTGCATAGACCAGACTAGCTTTGAACTCATGGAGATCTGCCTGGCCTGTCTCTTCCTCCCAAAAGTGCTGGGATTAAAGGCGTGAAGACGCCATGTGAAGACCAGGAAGCAGGTGCCAGGCATGGAGGCTGTCATACAGAGCATTTACAGGGACTCCTGTGGTGGCAGAGAAAGAGGGAAGCGTTTTTGCCAATGAGAAACAGAGTTCCAGTACAAGCTGATGGGGCTCCCGCTAAGCCACAGAGCTGGCAAACACTCCTGCTGCTGCCTCCACCTCCACGAGGCATGGAACATGATTGCTTGGGAAGAAAGGACTCCTGCGTTAGACAGCGGTTTGCAGCTGAGCAAACTAAAAAAGTGAGAGCTAGAAGCTAAGTATCTACATCCTTCACTGTTAGAGACACCTGAGAGGAGCAGCTGAGTCTACTATAGGCAACCTCCACTTTCAGGAAGGACTTCATGCCTTCAGATCTCTTAAACTCTGTTACAGGTTGAGTAAAATCAGGATGAGCTCAGTGGCTTCCTTATATCAAGTGCCGCCAAGATGGTCATTTGTGCCTGTTTATCTGTATTTCAATCAGTTTGGTCCACCTTGATGCTAAATTATGAGAAATATCACAAGCAGAGTTAATACAGACATATTTTTAAGTATGATATACAGGCCAAATATCTCCGAGGGTCTATATAAAACTGTTAAGTATGAGTTTCAGTCAAGTGGTGAGTCAGATAGCATGGTAAGAAAGGACCAAAGCAGTGGTTCTCAACCTTCCTAATGCTATGACCCTTTAAGACAGTTTCTCATGTTGTGGTGACTCCCCAACAATAAAATTATTTTCATTGTTCCTTCATAACTGTAATTTTGCTACTGTTATGAATTACTGTTATGTAATGTAAATATCTGATATGCGATTTCTGTGAAAAGGTCCTTCAGCCCCTAAATGAGTCAAGACCCACAGGTTGAGGACCACTGGCCTAAAAAGGGCTGGATAGGTGGTTCTACCTTAGGAGTATTTGATGCTCTTTCAGAAGACCAGAGTCCATTCCCAACACCCACGTCAGGCTTCTCATACTTGTCACAACTACAGTTTCATGGCATTGGAAACCTCTGGCTTCCTTCGGCATCTATGCTCATATGCACATACCCACACCTACACACACTTAAAAATAATACAAATAAACCTTAAATAAGCAATGGCCCCAAGAACATATCTCAACAAGCCCAGGAGCTGGTGGTGAGTCAGTTTTTCTTCAGTAAAATATCATCCACATCACTGAGGTATACAAGCCCTGTTGACTGTATAGTTTTCCAATATTTAATTTATAAATGTTTTACAGTCCCACTAAGAGTCATATGCCTAAACCATTGTGCCTTTTTTTAAGAATAATTACACGCCTTTAGAATGGTACATGTTAAAATGGTCTTGAGAATGCTTTCATCCCATGCGAATGAAGTATAAGAGATGTTTGTAGCAGTTCATCCATAGATCACTGAAGACTTTAGAAGCACTCCCCACTCACTCACTTATTAGAAAAAGTCATCAGAGGAGAAGGAGGGCACCAAGAGTGAGCAGGGTGCATCAAAGATAATGCAATTTAACATTTAACAATCCATCATCTTGTACTCTGGGTATTGCTTCAGAGATCTTAACCTTGAACGTGCAGCTAAATGAAAAATCCCCTGGTAGGAACCAAATGCATCTTTAATATCCAATAAATATGTGTACGTTTGTTGTTAAACAAATGAAAAACCAAATCACCTTTGACCCACTTATCAGGAGCATATATTGCCAATATCTTTCACATTATAAGAGGATAAAGTTTAGGGACTCACCGCTATCACGTAGGACTGAAGAGAGGTAGGGTGGTAAAATAGAGCCTAAGCTTCCTTCCCCATAGTCCTAACTTCATGGAGATCTCCACCAAAGTTCATTCCTTCTGTGATGCTCATAAAGCAACTCACAGGCTGTCATCTAATTCTTTAAGCTGCCATATCTTTAAATGTCTAAAGTGTTTGCTAAAGTTTAAAGAAGGGTTGTTGAGAATTGTGTTTGGATATACTAAAGCACTCATCTAGCATGTATGTATATGTGTGTGTGTGTATGTATGTATGTATGTATGAAGTATATATACATCAGATAGCATCTGTGTCATTTAAGAATTGGGGTCTTGTCCAGTTTGCTTAGAATCTTTCATTTCAATCCTTCTTGAAATCATATTCAGAACTCAGAGCAGGTAACCTTCCTCACTCTAGACTATTCACTTCCAGTAACAGCAGCACAGGTGACAAAAAGTAGATACCCTCCTTTAAGACAGTATGTATATATGTTATGGCCAGGCCAAAAAAAACATGGATATCTAATCCTACCCACTCAGGAGCTAAGACAAGGAAGTTACAAGTTCAAAACCAGCCTGGGCTACAGAGTAAAATCAAGCCAGCCTAGGCAATTTAGTGAGACTCTATCTCAAAAGAAAAACTAAGAAGAGGGCTTAGGACTATAGCTGAGCATGTATGAAGTCCAAAGTAAAACACATAGGATAGAAGAAACAAATAATTCTTATATTCTAGAGAATACATACAGAATTTACCAGAATAACAGAGCAAATGTTCAGAATAGAACATAGACTTCATCCACATCAGGAGAACACGTTGGCCAGAACAGAGTCTGAGTTACCTAGTAGAGCAGCCAGTGGCTTTCAAACTTCAGCATCTGCCAGAACCACCTGGAAGAGTGACTTCAACAGCCAGGCCTCTCCCCAGGTTGACTTCTCTCTAGTAGGGCCAAAAAATTCACATCTCTGAAAAGTGCCCAGGTGATTGCCTGGTACTATTGGTAAAGGACCACAACTACATCCATCATTGTAAGCTTAGGGTTTGGGCAAAGAAAGTCCTAGATGAAGGCATCTGTTTAGGAGTTAGGACAAAACACCAGCAAGGCAGTAGGGAGGGGCAGGGGAATTAAGAACAAAGGGAAAAGAGAGCCTATCGCCTAAAGTCAACACAGCTGAAGTGGAGCAGCTGAAAGCCTCAGTCTTAGCCTGCCAGCTGGTGTGGGGTCTGGGGGGGGGGGGGGGAAGTCTGAGTTTCAGACTCCTCACTGGAAGACAGGGAAAACACACCAGTTTCTCAGAAGTGTGGGATGTTTTCTAAGTACTTAAATTCTCAATGGAATGCCCTGCTTCAAATATTCCATGAATTGTGTAAGTAAAACATACCGTGAGTTGTTGTTGATGAAATCGTGACGATAAAGAATTTATGCACCTCTCGATTGTAACCATTTTTCTGCTGGGCACGGTGGTTCCATGAATGTTACTTGATCTACAGTGAAGATTATTGATAAGCCTTCTCACTGTATTGTTACTGGTTTACAGCAAGGTGTGCATGTGTGCCATGAAAACAAAAGTGCACTGGCCAACAAGCACTGAGTTCGGTCTGTCCTTCTTTCTCAGTTCTAACCTGATTCCAATCTCTACCAATTTATATCCAGAACCAAGCGAGACCCCCAACCTGGGCATTTTGCCATCAGATTCTTTGTTCTCTAAAATAATTTCTGTCTCACCTCAAGAACCACCTCATTAAAGCTGTATTCTGACAGCATCACTCGTGTGCTCAAAATCTTTCCTTGAAATTCTCTGGGACAAAGTATGAACTTCATGGGAACTCTTCAAACTTTGCACTACATGGCTACAATATTCTTGTCCAGCCACATAGGCCATGACTAAAGAGAAAGATCCCTTTATCCTAACATCACTAGCCAACACGTCACTGAAACTGCTCTAAGTACCTTTCAGACTTGCCCCTGAATTCTTAACATTTTTCCCATCTGAAATGCCCAAGCCTCCACCAAAATTCCATCAACCCCTCTGTTGCTTCCAAATGCCCTCCTCCACAGCCCTAACTGGTTCCTTCCTCCTTGGTAATTCTGTGATTTTTGTCATTATCATAATAAGAATGAACCTTGTCTAGCCAACCAGGCTAAAAAATCCTTAGGAACAGTGTTTTCAAGCCTCCTTTTCTCTGTAACTCATAGCACTGTGCCTTATAATATAGTAAATAATTATTTGGCATAGGTTTTATAGTGTGGAAGAGAAACTGGTTGATGTATCAGTAGCAGTCGATATATTTTTATTGGAATTTTACAACTATAGTGATTGTCATTCAGTAACTGTTATGTAAAATAGGCACTTGTCCAAATACCTGGTTGAAATAATTTAAACAGCTTCTTGTTTTGCCTTACAATATACAGAACTGTCAGAAAAATTACATGTAATATGCTTCAAATGACTCGAGCAAATACATACTAGCCTTAGCCTGTGCTGATCTTTTTAGCTGTTTAAATTGCTAAATGAATGTTTCATGCAGCTTTCTTAATTATAAGCTCCTTAAAGACAAAGCCATATTGTATTTATTTTTTTGTCAGCGTATGCTTACGTATCTTATTCCACACACTCACTCAATAAACATTTACTGACTGACTGTCTCTCACCTGAATATGTTAAACCCATATTAAAATGTAGGTCCCACAAGAAAACCTTGCACTAGTCCCATTACTAAATTCTTAAGAAATAGAATCTGTTGAATATTTCAATCAAACTGATTATGGAATAGGTACATTTAATACTTGCTGATGCTCAGCAGACAGCTCGATCATTTGAAGTGATACTGAGAAGAGATGCTTAGATACAAAGGACAACAACTGGGCTGGAGAGATGGCTCAGAGGTTAAGAGCACTGACTGCTCTTCCACAGGTCCTGAGTTCAATTCCCAGCAACCACATGATGGCTCACAACCACCTATAATGTTATCTGATGCCTTCTTCAGACCTGTAGGTATACATGCAGGCAGAGCACTGTATACATAATAATAAATAAATAAATCTTTAAGAGGAAAGAAAGACACCAAAGGACAACAATTTTTTTCTTTCACCATATTTTGACTTTTTTTATATTTTTATTTTTATATATACATTTATATTATTACACAATATAAAATAAACTACATACAGCAAGGAGAACCACAAAAAAATCAGGAATTATATTAATGTTACATTCATAGTGGTTTGGCCATTTGTATTTGGCAACCTTGAAGAAAACATCTTTCCTATCTTAGAGAGTCTAAAATTCTGAATATAAATCAATATCTATCCTATCTCATCATTATCAACTTAAAACACCTATCTATACCTAAAAAACATCTTAATCCCTAAATAGCTAAGCTTAATTGTAAAACTAAACTATATGGTCTTCAACTCTATTAGAGACTTGAGAAGGAATAAAATTAATTACCTGAGTAAACAGAAAGTGCAGGTTGGCAAAGTGAAAAAAATGACAGAGACAGTTTCCTGCCTGAACAGTCACCCAAAACTCTCTATAACATTAGAGCATCATCTTCAGCTTTCTGGCCCAGTATATATGACATATTTGTGAGGCAGGAACTATTGAAGACTTGCTTACTCTATCTTGGAAGAATTTGGCTGTCAGCTCTGCCTGCATCCAATTCTGTTTATGGTAGAAATAAGGACATTTTGCCCAAGTGGCTTGTTTGCCACATTTGAAGCCATCTCCATAAGGAGGTTCTTTAATGCTCATCATCTTCTTTGAGGTAGGCTGGGTCTTGCCAGAAGCTAACCTGTCTCATTGTCAACGAATCTTTAAAATAGTAAAAACATCTTT
This sequence comes from Acomys percivali, assembly GCA_907169655.1. Classification (NCBI taxonomy): domain Eukaryota; kingdom Metazoa; phylum Chordata; class Mammalia; order Rodentia; family Muridae; genus Acomys; species Acomys percivali. The sequence continues at coordinate 38,824,921 of OU015750.1, read as the reverse complement.
AAATGCCATATTCTGTAGGTCTCTGTAGTTTTTGAAACTTTACCTAACTATTTTACCTTTTCTATTTATAGAATCATATCTATGTTAAACCTAGAATGTAAATTTTGTAATATAGACTAATAATTGACATGACAATTAACAATTAAGTTGTATTACTTAATTATCCTAAACAGCCTACAATAGCACTTTCAAAGTATTAAGAGTAAGCCTTGTATTCGACCTGAGTTGTATTGGTATAATACCTCATATTAGAGTAGAAATATATATATATAATGTGTGTGAAGAATAATCTTAAACTTGAATTATATACCAATGTATCAAAATTAAACTTATTTTTCATCAATATACAAAAATCTATACCAATGAATTAAAAAATAACCTTGTGAGTAACAATTAAGGCCTTAAGTTGAGGAGTAAATTCAGTAATCTACTTTTTGTCCTATCATCCCTATATATTTCTATATTCCTCCTTCTTTCCTTTCAACCCCTATCTCCAAACCTAAGAGAGAAAGATAAAGGAAAAGAGAGACATCCCTGACTCCAACCTCATTTTCTCTCTGAATAAGACCAACACTAACTTATAACCAACTCCCAATAAAAATAAACATCTATAGTCCAAGTGACCAACCAAAAACCTACCCAACCCCCTTAAGGGAAATGGGACATTGTTCTCTTAAGATTTCTTCCAGCTGATTTAAAATGAATAATACCTTTGTAGGGGCCCAGATAAAATTGGGGAAAATGGTTAACAAGCTAGGAATAGCATTTGTGGTCCAGTTTCTAAAGGACAACAATTTAAGAAAGATTTCTCAAGCAATATCTGTTAAGAGTTTAAAATTTGAAAGATTTTGGATTTTTTCTATTTAGTTATCATTTCTTAAGTTTGTTTTTTCCCAAGGATATGAGGCTCATTCTGTAAGAAATTCAGCCCAAGCTCCTTTGTTAACCTCCTATCACATAATGCTGACTTGGCTAGGTTCTGGAGCCGGAATCTCGCTGTTTGTCTGCCTGGTCTCATCTCTTCCTCGCTTGTCCATCCGAGCTTCAGCGCAGTAAGAGATAGCTGGCGGTAAGGCTGGAAAGGACTCCGGAAAGGCCAAAACAAAGGCGTTTTCCCGCTCGCAGCAAGCCGGCTTGCAGTTCCCTGTGGGTTATGTTCATCGATACCTGAAATCTAGGACAACCAGCCATGGGCGTGTGGGCGCAATCGCTGCTGTGTATAGTGCAGCTGTCCAGAGGTGCTTGAATTGGCAGTAAATGCATCAAAAGACTTAAAGGTAAAGCATATTACCCCTTGTCACTTGCAACTTGCTATTCGTGGAGATGAAGAATTGGATTCTCTGATCAAGGCGACAATTGCTGGTGGTGGTGTCATCCCACACATCCACAAATCTCTGATTGGGAAGAAAAAACAACAGAAGACCGTCTAAGGGATGCCTCGATTCCTTACAATCTCAGGACTCTTAAATATTCTTCTTCTTCTTTTTTTTTTTTCCAATGTGTCAAAAAGCTTTATTCCCTGTAAAGCTCACAAAATGGTTCAACCGTTAAAGGCTAGGCTCACAACCATAAACTAAATATTCTTAACAGCTGTCCAGTGTTGGTGATTCCAGTGGGCTGTATCTCTGTGAAAAACTCGATCTTGCCTTTTTGTAATTCTATTTGAGCAAGTTGGAGGCATAATTAGCCTTCCAGCTGACAAAATTTCTGCATTCAAGTCTTAACCATATTTAAGTGTTACTGTGGGCTTCAAAGAGGCTATTGATTCTGAAGCAGTGGGTTTTGATTGATTGACTTTTTTTTTTTTTTAGCTGTTTGGATTTTAATTGTGATGCAGAAGTTATAGTAACAAACATTTGGTTTTGTACAGACATTATTTCCACTCTGGTGGATAAGCTCAATAAAGGTCATTTCCAAAAAAATAAATAAAATACAATACAATAAAAAAGAATTTCCTGAACTCTACGTTTTGACAATGGTTCTCTCCATAATAAAGGTTAAGTCCTTGGGTTTGATGGTCTCTGCTGCCTCAAGTCATTGTACTGGTGTGGTTATTTTATACGTACGGCTTAATAACATTCATTATTAGGCTTATAATTATTATTACAACAGTATTTTCTAACCCTCTAGCAATCAATTGAGATAAAGACACCTGTTACATTTTAAAATAGCCGTAGTTAACCTGGGGCAGGGCAGATATTAATCCCCTAAACTACTTCCCATATTGGGACAAGTATGGCATACCATCCCAATCCCATGCCATCTGCTTCTAATAATTTCTACCAAGATACCTTCCATCCATAGTCCCAATTACTTGCTAATTATCATCATCTGGGACAAATATCCATCCATGCCAGCCATGTGCTTCTCCTCCACCTAACCCATGGTGCAGCCTTCTTCCTCTCCTCTCCTCCAGTCTCTCCTCCTCCCAAGATTCTCTCTGTCCCTCCAAGCCCTTGAACCTTAGCCACACCTATCCCATTTGCCCTGCCCAAGTGTCATGGCCTTTGATTGGTCAAACAGGTTAGGCTCTTAGGCAAGGTACAGGTGGGGCACAGAGACAGGAAGCAGTAATCAGCATCAAAATACATCAGGCCCAAGTCCAATATCATACAATGAGCTCAGTGCGATCACATTTATTTTGTTTTGATTTCTTTTTGATTTGTCTTGATACAGGATCTTACTTAGCCCAAGATCACTTCAAACTTGCCACACAGCTGAAGATGTCCTTGAACTTTCCTGATCTTGCTGCCTGTACCTCTTGAGTGATGATGGGATATGCCACTGTCCTGAGGACACTATTCCAAAAAAAACACAGATGAACATATATGAGTGTCTTTCTATAAAGTCAGAATTTATTAAATAACAATAAATTTGTAAGGCTTAGCAGGTCCAATGACAATGATTTGTTAGAAAACACCTAGTTTTGCCAAGGCAAATGAAAACTCTTTTATTCCAATCTTAATTACTAACCATTCTTAAATCACACAGTAAATATATATATATATATTCATATACACACATATATATTGTTTCCGAGGTGAGTCTGGGTTAAAGAGCCTTTAGCAGAATTCAAGAGGTTTTAGGAGTGAGAAAGAGCTATAATGATAAGATAACAGACAAGCTAGGGCCACGAGGGAGCCTCTGGAGTCAGATTTAAGAAGGAAGCTGCAGAGTTTAGCTTCGGGGTGAAAAGGAGGAGGTAGGCAGCAGCAAGAATCTACTGACCAGGTCCAGGTCTAGATGAGCGAACTGAGAACATGTGGATGACATGCCACAAGTCCGTAGGCTGCATGAACAACAGGGGACAAAGCTGAGCCAAAGCTTCAGGAAAAGCTGGGGAGGCCTCAGGACTTGACACACACTAGGTAGCAGATGATAGGTTGGTGTGAAGCCATATTCTCACAGAGTTAGGTGTCTGTCACTTTCTTTCTTTCTTTCTTTCTTTCTTTCTTTCTTTCTTTCTTTCTTTCTTTGTTTATTTATTTATTTTTACTTTTTAAAAATTAAATTTATTTTTTAAACTTTATTCGCTTTACACCCTGATCGTAGCCTCCTTCCTCGCCTCCTCTGGGCCTCTCCCTCCCTCCCCCCCCCTTCCCCCCCCCCCCCCCCCCCCCCTAGTCCTCAGAAAGGGAGACCCCTCCCCCCTCCCACCAATTGACTCCAGTCTATCAAGTCTCATCAGGACTCCTTGCATCCTGTTCCTCTGTGGCCTGGCAAGGCAGCCCCACCAGGAGGCTGTAGTCAAAGAACAGGCAACAGAGTCCATGACCTAGACAGCGCTTGCTCCCCTTACTAGGGGGCCCACATGGAAACTGAGCTGCCCACTGGCTACATCTGAGCTGAGGGCCTGGGTCCCCTCCATGCATGATCCTTGGTTAGTGCATCCGTTTCCGCAGTCACCCCTGGGCCCAGATTTGTGGGCCCTGTTGGTCTTCTTACGGAGCTCCTGTCCCCTCTAGGTCCTTCTATCCCCCCACTCTTCCATAAGACTCCCTGCCACTTTATGAGACCTAGGTGGCGGAGTACACACCCTTTCCTTGGTCTAGCATGTCTGAAAAGTTCTTGGTCTTGGTTTCTGTTATATCATTTCAATATACCTGTGTGCCCCCAAAGTCTCAGTTCACCACATTATACTCACAGGGTAGCTACCTTTCTATTTCCAGGAAAAAGTCATTTATCAGTCTAAGGTGGGTGGAGAGGGGGTATCAGCCTTCTCCCTAAAAAAATGGAGTCAAAACTGCTTGTAAACGGAGTCTTCAAGGGCAAATCAGAGCCTGAAAGCACTGTTTTATACAACATAAAGTAAATGAAAATGGAGCATAGCATGCTTTCAACAGTCACATTTTTTAGCTTAGGTTTTTTTTTTTTTTTCCAAGATTTAAAAATAGACAAGAGAAAAAGAGTGGGTTTAAACATTGAAGGAAATCAGGAGATGAACCTCTAGGGTTTGTTGGAGGGGCTGTTTGGTTGCAGAGACACAGCAGGAGATGATCTGTCAGAGACAGTATGACCTTTTGGAGTACACTTTAAAGAGAAAAGAAGCCATTAAAAATTTTGGATTCATATAAAAAGTTTCCTAGGAATAAATAATTTGCTGTGTGTACCTTAAATGTCATCTGAGGATGCCTGGGTCCCAGTTGATTTATTCAAGCTTCTTCTTAAACCCCATCCTACGTTTCAGAAAGGCCTGCATTGTAATTTCTGCAAATGTTCTGGTTTGCTTTTTCACATTGTCTTTGCTGTTGTAGACCATAATTGTGCTCTCTCTCTCTCTCTCTCTCTCTCTCTCTCTCTCTCTCTCTCTCTCTCTCTCTCTCTCTCTCGCATAAATCTCCACAATAATCTTGACCAGTGTTTCCCAACCTTCCTAACGCTGCCACCCTTTACTACAGCTCCTTATAGTGTAGAGACCCCCAAACATAAAATCTTTTGTGTTGCTACTTCATAACTGTAACCTTGTGACTGCTACGAATCATAAGGTAAATATCTGATATGCAGGAGATCTGATTTGTGACCCCTGGGAAAGGGATCCTGGTCCACAGGTTGAGAACCTCTACTCTAGACAGAGAACAGACAACGCTCTCATCGTCTCCATTTAAATGCACTCACTTCAAGAAGTGTGTACATCTCTACTTCATGTTGCCTCTTCTGAAGCTTGAATCCTTTCAAGGGTCCTTCCATCCAGTCTTCAGGCTTTGCCATCCAAGCTCCACCTTCACTCCTTCCACCTTTCAAATTTTGAAATGAACAGGATATACGTCCCTCTGGCTTCCTTCGGGAGTGCTCAGTACCTGCAGCCTCTGGAGGCTCCCTGACCCTCCGCACACCCATTCTTTTTTTTTTTTTTTAATTTTTTTATTAATTTATTCTTGTTATATCTCTATGGTTATCCCATCCCTTGTATCCTCCCATTCTCCCATCCCTCCCATTTTCCCCTTATTCCCCTCCCCTATTACTGTTCCTGAGAGGGATTACCTCCCCCTGTATATGCTCATAGGGTATCAAGTCTCTTCTCGGTGACCTGCTGTCCTTCCTCTGAGTGCCACTAGGTCTCCACCTCCAGGGGACATAGTCAAGTGCCACACTTGAGTGGAGAGTGGGATATGACTTTCTCATGTACTCTGGAGCACACCCATTCTTTATTCCAGACCTTATTGGTTTTTTTCACCACAAAAGGAATAATTCAGATATAAGCTGTCATTAGAACTATTTTCCATTCCCTGACATATACGTACTTGGCCACTTATATTCTGAACTCAATTCCAAGAAGTAAGAAACCCATGAGGCTTCCAGTGTGCACATAAGCAAACCTTGGGCCTTAGAGCTTTAAGAGGGGGCTGCTGCCTCTAGCTAGTAATGGGCCTGAGTAGCTCCCATGATGTTGACTTTATGCATTGACCCACATAGTGTAACCCATGCTCTCTCCTGGGCCTCAGTCGCTTTTCTTTGACTATTGTATTGTTTCATCTACCACTGTCTCTTCTTTAAACAACAGCTGTATTTCTACACGCTTTGCCCCCTGGATAAAAATAGCCTCTCAGAGTTAGTTTAGTACATGTCCAGCTGTAATGGATCATCATCTGTTATATAAATGACTGCACTCTCCATATTCATCTGCTCTTCAAAATTATCATCTGTGGAATGCTATTATGGTTTCCAACTTATTGTTGATTTCCTTGGTTAGATCAGATACACCTGGGGTATGGACGTAGCTCAGTGATACAGCAGCTGTCCAGCAAGAGCAAGTCACAGGGTTCAATTCCCCAATATAGCAAAGTAAAATTGAAATTTTTAAAGAAGGCATGAAATATGTACCTTCATTAACATTGGCGAACAAGCTAGATGATCAAAATTAATCCTTAATAAATAAGATTATAAGGAAACAATAATGGTACCATCCCCTCCCTGTCTCTCCAGACTCCAACAGTACCTTAAGTACCCATACCTCCCCTTCCTTTCTGTGGGCTCCCTAGCCTTTGCAGCAGATGGTAATTTTTCTTCCTCTGTAGTCTAGATATGGCACGCAAATGAGAGGAAAAGGAACAACCCAGTGTGAATAAACATTTCGAGGCATTGTAACTGACCAAGGTTGGCATGAGGTATTCCTCAAATTAGTGAACCTTCTGTCCTGGGTAACTTAAACAGAAGTTTGACAGGTATGATATACACATAATGAATGTAATGCCCTCAAATGTCTCCCCCTTGCTGAGTTTCTGGTTTCTGCCTAGTGTGTCTGTTGAGATAAAACACAGCTGTTGTGTCTTGTTGCATGACCTTTTACAAGTACATGGTTAAACAGAAAGTACATGGTGATTAAATAGCTAAGAGCATAAACCATATCCATCCACTTTCTTTCCTTCCTTTTATGTATGTATGTATATATGCATGTTTGTGTGCACAAGCAGATGCACATGTGTGTGCATGCATGAGCAGGTCAGGGGTGAACTTTGGGTATTTTTCCTTTGGACAACTTTCAACCTTTAAAAAAATACATTTCTTAAGAATTATTTATTTTGTTTTAGAGACAGAGTCTTTCATTGGGACCTGGAGTTTTCAGGATTAGATGAGGCTGGCTGGCAGTGAAGCCTAGCTATTCTCCTATCTCTGTCTCTCAGCACCAGATTATAAGCCCACGCCACTCTCTCTGGTCTGACCCCTCCCCTGCCTGTCTGTGTATCTCTGTACTTGGTGTGTGTCTCTCTGTCTCTCTCTCCCTCCCCATTCTCTCCCTTCTTTCCTTTCTTTCAGCAACATCTCAGTAAGTAGCCCAGGCTGACTTTGAGATCCTGACCCTCCCCAGCTCAGTCTCCAACGCACTGACAGCTCAGTCTTATGCAGCCAGAATCCAACCCAATTCATTCCTTACTCAAACTTAGATGAGCATATATAAATTGCAAATGAAGGATACATGGATTGGACCATGATAGATGACTTTTAAAAGGGATAGGGTAGGAAGGGAAAGAGGGTAATCCATGGAGTAGATTAGAACAGATGATGAACAACCGGATTCCTGTCATTCAGGTCTAAAGGAAGATGGAGGGAGCTCGTGGACCACTTCCTCACGCACTGATTCAATACACAGGAACTGTGGAGTCTCCTCTGTGCAGAACCAGCTTTCCTTCTTTTCCTTCTAGTTATCTTTCCTGCTTTCCTACTTAATGAAGAGGTTGTTTACAAGAAACATTATATTTTTTCATAATTATAGTGAATAGATAAATGACATAGTTGATCTTCTTCTCCAAAAGGGAATTCCCTAAAAGCAGAAAGGAACCTAAACACAAATAAGAATGTAAATACAGGGCTGGAGAGATTGCTCAGAGGTTAAGAGCACCGCCTGCTCTTCCAAAGGTCCTGAGTTCAATTCCAAGCAACCACATGGTGGCTCACAACCATTTATAATGAGATCTGGTGCCCTCTTCTGGTGTGCAGATATACATGCAAGCAAAACACTGTATATATAATAAATAAGTAAATCTTTAAAAAAGATGTAAATGCATGGAGCCAGAAATTGGGATAACAGGCTTGCAGCTCACTGATTCCACTAAGATCTGGTAGATGGGAACTGATGAGATGGCTCAGTCTTGGGTGGCAGAGTCTGAGAACAAAGTGCCAAGGTGTAGCGGTTTGAATGGAAAATGCCCCTCATGGGTTCATGTATTTTCACACCTGTTCCCCAGTTGGTGGTGCTATTTTGGGAGGCTATTAAAGCCTTTAGGCAGTGAAGCCTTGCTGAAAGAAGTATGTCATCACAAAAGGCAGGGTTTGAGGATTCATAGCCTCACCCACTTCCTGTTCTCTCGCTCTCTCTGCTTCCTGTGTATGAATGGAAATATGATTCACAGCCAGATATTTTACTCTTGTCGCCACTCTATGCCTTCTAGGCTATGAGGACTCTATTCCTCTGGAGGTAAAATAAGCCCTTGGTTCTTTAAGTTGCTTTTGGTTATGGAATTTTATCACAGCAACAAAAACAAAACAAAACAAAACAAAACAAAAAAACCCAATTGATACATAAGGATAAGTCTCAAGCTTGTCACAATTTATTTGACTTGAACTTTCAAAAATTGTCTCTCTATGTCTCTGTCTGTCTCTGTCTCTGTCTCTCTGTTTCTCTCTCTCTCTCTCTCTCTCTCTCTCTCTCTCTCTCTCTCTCTCTCTCTGTGTGTGTGTGTGTGTGTGTGTGTGTGTGTGTGTGTGTGTGTGTGT
>OU015750.1:38804392-38816199 GCA_907169655.1 Acomys percivali | reverse complement strand
CATAGTAGGTTATCTAAGAGATTTTCTATCTGCTTAGTGGTCATTTTAATTAATTGTAGATACCATATACAATTTACTTATTTTTTCCTTCTGGGGATTTGTGTTTTGTTTCTTTTCATTTTGTGACAGGGTCTCACTGTGCTGGCCTTCAACTTTCATCTGTCTTCTTGCTTCTGTTTCTAAAGTGTTCAGATTTACAGACATGTACCATCATATTCAGCATTTTCCTCATGTCTTACCAATAGCTTAGTGGTTGAAAGCACTAGTTCTTGCAGAGGACCCAGGGTCAATTCCAAGAACCAACATAGTGGCTCACAACTGTTTGGAACTCCAGTTACAGGGGACCTAATGCCTTCTTTTGACTTCTGCTGGCACCAGGCCCCAAGAGGGTACACACACATGTACACAGGCAAAACATTTACATACATAAAATAAAATAAATCTTAAAAAGTTAACAACTTAGGTATGGGATAAAGGAAATGTAATAAATTTATATAGTTCAAAAATTGAATTAGAAATATATGCATAAATTTAAAACTATTTCATCTTCAAGAAATTTTAAAATGTATTTTCTAGTTATGTAACCTAGAAACTAATAAATGCATGACTTGTTGAACACATCACCAATAAATACTTTAGGCTGCAAATATCTTTCTCTGGTACACTTTGGAGAAATTGCAAGCATGGGGCAGAAAAGCATGATATGAAAATGTATCATCATTTAGTTAAAGAAAACAAAGATGCATGACTGTTGATAAATCTGTCAATCAACAAGAAAGAGCTTGCTTTCATTGGTCAAAGATGGGAGTAACACAAGCATCAGCCAGAATAAGTGTTTTAAATCATAACCTATACAGGTTTAAAACTCACTATCTTCTGAGGATTAGAGGAAGCCCATGTGGTATTGGAAAACTGATGTCAAGGGAGAGAATCAAGCACAGCTGTAGCCTTTCCTCTACAAATTGTTCTAAGTAGTTATACAAACAACTGATAGAAAAAAATTTCTCTCTATTCAAATAATCAGATTATAAGTGAAAGAGAATTTAAAAAATCACCATTTTATGGCTCTTTGATTAACAAACCTAAAGACAGATCATCAATAGCTGCTAATATCAAAAGAAAGGAAAAGCTTGATATTATTGCCAATAGAAGATAGTAACTCCACTTACATAGAAGTCCAGAAAAAAATTGAAATATAATTTAATTTAGTCTTTAAATCTAACTTCCTGTGTAAGGGAATGAGAGACACAGTGATAGAGAAAGTGGAAGTGAAAGTGAGCCCGACCATTGAAGAGTCAAAAGATGTGCTGGGTAATCATAGCATATTACTGATCTTATCTAGGCCCTAATTAAAACAAACAGTTGGAAAAGGGGGGTGGGGATGGTGAGAGCATACGAAGATCTCAAAGGTCATCAAATAATTCAGTGCTGTTAAAGCCATGCTTCAGATTGTGTGTATGAAAGTGATATTGTGTTTTTGTTTGAAGAAGAAACTGTCTTTCCATAACACACAAATGGCCTATTTGTGGGTGAAACAACATCTGAGATTTTATCTTAAGTAATGAAGCAGATGAGGGCTAAATATACCAAAAGTGTCTATCAGCTGATGAGTTTTGACACTGACTGACAATGAGATGGAGGGGGGTATTACATTATACTCTTTTGTAGGTTGCTGACATTTTCAACAACACTTTTTAAAAAAAAATTAAAACACTCTGGGAACTCCACTCAGAAAGATGAGTGTAACGCTTTAGGCCAATTGGGAAGGAGAAGGGGGAGGAAGGCCGTGTGACTCTTTTGCAGACCTTAAAACTGTGTTAGCTCAGAACCTTTGGTCCCTGTAAAAGAAACGTTCTCACTCATGGAATATCTGTGCCCTACTTAATAAAGAATAGTTTGTTGTGACTGGATAGCCATGACTCTTGGAATTTATGTGGTGCCTCCTTGGCTACAAAAATAAAATAATGAAAAATGTGTTAAGCTTTTGGTTAGCACAAAAGGAATGGGTTTCTCTGTAATATTCTCATGCACAATACGCAGTTATGCTTGGTTTTGACTTACCCGCCTCCTCTTCTCCCCTACCCCTCTACTTCTCGCTGGTTCTCATCTGTCTCACAAATAGTTGCCCCCTCAACTTTCATGATAGATTATTGTCTTTCTCTTCCCTATAGACTTCTTATCCTCGTGGTCACCTTTTTGGTTTCATGGGCTACCTCATTTACACACATACACTCAGCACAAATCTAGAGACCATATGAGATAAACGTGTTATTTGGCTTTCTGAGCCTGGTTTACTTTCCATATAACTCACTAAAAACAACTCTTTCCCATCGCCTGTGTTAGGTTGTAGCTGAGTGCCCCCCATTCCCAGCCACTGGCTGTCAGAACCTGTTGAAGTGAACAGTGAAGGCAGGCGTCGTACAGTCTATGAGAAGCTCATGGCCACAGAAGCAGGTGCTGGAGCTCTGTGTAAGAGTGGAAAGGGTACGGGGTCTCGAGAAGTGGCAGGAAGACAAATAAGGTTTTTCCCAAGAAGTAAGGTGTCTTGACCCATGCCAGAGCACAGGGGTCTCTGCTACCACCAGGGCCAGCAGAGTGTTCTTGCATCTACAGGAGGCACGGACCCTACACACGAGGCTAGGAGTTTGGTTCAACAGGACAAAGTAGTCAGTGTTGGTTCAGGCATTGACAGTCTGACCCTGAGTAGTTTATTTCAGGCATATTTAAGCACAGCATGATTTGGTTAAAAAAAAAAAACCAACAACAACAACAACAACAAAAAACAAACAAAAAAAACCAAGCAACTTTCCTGGTGTTGATTAACTCAATCCTGTGTCTAAAGTCTAAGACATGACTACATCGAAACTCTTTGTGAAGTACCAGTGACACCTTCCATAAAGATAGGTTCTATAGATTGACAAGTTCTGATAAAAATCTGAGGGAGGATCCTGTGTGGTCTCTAGTCTCTGCCAAACAGATAGCACAAAGGTCACCAGGCTATTAACTCTGCCTGCTCCCAGCCTTCTCAGATGGAAAAACAGGTTGTGCATTCCTTGCTTTGAAGAGACAATGCTGTGTGTTTAACATTCCTGGTCCCCTTAATGCTTATCTGTGAGCTCAAGACCCTCCTTGTCTCCCACAGCAGGGTGTGCCTGCTGTTGAGTAAGCAGCCTTGTTGTTACAGATCAAAAACTGGATCGAGGACACCCAAGTCTGTGCGAGGATGCCTAGTTGATTTGGTTATTGTAGAAAAAGGAGAGGATATTCCTAGACTGACATTTATGACTGCACCTAAGTGGTTGGAGCCCAAAGGAGCTAAAAAAAAAAAACCCTGAAGCTTTGCAATCTCTCTAAGAAGATGGTGTCCACCAATATGTTATGAGAAAGCCCTTTAAAAAGAAGGTCAGAAGCCCGGGACCAAACATTACACCACATGTCAAATACTGCTGTAGTACTTTGAAGAAACAACTAGAAAACAAAACAAAACAAGGAAAGGTTGCAGTATATGCTAAACTTTTCACAAAGAGAAAGAAGAAAACCAAAGATAAACATCCGGAACAGACTACCAATAGATGTAGGCTGTTCTTCTCACTGACAGCGTCTACTAAGTCTGATTCCAGTCAAATAAATGTCCTGAAGAGTAACAGATAAATGATCAAATCTTGAAAAGGAAGAAAACTCAATGGAAACAATTTGATTTTAAAAGGCCCCCCAGATAGATGCCTCACAAGCAGAGAGGCATATAGATTGTAGATATGTGATGAAAGATTCTCCTGGTTTTCTGTCATCATGGAAACAAATTAAAATGAGATACAACCCCACACCTACCAGAAAGGCCAAACCTTATGACTCTGCCAAATGTTGATAAAGATGGGGAACCCTAGGACTCCCATTCATTGCTGGGTTGAACTCAGATGATCACTTTGAGAGACTGTTTGGCAGGCTTCTAACAGAACAAAGCATACACTTACTATAGCATCCAACAATGTGTGCTGCCTAGTAATTACCCAAAGAAGCTGAAAAGCTATGCTCACACAAGACCAGCTTACGGATCTTTAGAGCAGCCTTACTCATAACTGTCAAAACTGGGGAACTAAGAAGATTCCTTGCTCTAGCCAGATAAACCAATAAGCTGTTATGTACATGATCTTGTTGGAAATTGTAATGTTTTATTTAGTATTTAGAGTATTATTCAATGATTAGAAGAAATGATCTATCAAGCAATGAAAATACATGGAGGTAACAAGTTCACACTATGGAGCAACCAGAAAAAGCCATATATAATGAAGAATTACTGAAGGATTAGGAAGGAGAGGGAATGAAGCCCATCGTACGCCTTTGTCCTTATGACACCTTATGACATGCAATAATAGATATGTATCACTATACATTGATCCAGTAACACCGAGTAATCCCCAGTGTAAACCAGCAATGGGTGATGCCGGTGTGTACAGGTTTGTCGGCTGTAACTGCACCACTCTATTGTAGAAGGCTGACTGTGGAGAATCCTTTGCGTGTATAAGGTGGGATGTGTGTGAAGAAATCTCTATGCCCTCCTCTTTCGTTATGACCCTAAAGCTACTATAAGAATATAAAATCTAAGAAGCAAAACAGACATGAAAGTACCATTATTCAGTATTCTTTCTTAGCTGCTCTTTCCAGCATGAAAAATGAACTTCTGTGGAATATATCCATTTAAAAAAAAAAAGATTAGCATCTTTTTCCCTGGGAACACATAAGACATAATTGTTACCTGCTTTGAACTTTTATATAAATATAGTTCACAAACATATAAGCACATCTAAGTCTTACAGTGTCCAACTGCACAGCCTGACTAGAGCGTTCTCTCTATGATGCCTCTTCTAATTCTTAGTTTGAAAAGGTTTCTTCATAACCACAATGGCCAAGTAATTCACACCAAGGCCACACAAGGCACCTCTTGTCTTTGCTTGTTCTCGCTTTTCTTCCCAGACACATTGTTCACAATGACATAGCATCCTCAGGACACAGCAATGCACACCACTCATTAAGGACCACAGAAGTCTAGTCTGAAAGGGTCAAAAAGGGCTCTGAATTTCTATCAAAGTGTGAGAAAATTTCAGAAGACAAATTTCTACAGGGTTGAGGTAATTTGCACAACAAGAGTCACATTCCTAAGTAATTTTGGCACAAGTTTAAAGCCTTCCACGGTCTGTTCTTGGACCGCTTCACTTTCCTTTCCATGGGAAGCAACCTGCCCCTCCTTTGGCCTTCACCCAAGGTCATTGTCCATAGTGCTAAGCTTACCATCACTCCAGGTTTACTTCTGCACACTTCCTTGGTCCCTGGAGAGCTCCTTTATAGATTGTGGCCAACTCAAATACACTGCACCCACACAGGCCCTTTCCAGGCTGCGTCCTACACAAATGCAGTACACTCTCACAGGCCCCTTCCAGCCTGTGCCTAGTCCACTGCACTGGACTCTTCCCATGGAGACTGTTGTAGCAACTCCTGTCTACGCTGAGGATTCTCTGATCAGCTTTACTCCAGAGCAGGAGCACCACACAGTTTATATGAGCTAAATATCCTCATCCTTCCACAAATAGCATGGCCCGGTTTTTCTTAGTTACTTTGTGTTTTGTTGGTGGTTGGCAGGTTCTTACTTCCTTTCCTTGCTCCTTCCTTGTGCCTCAGTCTTACAGAACACACATGTTTTGGTTAGGGTTCTCTAGAGGAAAAAAAAAATACTTGTAGGATGAATATTGATGATATAGGTCTGGATAGATATGCGTGTGAATTTATTGAAATCATCTCACATAAAAATAGTAACAACCTCTAAGGTTGCCCCTGGGAGCCTGAGAGCCAGAGATCCAGGTAGTTAGTTGCTCCATCCACAAGGCCAGAGGGATCTCTGCAGTCTGAGTCGGCTTCTTATGCTTAGCTCAGGATGGAGTCTGGCAACGAAGGAAGCAGCAGCAGCAGCAGCAACAGCAACAGCAACAGCAAAGTAAATCACCTCAGCAGCAAGCTTGAAGGCCAAAGAGCAAAGGGTGAGCAAGCTTCCTTCTGTCACACCCCTTTTTTAAAATCTGGAGTACTGCCAGAAGGTGCGACCTAAAAGTCAGGGTTGGTCTCCCCTCATCACTTACAACAATCAACCAGGGCATTCCTTCTATTGAGGCTTCCTATCCAGGTGATTCTAACTGACTCGAGTTGACACTAACTAAGGCGACCATAATATGTTCCATCTTTTGTGATACCTCTGGTTCGCCTTCTGGATACTGTCCTCTCCACCCCTCCATGCCAAGTAGCAACCAATTGCTTTGAAAAGATGCTCGAGTCTGGAGACACTCTTGGGCTGGTAACCCGTGCCTCAACGTGAAACCCCTAGTGCAGACTATTCGACCTGGTAAAACATGAAGAACTCTGTATCCGAACTTAAATGCAGATATCGCCAAGTATATGTGAGTGCATCTTTTGAGGCCTTACTTAAGTAGCCAGGATCTTTTCTGGCCATCCTCTCTGGACAGAGAAACAGATGTGTCTGAGAAATATGTCAATCCTGGGCAAACTCATATTATATCCTTCCTTGTGTTGGAGTTTGGCAGCTGAGTTTCTGCCTCCATGAGTGTCAGATACACAATATACTCTAGGCTCCCGATGGGGTTGTGGGATGCTGTTCTTTCACCAGAGTGACTTTGGCTTCTTGCCCTTCCTCCTTCCCTGTCACCTCCTCTACTCCCTTATCTGCTTCCCAAAGTAACATGTGCCTAACACACCAGGAAAGTTAACCTAGGAATCCCTACCTCCAAGTCAGCACCTACAGAGTGCATGCTATGAATATTTTAGCATTAATTACAGCCAATGCCTAAATTCTGCAAAATGAATGGCTCTGGGTTTTCCTTAAAATCGAAAGAAGTTTGTAGCTCCATTCTAACCCGAAGACCACAGAGATAAAAATTATCCTCAACAAAATTTTATGCTGTAACATTTCCTTTGCTTATACCTTTTAGCATCTGTATTGCAGGAGCTGGCGAGATGACTCAGGAGATAAGGGCACTTGCCTGGATGATGATTGAAGTCCCATCCTCAGGAACCATACAATGGAAGGAGAGAACCCACAGACTGCCTGTAAGTTGTCCTCTGGTTCCACAGGCATGACACAGCACATCTATGCCCACACTCCTAGCCCCATCAGCGTGCTAATAAATAAGTACTTAAGAGTTAAAGCTTCTCTGTGTGCGTTTAGTACAAATGTCAAGGGGAACAAATCACTGAATTTATCTATAGAACAGCCTGAACATTATCTCTTGGCCTCCACCTTTACTCACTCTAGACTCCTTTGTCTGCATAGATTAGTCCTAGTGCTACCTCAAACAATTGCCTTGCGTGTATATGTCAAACTCTTGGCAATTTTCTAAGCTCTCTGTATAGTATCTTAATGTAATAACATATATAACGTTTCATAATTTTAATATTATACATCATATTTTTTATTTTATTACATTTTACTTGTTGATGAGGGGGTTACACTCATGCAGTGACATCCAGTGGAAGTCAGAGGGCAACTTGAAACAGTCTATTACCTCATTCCTCCACGTGGGCCCTGGGGATGGAACTCAGCACCTTTACCTATAGAGCCATCTTGATAGCACTCATGTGTATACTTAGTTTTCATATTATAAACATCCTTTTCAAATACATCAAATTCAGTCATAGATACATTCCATTTTGCAATATAGACAATAAAATCAATGTGCTTGTCTGATGGTGTAGTCAAATACCACCATATTTGACTAAAGATTCTAATTCTCTCTTCTTCTTTCTTTCTTTCTTTCTTTCTTTCTTTCTTTCTTTCTTTCTTTCTTGTGTACACTTTTGTTGTTTTGTTTTGTTTTGTTTTGTTTTTTGAGACAGGGTTTCTCTGTGTAGCCTTGGCTGACCTGGGATCACTTTGTAGACCAGGCTGGCCATGAACTCACATTAGTCCACCTGCCTCTGCCTCCTACATTCTAGGATTAAAGGCATGTGCCACCATGCCTGGCCCTGATTCCTCTTCTTACTAGATCGATTCTGAAGCATAATTGACATTTACTTAGTAAAAGATATTTTCAGTTAAAAAGTGCAAAGTTAATTTTCCTTTAGCTTTGTGTACATAACCTATATTTTTCCTATTATATGTATTTTGGAGGGTTTTCTGAAAAGATATTATTATTATTATTATTATTATTATTATTATTATTATTATTATTAATTCACATTACATCTCAATTATAATCCCCTCACTCTTATCTTCCTATTTCCACCCTCCCTCCCTTTTCTGTTCTATTCCCCTCACCTTGACCTCTGACAGGTGGGGTCCTCCTCCCCTACCATCTGACCACAGTCTATCAAGTCTCATCTGGATCGCCTGCATCTCCTTCCTCTGTGTTCCCATATGGCCTCTCCCATAATGGGCAGTGATCAAATCAAGTTGAATAAAGCCTCTCACATTAAGTGTTACTAGATTATAAGCAAGTTTGTAGTCTTACAGCACAGGTAGAGATGTAGAATTCAAATCCACATGTAAAATCTCCTGTGAAAAAGAAATCATGTACTTTAATCAGCAGACACAAGAGTACAGAGACATGTAAGGGTTTAGCATTTGTTTATATCAATGCATCTCTGATTTGTCTGAGATTTGTATTTATTGTCCTAAATTGGCTCTCACCCTGCACATTTGGTGACTTGTGTATGCCAGCTCTCACGAGCGCTTTAGTAGAAGGCGCTTGTGGCAATCTGAATGGAAAGAGCCACCATAGGCCCAGCAGGCACTGCACTATTAGAGATGTGGCTTGGTTTCAGGAAGTATGTCACCAGGTGGGCTTTGTGGCTTCAGATACTTAAGCCAGGCCCAGTGTCACCCTTTCTTCCTGCCCATCCAGATGTAGAGCTCTCAGCTACCTCTCCGCTGCCTGCACGCTGCCATGCTTCCTGCCATAGATGAAACCTCTGCACTGCAAGCCAGGCCTAATGAAATGTTTTCCTTTATAAGAGCTGCTGTGCTCATGGTTGTCTCTTTGCAGCAATAGACCTCTGACTAAGAGACAGCTACACAGGACCTTGAGGTCACTTAGCTTCAGTTCCTGTCTCCTCATCCTTCCAACTGCAAGCTGTCTTGACTCATCGGAAAGAACATGGGTTTCCGGAGCCAATTCAAGAAACAGGACTCTGAGAAAAGAACTGTATTTTCATGTTAACATGGGACCACAAGGAGCACAGTGTTCGGAGACAGTCATCCATTTGTGAAACAATGCTCTGTATTTCCCTTACCTTGTTTCAGATACATTAAGTTCATGACATCTCTCTATCAATTACTTAAAAACCCCAAACCATCTCAAGTAGCAAATTACCATGAAATATATCTTTCCTCCCACACACTTTCTGCTGGCTTGCAGCATTGCTCTGACAAGCTCTTCTCTGTCTTCTAGGGGGAAAAAAACATATTAAGAATGGTCATAATTTTTAGGAATGGAAAGAAAAGAGCAGGTACATTTTCATTTAAAAAGGAAAACGTATTGATCATGTGACAGGAGAGGCTTCTGACGGGACTCTGAGGGGCTCTGAACAACAAAGCAGCTGTCCGGTTGTGAGGGACGCATCTTGAGTCAGGCTGATTGTGTCATTGCTTACAGGCATGTCCAGGACTGTGGATGTAAGATGATTCATGGAGGAAGTCTTTTATTTAGCTCATCCAGAAAATTTGACCCCTGAAATTTTTACTTTAGAAAAAAAAAAAAAGTTAGGCAACTACATTTTCCCAGGCAACAACTGAAGATGACAAAGCACTTATGAAGGAGTAGGTGGTTAATGCTCTCGACAGCAAAGCACAGAAAACTAAAGGAGGTTTTTCTGAATCTCTGCTGCATTTCCTCCACTCGCTTTGTAGACCAGGCTGGCCTCGAACTCACAGCAGTCCGCCTGCCTCTTCCTCCCCAGTGCTGGGATTAAAGGCGTGCGCCACCACGCCTGGCTCTGCTGTATTTTTTCCATTGGTTCAGAGAGAGAGAAAAAAAAAAAAAAACCCTACATCCCTAGCTTCACATGTATATAGTGAGGTATTTGAAGGGATAATTAACAACTTAATAACATGCATAATGAATGATGTCTTGCATGAAGTCAGAGCAAGAGGAGGAAGAGTGAGGACTTCTGCAGTTAAAGAAGACAGGCTGGGAAGTCTTCGGTAATTATTTGGGTATCTATACAAGCCCAAAACAATGAAGGCGGTTTCAGAGTTCTTTTTTTTTTTTAATTTATTTTATTAATTTATTCTTGTTACATCTCTATGGTTATCCCGTCCCTTGTATCCTCCCATTCTCCCCCTCCCTCCCATTTTCCCCTTATTCCCCTCCCCTATGACTGTTCCTGAGGGGGATTACCTCCCCCTGTATATGCTCAAAGTCTTACCGGACTCAAAATGATTCAAAAGTCTTGGAAGAATCACTTATTTAAATTAAAATCTGAGTGCTGCTGATACTGTGGCCATCATCTCGTGTAGCTCTTTTTGGCCAACTTTGTGGAACGGTTTTTTGTTTTTTGTTTTTTGTTTTTGTTTTTTTTAATTCCACATTTCAGGGCTGGAGATATAGCTCCGTGTTAGGAAAACCTAACTGCTCTTTCAGAGAGTGTGGTTTTGTGCCTGGCACTATCAGCTACCTGCAACTGCTTGCTACCCTCATCCTTAAGGAATCTGAGGTCGTCTCCTGCATACACACATAGACATATACACAGAAATCAATCTTTTAAAAAGTGGATCAATGTGGGATTTTTTTTGTTTGTTTGTTTTTTGTTTTGTTTGTTTGTTTGTTTTAAGATTTATTTACTTTATTGCATGTGAGTGCTTTACAGAAGAGGGCAGCAGCAGATCTCATTATAGATGGTTGAGAGCCACCATGTAGTTGCTCAGAATTGAACTCAGGACCTCTGGAAGAGTAGGTGGCACTCTTAACCACTGAGCCATCTTTCACGTGGTTTTTTTCCTGGGTTCTCATCACATAGAAGTAGCACACCTGGTCTCCGAGAACATACAGCTTTTCCTACAATATTTTATTGTGGTGCTTACTTATCAGCTGGTAAATATGCTCATGTTTTTATACCAAATAATCCTGTCTTCCTCATTTCTCAGAAATATGAGTATACCTACTCCCAAAACAGTGTCAAGCTCCTCATCCTGTCTTGTAATCATAATCACCCTTATGAAATATGTAAGATAATTTTGCTAGTTGAGAGAAACTGCTAGGCTGCAGTCCTGGTGTGACTGTTTGACACCAGGTTGATAAATAGAGACCCTCATGGACCAGGCACCTCTCTCAGCATGCCAAGGCCTGCTATAGCAGTTCTCTTGCCTCTCTCTGTTCATTATTCAAATATGAGCAGGTAAGTTATTAAGTTCTATTCCTATGCAGCCTGGTCCAGCATCCTTTGCCCTGCTTCCTGTCCGCCACTTAGAGATTCAGGCAGCTGCTATGCCTAGCTCTAGTCTAAGGACTACCCTGTGTCGCCCTGGCTAGCCACCAAATGTGCCCAGGAAAGGCCAAAACAAATAGCACCATTGACAGGCATTACAAAACAGTGGTTGTTTTGCCAGCAGCTCCAGCGGACTCACCAACCCCCAAAGCCTCCCCAGGCGAGGTGAGTCAGACCATGAACCCTGGTCAGGCTTTGAGCTCTGCTACCTGACAGGCAGCACTGTTCTCCCAAGCCAAAGGTGCAAGATAGGTTACCATTGGTGCTGGTGCTGGTGCTGGTGCTGGTGCTGGTGCTGGTGCTGGTGCTGGTGCTGGTGCTGG
>OU015750.1:38785831-38804382 GCA_907169655.1 Acomys percivali | reverse complement strand
GCTGGTGCTGGTGCTGGTGCTGGTGCTGGTGCTGGTGCTGGTGCTGGAATAGCATCTCATGTAACCCAAGCTGGTTCTAACTTCCATATTCTCCTGTTTCCATCTCTCAAGTTCCAGGACTCCAGGGCTGTTCTCCACCATGACTAGCAACAATGACTTTTCTAATTTGTTTCCAGAGCTTACCTGTGGCCTCTGAGAATCAATGGAGAAAGACAGTGTCTTTTTTTCCCCTAATTTTCATTAAACAAAATTTTTTAAAAGTATTATTTACCTATGCGGAGGGAAATAAATGATTGGCAGTCACATCAGGAAACCATCAGTTTTTCAAGCACACTAGGCCACGTTTGTTTACTAAAACCCCAAGGTTCAGTACTTTGCTAATAATACAGCCCTTAACTAAGTAAGAGTGGGAAAGCATCAATCAGACGGCCTTAGCTGCTATGGTGAAGAGGAAAAGAATGTGAATAAAGCAGTTGTAGTGCACTGGTGTAGAGGAAAGATAAGGGCCGACTGAGGATGGCATCAGGCAGCATGTCTATAACAACATGCTTCATCCTAAAGTGGCTGTCTGAAGACTGTTGTGAAGAACCACATGGCCGAGCTCATTATTAAGGGAACTTCTAGTACCCAGGACCGATACCAGATCATCTGCATGTGCCTGTCTGCTAACCAGCCTGTGCCTCCGTGTTCATTTCCAGAACAAAGGCTCACTAGTGGCAGCACAGGAGGATGTTTTGAGAATAAAAAAAGTAACATTAAGCTTTGGGAGTTCTGTTCAGATACTTGCCAGCTACAAGAAGTCATCTGTTTTCTCTGTGATGGAAGCATATACACCAGAGATCTTCAAAACTGACATGAAGTCGTTAAGGCACAATGTAACACAAAGTCAGCACCCTGCCATACCCCCTGGTCCATCATAGTGAGGATGAGCCAGTCCTACTTGCTGACTTGAGTCTTAGGGCACTAGGAATATGTCCATTCAACAGCATTCAGTTTAGCTCATGCCGATTTCTGCCCACAGCTCCAAGATACAGAAGTCCATAAAGGAAACAAATAGAATTTTCTTACCCTAACAAATTCAGTACATGAAGAAGTTGAGGATATTTGTTAATTGAAATTTTTTCATACAATATAGTTTGATATTAATTCTCTTTCCTCAACTCCTCCAAGATAGTCCCCACCTCCCCACATACCCAGCGTCATGTTCTTTCCTTTTCTTTATCACTCTCTGTCAAAACAAAAACAAAGCAGGAAAAGATAACAAATGGAAAACAAAACAAAATGCTACTTAAAACAAACAAACAAACAAACAAAGCATGGAGTCCTTTTGTGTTAGCCAGCTCCTCCTGGGCATGGGTCCTGTTTTAGAAAGTGGTTGATGCAGCCACTGTCAGTCCATTAGAGCAAACCAATGTTCCTCTTTCTAGCAGGTATCAATTACACATAGCTGCTTGGTTAGAGGTGGGACTTTGTGTCCACCTCTTCCTCTCAGTGCTGGGATACTGTCCAGTTTGAGCAGTACAGGTCTTGTGTGCACTGTCACAATATCTTAGTTCATATGTGTCACAGTCCTATTGTGTCTGGGTGATGTTTCCAGGAGTCAGCTATCATCCCTGGCTCTTACAGCTTTTCTGTTTCCTCTTGGACTTGGAGAAGTTGGGATGCTGCTACCTGTCTGCTCTGGGCTTCCTGTTAGACAATACCCTGGCCCTTGCCCTCAACCATCACTGCCCCCATGACTGGGACTTCCATCAGAGGCTAGCTTCAGGTTCCAGCAACCACACCCTCATGGGATGCCTTTCTAGTCTAAGAGGAACTGGAGTTTCCTGGTGTGTGATCCCTGGTCACCTCTCTCTTAGCTTCTCTGTCATCTGAGTGACTATGCCCCTGCATCTGATTATTTCCCAGCGTCAGAAAGATTGAGAGTAACAGCTACTTCCCAGTCTTCCCACTGGATGATATTCAGTTACATTTGTTTGTTGACACTTAAGAAGCACAGAAAGCACATTGGTAAAGGTCTGGACCCACTGTTCTCAGCACCACAGGAACACCTGGAGACTAGACTAACACCTGGAGACTAGACTAACAACACCTGGAGACTAGACTAACACCTGGAGACAAGACTAACACCTGGAGACTAGACTAACAACACCTGGAGACTAGACTAACACCTGGAGACAAGACTAACACCTGGAGACTAGACTAACACCTGGAGACTAGACTAACAACACCTGGAGACTAGACTAACAACACCTGGAGACTAGGCATGGGGTGGGAAGAGGGAGGGTGGGACTGGGACAGGGGACTGGGGAGACAAGGGAGGGGGCTATGATTGGAATGCCAAGTGAATAAATTTAAAAACAAAAAATAAATAAAAATAAAAAAAACAATGTGGGCAGAGGGTAAAGGTGCTTGCTGTACAACCCTGACAACCATGGCTGAAAGGGAGAACAGACCCCGGAAGCTGTCCTCTCACCTTCCTGAAGGTGCCAACACCCACATGTAGTGCACACAAGGATAATGAAATATGTGACCCTCGGGTTAAAAAGATAGTAACTGATTATTTTACCAAAACAGGAAAGTGTCAAATACAAAACTTTTTCTACTGATTACTATGAAAATGGCTCTCCTGGGACTGAAGAGATGGCTCAGCAGTTTGAAAAACAAAACAAAACATCATCAACAACAACAACAACAAAATCCCCACCAGGGGCAAGTGATCAAAAAGCAGGCAACAAAATCCTTGTCAGAGATAGGCCCAGCTTCCCTTACTAGAGAACCCACATGAAGACCAAGCTACTCATTGGGTACAAAAGTGTAGGGGGCCTAGGTACGGTCCATGCATGGTCCTTGGTTGGTGCTTTAGTATCTGCAAGCCACCCTGGGCCCAGGTTAGTTGGCTCTGTTGATCTTCATGTGGAACTCCTGTCCCCTCTGGGTCCTGGTATCTTCCCTCCTACTCTTCCACAAGGTTCCCTGCATTCTTCCCAGTGTTTGGCTGTGAGTCTCAACATCTGTTTTGATCTGTTGCTGGGTGTAGCCTCTTAGAGGACACCTACATGAGACTCTTGTCTGCAAGCACAGCAGAGTGTTATTAATAGTGTCAGGGGTTGGCGCTCTCTCTCATGGTGTATCCAGGATTGGTTGGACCTTCCCTCAATCTTTGCTCTATCTTTATCTCTGCACATCCTTTAGGCAGGGTAAATTTTGAGTTAAAGTTTTTGTGGGTGGCTTGGTGCTCAACAGAATTCTCAACAGAGGAATCTCAAATGGGTGAGAAACACTTTTTAAAAATGTTCAGCATCCTTAGTCATCATGGAAATGCAAATCAAAAGGACTCTGAGAGTCTACTTACAACTCTCAGAATGGCTAAGATCAAAAACTCAAGTGACAGCACATGGTAGTGAGGATGTGGAGAAAGAGGAACATTCCTCCATTGCTGGTGGGAGTGCAACTTGTACAACTTCTTTGGAAATCAATCTGGCACTTTCTCAGAAAATTGGGACTAGTGCTACCTCAAGACCCAGCTATACCATTCCTGAGCATAAACCCAAAAGATGCTCTACCATACAACAAGGACACTTGCTCAGCTATGTTCATAGCAGCTTTATTTGTAATAGCCAGAAGCTGGAAACAACCCACATGTCCCTCAACTGAAGAATGCATAAAGAAAACTGAGGTACATTTATACAATGGAATACTACTCAGCTATTAAAAACAAGGAAATCATAAAATTTGCAGGCAAATAGATGGAACTAGAAAAGATCATCCTAAATGAGGTAACCCAGACTCAGAAAGATACGCATAGTATGTACTCACTAATAAGCAGATATTAGCCATATTGTACAGGATTACCATACTACAGTTCACAGACTGAAGAAGCTAAGTCACAAGGTGGGCCCAAGTGAGGATGTTTGAATCTCACTGAGAATAGGAAATAGAATAGACAGAGGAAGTGCCTGAAGAGAAGGAACGGGATAGGAGAGGGAGTGCTGAGGGAAATGAGGGTGGAGATCAGATATGGGGAAAGCAGGGTGAAGGGAAGGACAGAGAGCTTGCCAAAGAAACCATGGCCAGGGGCATCTCTTGAGACAAAGTGTAGACCTACCACAAGGTAGGCTCCTGGGAGGATACCAAGGTGACTCTAGCTGAGACCTCTAGTAGTGGGCACACTGAGCCTGAAGAGGACACCCTCTAAGTAGACAAGCTATTTTTAGATGTCTCTCCTCAGCGGTTTCTGTCCACTTCACAGGGGCAGGGGAGGATCCTGGGATGAGGAGGAGGAACCATTTATTATTTAAATTATTTGTGCTTCAGCCAGTAGATTTGAGCTGCAGACATTCATGCAGACAGTACCTTAATGTTTATTCATTCTGTGATAGCAGAGTCTGAGAGAGGTGAGAGCAGAAAGGCAGCATTAATCAACTGACAAGGATGGTTACTGAAGAGAAAAAGCAGGCTCTTAAATCTGGGGCCTTCTGTCAGCATGGAACAAGAAAAGAGCACGAGCCGGGCGGTGGTGGTGCACGCCTTTAATCCCAGCACTCGGGAGGCAGAGGCAGATGGATCGCTGTGAGTTCGAGGCCAGCCTGGTCTACAAAGCGAGTCCAGGACAGCCAAGGCTACACAGAGAGACCCTGTCTTGAAAAACAAACCAAAAACTAAAAACCAAAAAAAAAAAAAAAAGAGCACGAAAGAGGGAGGGGGTCCTTTCAGTCGTCAAATAACATGTCTTGTGAAATACACTGGAACATTGAACTTCCTTATTTCATCTTCCTTGTTAAAATACAAAACTGATCTCCAAAGATATGCCTGCTGGTCACTGCTTATATACTGTGACAATGCTCAGATGTCATTTCAGTGACTAATTGACTCCTACAAAACCAGCCACACTTTTCATGGTAACAAGATCCTCAGAACCACAAATAATCCACAGTCATTCAAAATGAAACATTAAAGACATTCTTGTAAAGACTGTAAATGGCTTCCCACTTAGCCAACCTTAGAAGTTCAGATACCGGGCTGGAGAGATGGCTCAGAGGTTAAGAGCACTGACTGCTCTTCCAAAGGTCATGAGTTCAACTCCCAGCAACCACATGATGGCTCACAACCATCTATAATGAGATTTGTATACATAATAAATAAAATAAATCTTTAAAAAAAAAAAAGAAGTTCAGATACCAGCCAGCAATTCTTGCACACTTATCTTTGAAAACCTGCATTAAAATATACAGCAAGCTAGGCACAGAGTCACAAAAGTATAGTTCCAGTTACTGTGGAGGCTGAGGCAGGAGGATTGCTTGAGGCCAAGAGTTAGAAGCTAATCGGAGCAATATAGTAAAACTACGAATGAACACATAATTTTGAAATGTATTTGCCCCTTTGTTCTCACTACTTGCTGTACACTCCACGACTGTTAGTGGCTGCCCCATTGCCTTACAATTCCAGGAAGGGATCAAATGAAGGTCTCATCTCTAAAGGACAGAACCCTCTTTACTGTCAAGGACAATAGACAGCCTTGTCCTCTGTATGAGAGGCCAAACCAGAGTGAAGCAAACCCAAGTAGGGACACTTGGCAACTTTCCTCGGGGACTACAGTCCTTGAGCGCCCTGTTGATGAGCCTCAGTCCCACATGCACATGTAGAGACACTCACTTTTTAAAATATTAAGTTAACATTATACACATACACTGTTGCTTTAAGTTGTAGAAAAAGAAAATGAATACAAGGCTCCCTTAGTCTGGCACACAATAATAAAGCATAAAATGTTTAAAAAATTTATAGTCCAGTTAATAAGCAAGAAGCTAACAAACTATGTTTAAGATCTGGACTATGTGGGGAGGCCTGGTGGCACTCAGAGAAAGGAAAAGCAGACTATCAAGATGAGACTTGATAGGCTGTGATCATATGGTGGGGGAGGAGGTCCCCTTCTGTCACAGACCTAGGGGAGAGAAATAGGGTGAAAGAGGGAGGGAGGGAGAAACAGGAGGATACAAGTAATGGGATAACAATTGAGATGTAATCTGAATAAATAATAAAAAAAATAAAGTCCTTTATATGAAAAAAAAAAAGATCTAGACTATGTGCAATATCCAAAAGAACCTGGTTTAGTTATATTCATGTGTGTGGGAAAAACACATTGGTTTTTAGTGCTTTTCAATTCATAAACATATTCTCTTTGATAACATACTCTTTGTCTTCTCTTGCTCATGGTACAGATGACTCTACACTATATGAAAACATGCTAATTTTTCCATGAGATTTTAATTAAATCTTATTGAAATCACTAACACTAGGCCTGGTGATGTGACTGACGCCCAGTAGTTTGGAGGCTGAGGCAGGAGGATTTCTGCAAGTTTGAAGCCAGCCTGGGCTACAGAATGAGACCCTGCCTCAAATGAAAAAAAGGGGGGAGGAGGAGGAGGTGGAGGAGGGGAGAGAGAGACAGAGAGAGAGACAGAGAGAGAGACAGAGAGAGAGACAGAGAGAGATATTTCTTCTTATCTTTCTGCTGTACTGACATTACCTGACAGTCCTAAAGTAATTTTTGCTTCATGGGGCACTGAGTTCTGCTTCTAAACAAAAGAAAGAAGGGAGAGATGTGGGAAAGGTGTGGCTCAGAGATCAAAATAACAAAATGTTGCTCAAATTCCCAAAGGATCACCATGGAAGTCTCTTTGGCCATAGCTGTTTCAAGGCCACATTCTTCTTGACATAGGGAAAGCTGGGATAATAAGGGAATTTTGCTTTCTTGTTTTGTTTTTGTCATGTTTGGACTGGCCACATCACTGTGGGAAAGAGTGCTCTTTTAAAAAAGAGTCCTAGGTCCATCCCTACCCAAATACTCTACCTGTAAGGTATCATCTGTACATGCTAAGGTAGACATTGCTACCATCCACCCTAAAAACTCTCTTATTTGCCTATAAGTAGTGATAATAATATTTTCCTAGCATGTATTTGAGAGAGTATAAGGGATGATGTCCATGAACATCCAGTGTGGTCCTGGCATGTTATGGGTACATGATAATGTTTGGTTGCTGCTGTTACAGTAAGATTGACAGTAAATTCACTGGTGGATTAGGGTTTAGGATTTAACAGCTAAGCACTGGAAAAATAGAATTCCAGATGAAGGATATAATATCCCAAAGACACCAAATTGGGAAAAACTGTATCTGGAGACATAGTATGTTAAGGCTATGTTGTATAGTTTACCAAGACCATTATGCATGTGATAGTTTGAAGGTGGGTGGTAAGATGCATATTGGCCTCGAACAGAGAAAATGGTATGGGCAACACGCGAAAGAGCTCTGAGTGCCACTGTGCAAACACTTTGGAACCTCAAAGGTTTGGCTTGGGTATTGTTCTGTCTGGGTTTTTTTGTTTTTGTTTTTGTTTGTTGTTGTTGTTGGTTTTAGTTTGACTTTTGGTTTTATTGAGACACGATCTTGCTAGGTGCACAGACTAATCACAAAATCGCAATCCCCCGCCTCAGCCTCCTGAGAACTGGGATTACAGACATGCACAAATATAGTTGGCCCATCAGGTCTTGGGTGCAGGGTGAAGTCTAACTGAGCTGCAGTTCCAGACCATCCTGGGGCTCAGTGAGTAAGACTGCTTGCTGTAACACAAGCCTGAACATGTGAGTTACGATGCCCCAGCCTCCGTAAAAAGAGGCAGGACTGGCTGTTCCCGCTAGAACTCCAGTTCTCTGGGGATGCAGAGATGAAAGTGTCTCTGGAGCTTCCTGGCAGCCAGCCTAGTTCTATGTTCAGTGAGAGACACTGTTTCAAAGGAATAAGACAAAAACCTAGCAGGACACCCAACACCCTCCTGTCATCATGGCTGTGCACGCTATAGTGCTACATAGGTGTAACAACACCACACATGCATACGCCAGTCACACAAAAATTAAACAGAATGAAACATAAAAAACAAGGTTAGCGCAGGAAGCAGAGCAGAAGATGTTCTGGGGAGCAGGAGAGAAACCAAAGCAAGGTACGAAATGGGTTGGTTTATATTCACTGTAGTGAAGTACAACTTAGCAGGCTGGGGTACCATGGTGGCACCAGAACTAAAAACAGATTGATTTGGGAGTCATCCTTAAAACATCAATTACAGAATTTGGCATCCAGTGAAAGGTCAGGGAACAGAGAGTATTCCAGGCCACTGTAGTGGGCTGAATTTAGACTTTGCCCAGGGTGGAAGGCAGAGAATGGGCCAGGAAGGAAAAGGACCTCTTCAAAACAGTGAAGAGATGGAGAAGAAGAAGAAATGGTAAGGAGAGGTTAGCATATACCAGTAAAAGAAACATTTACTAGTGCCCCAAAATAAGATATACAAAATTCTTCTATTTGGGGTAACTGCTTCTTCATGAAAAGAAAAAAAAAATTATTTTTGGCCTAATAGCATCTGTTCCCTGTTTGTGTCCACTCAGAGCATGTATTTGCTGCTGTAACTTCATTAGCATAAAAATAGCCATAAAGTTTGCAAATGGGTTTTTGAAGGAAATTCCCATGGCTTAGTTTTGTTTGGTTGTGTTTTCTCTGACTAGAAAGCACATTTATTCATTGGAAAATATTTGCCTCTTTCCCTTTTCCTGAGGCAGGGGGATAGGACTGGAGGCCTCCTGGTCTCTCTGGGGTCTTTGGGATTGTGACACCAAGGGATCTGGGCTGGATTTCAGCCATCACCAGTCACAGTAGAAATGCAGCACAAAGGCAGACTGGAGCATCACTGCTCCAATCAAGATACTGTAGCTTGATAAGAACAGAGCGAGGAACAGAAATGGCCTGTCCACAATGCTGTTTGCTTATCAGCTCCAACACCAGGCATTCAAAACTCGACAGAAAACAGCTTTGGAAATTGTAATCTCAAACAGCCCAGAATTAAGAGAGTTGCTGTTATCTCCATTTCTACCGTGTTTGGGTCTGAGGTCTTGGCCTTTTATATAGTTTCACATTATCTTAACGCATTCTCAAGGTGGCAGAACAGAGCAACTACAATCTAGATTCTTCTTTGGGAATAATAATTCTAAAATTATTTTTACTGACAGCTCCTATACAGAGGCAACTGTTTTTAAGAATTATTCCATATTGTTTCAAGTACATAGTGTGCTTTAAACTTCAGATGCCCCTTTTTAAAATGTTACATGTATTTTCCTCTAATAGTTCACTTCATAGGTCATCAATTTGTCCATTAAGAAGTCACAATATTCTACTTCAGCGTTTTAATATGGAACCCATTTGGCCTTAGGCATTTAATTAGCAAGCATATAAAAAGGGTGTGGTTTGAGAAGTCTAAATTTTTTCCACTTTAGAACGGGAGTGCTTACTACTCTGCACCCATTCTATACCCACTGGCTTTCCAGGTGCTCAGAGATAAGGGTTTGCCTTGTGTCTCAGAAGACTTCAGACGTGTGAATGCTGGTGGGGTGCTTAGAAGTTGGACAGGATGCATTTTTGCATCAGGGGGTGGCATTTAGCTTATGGAGGCTAGGGCCAGAATGTCATGAGATGATTGCGAAGGATCCACCAGAAGCTTGTGCGTTTAAACATTTAGTGCCTAAGTACTGGGTAGCAGCTTCTTCCCAAAAGAAGGTGTGGAGTGTTTGGAAGTGGGTTTTCAGCAGAGGGCCTAGCTATAACTTTTAAAGGCCTTTAGCCCACTCTAGGTTCTGGCTCAAGCTCTTTGCTCCTTCCCTAATTTCACTGGGATGTAATAACCTTCCTTGAACCATACCATCATGCTTCCTCTACCATGACCGCCTGGCTCTATGTTCATCAGGGTTTCTGTAAAGATATAGAATGAATGCATGATAAGAGGGGACTTGTTGGGTTTCTCTGATAAATTGAATTTATTGGTTTATTGGATTGACCTCATTGGATATGGGCCAGTAGCTCAAAACTGCCTGTCTCAGTCTATGAGGCTAGATGCCTCTGCAGTCCCAGTACGATGCTGAAAGCCCAAAAAAATTCCCAGAGATCCACTGGTTCTCAGTCTACCTTGGAATCCCGAAGAAGTTGGTCCTAATGTCCTAACGTCAGTAAGGGAATGCGGCTGCAGCAGGGTAAGTGAACTTGCCAGTCAGAGTGAAAGCACAGAGCTAAAAAGCTTATTCCTCCTTCCATGTCCCTCTGGCTGGGCTGCCACCAGCAGGTGTTGCCTAAATTTAGGGTAGCTCCCCATGCCTCATACAATCTCTTCAAGAAAATCCCTCACATAAGAGTGACCAGCATCGTGGGTTTTTCATTGACCTAAGACAGAGTCAATTCGACAGCCAAGATTACCCAGCACAGGGTTTTACTAAACCACAAATCACAGTGATCCCCTTCTTCCGTATGTTGTGTCCATCAGTTAGTCTGATGCAGTGACAAGGAAAGTCACTATTACACACGCCAGTGAAGGAAACAGACAATGCCATTTTAATCTTCTATAGTCCCACAAGCACACAGTCTAGAAAGCTTAAAAGTAAAGGTTAAATCAAGGCTATCCAGTTAGAGATTAATTTCTTAACACTAAATCTAGTGTTCCATTCATTATTCTATCTTTATTAGCTTTACGAGTCATGCCTGGCATGTTGAATAAGTTCAAAATTTGTAGAACACAGATTAGTGTCTAAGCCTAGGTATCATGACTTCCAAGCAGGCGGTTTAATAAACCATTTGCTCAGAACATAAGGCAGGGAAAGGAATTTGAAGAACTTGGATTAAGTTGCTCTTGGTTGGTCTCATTATGACCTCCTAAACTAAACTACAAATTGAAATGCAGCTGAGATAACTCTGTCCCAGTGCTGTTTTGGCTAATGAAAAGGTTTCAATGCCTAATGCCACCTCTGGCACATTTATTTTCAGAAAAGTGAGTTTCATTTGCCAAACACTAATGAGCCATTTGGAATTCTCAAACCTGTTGTTTGGAGTCTTAAAGAAATCACAGCACCAAGTACAGAGAAGCGTGGGCCATAGCTAGGATGCCAATTAGCGCCATTCCAATTAGCACTGATTTCAATTAGCGCTGTTGAACTTCCGCTACAAATTAGGGCCTGCTCTTGGCCCTCTCATGAACCTCATAACATTTAATCTCACCTTACTTCAATCCTAGTCCAGACTTCAGTGAGCCAATCTCAGCGTTATATATGACAAACTTGTCAGGATGCTGAACCTTGAATAGAGTGTGGCATCCCTACATTAATAACAACAAATAAGATGAAATCTGTGTGTCTCTGGAGGGCCCAGGGACCAAGTAGCATGATCAAACATTAGTGCTTATCACAGGTTAGCTAGTGAGTTTTCAACTACACTCGAATTATTACCAAACAGATAAATTTACACTTAAATGAACTAAAGTTTTGGCTGAACTGAGACAACTGTGCTTCAAATGTTTCTATATTGTTTAACAATTTATTAGAATAAATATTGATTATAATTAAAAGATACAGTGGCAGGATCAATGATTGGATTTCTTTTAAAAATCTGTCATTATAGGGCTGGAGAGATGGCTCAGCAGTTAAGAGCACTGACTGCTCTTCCAGAGGACCCTGGTTCAATTTCCAGCACCTACATGGCAGCTCACCACTGTCTGCAACTTCAAATTCTGACACCTTCACACAGACATCAGGCAAGCAAAACACAAATGCACACATAATAAACATAAATTAATTAATTAATTAAAAATCTGTCACTATCCACTCATTTTAAATTGATGTTAAGTTTCTGCTGTGGTCTAGTGGAAACTGATAAGATATTAATTATAGCAAATATGTACACTGAATTTACTATATCCACATATGTCCTATAATCCTTTGAGTTACAGAATATTATACTACTCCCGTTTTTAAAGATGAGAAAATTGCAGCACAGAAAGGTTATGAAACCTCTCCCAATTTACACACCTCATATAACACACACGCAGGCAGTCCACCTCCTGAATGCTGGCTCTTCAACCCTGCTCTCTATGGCCATGCACTCTGAGCTCTCTAGAGTCATGAGTACATGAGATAACGGGTCAGTTGATAGCAAAGCTTTGACATCAGGACCCCCAAGCTTCTTCTAATCCTTCGTCTACTAATTTATAAAATTACATTCAACAAAAATGTGTCATGCCCAAGATGGTGTTCTGGGTACTTAGTATAGAAGAACTAACTTCTTGCCTGGACATCACAAAAAAGTCGAAACGGTGTTCTCACTCACCAGGGTTCTCCATGAACCGGGGCTTCTGATGATGTCTTCTTAAAGTAAACGAGTTATTTAGAAGCATGACCTCTGTGAGTGGGAAACAGGGCTGGGGGATATGCAAGAAAACGATGGAAGAATCAAGGACCTGTGCAGGAAGCCAGCCTGGACTCTGGTGTGAGGTTTCTATACAGCTGGGCACTGGGAAAGGCTTCCCCCCTTACCTGAAGCGCTCCCCTCTTGATCCACACAGACATGCTTGCTGCTCTTGAGCTTTGAGATGCTTATTTTCTCCTGCTGAACTGCTTTTTTTTTTTTTTTTCTTGAATGTTGGATGAAAAACTTTCACTTCCTGTCTTAGGGTTAATATTGCTGGGATGAAACACCACAGCAAAAGCAAGTTGGGGCGTAAAGGGTTTATTTAGCTTATATGTCCATATCATTATCCATCATCAAAGGAAGTCAGGATAGGAACTCAAGTGGGGCAGGAACCTGGAGGCAGGAGCTGATGCAGAGCCCATGGAAGGGCGCTGCTTACTTGTTTGCTCCCCATGGCTTGCGCAGCCTGCTTTCTTAGAGAGCCCAGGACCACCAAGCTAGGGATGGCACCACCCACAATGGGCTGGATCCTCCTTTAGCAATAACTAATTAAGAAAACGCCCTACACACTTGCCTGCAGTCACATCTTACGGAAGGTTTTTCTCAATTAAGGCTACCTCCTCTCTGGTCATTATGGTTTGTGTCAAGTTGACATAAAACTAACCAGCACATTTCCTTAAGACCTTTCATAACAGACACATTCTCACTAAAACATTTTCCGTCATCAAAACCACACAACTCACTGTAGCATTTCCAACTGCCTTGACATTTCTCTCTCTTTTTTTTTTTCTTTCTAATGGTTCTCTTTCCTTCAGCGCCTACAATTTGCTCAACAAATTTGTCTTAAATAAAATAATAGCCAAGTGGTTTCATGGGGTATCCAGTTGTGTCTCCAGGGCCGTTATGATCACAGCAGAGGTAAACAAAAACAACAACAGCTGGAGAGATGCCTCAGCGGTTCAGTGGTTCCCTGTAGCTCTTGCACAGAACTTTGATTCCTTTCTCATAACCCTTGTGGTGACCCACAGCTGTCTATAACTACAGATCCCGGGGGTCTGACCCCTTCCTCTGGCCTACATCATATATATATATGGCATATATATATGCCAGCATAACACTCATACCCATACAATAAAAATATAAAGATATTTTTAAAATAATAATAAGGAGAAACTTGTAGCTTTTGAAGTCAAACATACGTTTTTGGAGTTACACAGCAGTCAGTAGGTGTCAATATCAAGACTTGCTGTGCAACAAGAAATGTGAGCTCTATGCTTGTTTGGCTCTTATAAGGACATTAAGAACAGTGTTGGGAGCCGGGCACAGTGGTACACACCTGTAATCCCAGCACTTGGGGAAGCAGAGGCAGGTTGATCTCTGTGAGTCGGAGGCCAGCTGGGTCTACAAACTGAGTCTAGGACAGCAAGGACTTTTACACAGAGAAACCCTGTCTCAAAAAACCAAAACCCCAAAACAACAACGGGCAACAGTGTTGGTAAATCAGACAGCAGGGCTTTATTATTGAAAATGAAAATGAAACTCTTCATCTGGGGGGGGGGAAGAAAAGCTGGTAAAATTTAAATACAAGCAGAGCAATATTAAATCAGTTCATTTAGAAAAATATAACCTTTTTCTCTCATGGTGTCATGTACACTATAGAAAATGTTCAAGAAGGTGCTCATCAGATCTCAAAGGCATCCTGTAAGGTTTCTAAAGTTAGGCACTTAGGTAGCAAAGTTAAGATATCAGCATGCAAAAGAGAAATTCCAGGGCAAGTAAAAATTGACTACCAGTGCACCATAATGGTGGGTATTATTCAGTATAATTTGAGTACTATAAAATTTCCAAACAATTAAGAACATGACCAATAATAACTGTAAAACAAGCATGGGGGAGGCTAAACTCAGTCCCAAAGGCAGAAACAGTAAGAGCCACCAGTCT
The DNA here is from genome assembly GCA_907169655.1 of Acomys percivali. Classification (NCBI taxonomy): domain Eukaryota; kingdom Metazoa; phylum Chordata; class Mammalia; order Rodentia; family Muridae; genus Acomys; species Acomys percivali. The sequence continues at coordinate 38,790,175 of OU015750.1, read as the reverse complement.
AAATGCCAAGAATTCTTTTCAGTATGTGTAAGCTACCTTCCAATTTACTCAAGGTCAGAAATAAACAGTGAAAACAACAAAATGGCCAATGGTTATTCTTGAAGACAGAGGAAGTCTTGTCTCACTGTTTTCATGGGTTCTCTGTCCTACAAAAGGTGTTAATTAACCCTGGAAGAGAAGATCATCATCACAGTGGGAGCCATGCAGTACTGAAAACCAACCCTGGTCGGAAATTAACCGAAGTAAACATTTCCTAAGTAATCACAAATAGTCTCTTCTATTCCAGACTTTTAGAAATTCTTACTTCCAGTTGTTTTCGTCTGAGGCTATGGAGCTAAAGCCAAGACATTCATCTCAATAACGTTCTTTGTGCTATCTACAAATCATGGTAAATTCTTTTCTCCTCAAGATCCCTAAAATATGATGAGGTTTCTGGCCTGCCAAGCAAGAAATGAATTATTTACAGCCAGTAAGCTCTCAGGACATATCAGGACACTTTTCTGGGACTGTTTTTATAGGCATAGAGTTCACTATGTGCTACAACCTTTGTCCTCTCACGGTGGGCTAGGCAGAACTAAAACAAACCTATTTACTCTCACATGTGCCACTTACAGGGATGGTTTGGTTACACAGTTCATTTGTGTAAGTATGTCCTTATAAAAACATCAAGACTCTTTTGTACCTGTGCAATGAAATGCATTTCTCACTTTTTTAAAAAAAAAAATGGAAAGATTCAGTAACATGGCTGGTCCTGAATTCTGAGGTCTCTGGAAAAATGAGTTTTTATTTGTGTATAGTATATTTTAAAGGGACAGTGCATCAAACTGAGTAGAGAGAGATCTGGAAGAAAGAAAATACCATTTCTCCATATTCATCAAAAAGAGAAAGCATGAAAAAATAATATCAACAGTTAGATTTCCCCTCATCCTTAAGTTTTAGATGCTATGTTAGCAGTTCATTCCTGTTCTTTCTTTTTTTTTTTCTTTCTTTCTTTTGGTTTTTCGAGACAGGGTTTCTCTGTGTAGCCTTGGCTGTCCTGGACTTGCTTTGTAGACCAGGTTAGCCTCAAACTCACAGAGATCCACCTGCCACTGCCTCCCAAGTGCTGAGATTAAAGGTGTGCACCACCACACCCTGCCCATCCTTTCAAGGAAAGCATTAGACTAATAAATATGAAGGAGTTACGTGGCTCTCCAGTAGAAGCTTTCATTGTTTTCCAGTTTGACATGGTTAGTATTATAACAAAATAACCAGAAAAAAAAATCACTCCTATCATCCATTTGTGGTTTTCTTCTATCTCTAGTCATTGTGTAATTTACAGTAAATAGGAAAGTACTGGAACCTAGTGAGAGGGACTGGGTAGTGGGCAGAATCCCAAGGTGCCACCGATTCTCCTCGAGATTTCCTATAGGGGTTCAGCGACGGCTCAGGGGCTCCAGGTGCTCATCATCAAGCCCGGAGACCTGTGTTCAGTCATGAACGCGTATGATAGAAACAGAAAGCCAAATTCCACAGGTTGTCTTCTGACCCCCGTTGACTTCCACACTCACAGTGTAGGAGTGTGCGCGCCCCACAGGCAAAATTAGTAAATTCATATAATGACATGTTTTTTTAAAAAATCAAAGTGTTAAAAAGATTATAGAATCCATTATATCCACAGAACTGTAGTTGTGATCAGATACCAGGCCTAAAGTGAAAATGTTATAACCCCATGTAATTGAATAGCTAATTGATATTTTATTAAATTGTAAGCATTTCCCAAAATATCTTTTTGTTTGTTTGTTTGTTTTTTGAGACAGGGTTTCTCTGTGTAGCCTTGGCTGTCCTGGACTCACTTTGTACCCAGCTGTCCTCGAACTCACAGTGATCCACCTGCCTCTGTCTCCTGAGTGCTGGGATTAAAGGAGTGTGCCACCACTACCTCGCCTAGCATTTCATGAAATATCTTAATTTATCTAATCAATAAATAGTAAAAACATAGTGAATTTAGGTCTGATTGCTTTATGAGAAACCAAACTCAAATTCTAAATAATAAATAATCTAACAAATATATTTTTTCACGTAAGAAAAACATGTTGTGCTTTTAAATCTGAATTTTATTTTTTTCTAAAGACTCACTTATTTTTATGTGCATTGGTGTTTTGCTTGCATGTATAGAACCCGAGTTAAAGGCAGTTGTGAGCTGCCATGTGGGTGTTGGAAGTTGAACCTGGGTGCTCTGGAAGAGCAGCCAGTTCTCTTAACCACTGAACCATTGCTCCAGCCCCATACAACTGAATTTTTTTTTTTTTTTTTTTTTTAAGATTTATTTATTGTGTATACAGTGTTCTGCCTGAATGTGTGTCTGCAGGCCAGAAGAGGGCACCAGATCACATTATAGATGGTTGTGAGCCACCATGTGGTTGCTGGGAATTGAACTCAGGACCTCTGGAAGAACAGTCAGTGCTCTTAACCTCTGTGCCATCTCTCCAGCCCCCCAGCTGAATTTTTAAAACTAGTTTAATTTGTTCTCAGATTCTCCTTGATTCTATCTATACATTTGATTCTTTTTTCTTTATCATGTGTTTGTTTGTTTGAACCCAATCTTCCTGCCGCCATCTGCCAATTGATGGTACTGAGTGTAAGTTATGCCATCATAGTCTGTTAAACCTGAAAAATACTACAGAGATAACATATGGATCAATCATCAAACTTATAAGGATACTGAATATTAGATCAATCATCAAACTTATAAAAAACTGAATATTAAAATACTATTTCCAGATTTAATAAACAAGATACCTGTAATCCCAGCACTTAGGAGGCAGAGACAGGTGGATCTCTGTGAGTTCGAGGCCAGCCTGGTCTACAAGGTGAGTCTAGGACAGCCAACTATACAGAGAAACCCTGTCTCAGGGGGAAAAAAACAAAAACAAGATACATGATGGCAATATTTTAAACTTCAGAGAAATGACAACTGACTAGATAACTGACAATGACAAATGACTAGATAAATATTGAATGAAACATATTTATAAGGAAAATCATTCTCTTTTATTCATCTGTACTTGGAATTTAACTGGGCATCTTGTATTTTATCTGCCAAGGCTGCCTGCAGCTATATCACAGTTCTTTAAAAATTTATATATCTCTATATCTATATATTATCTATCCATCCATCCATCCATCCATGCATCCATGCATCCATCCACCCACCCATCTGTCTGTCTATCTGTCCATCTATCATCTATCTATTTATCTATCATCTATCTATCTATGCTGTGTGTTGTGTGTGCCTGTGTGTGTGTCAGAGGACAACCTGCAGTAGTCAGTTCTTTCCTTCTATTGTGTGGGTTCTAGGGATGAACACAGTCCTTAGCCTTTGGGACAAGTGCCTTTACCCACTGAGTCATCTTATCAGCCTGTCTTTTCTGAATTGGTACGTATTTGATTGTGCACAGTGATGAGTTTCATAAAGACATTGTCATTCAAGTGTTTTGTGTACTGGGACCGTAATCACCGTGCCATGTGTCCTTTTCTGTCCCCTTTCCTCTTTATGTTTATTTGTTCTTAGACCTTATGCAGTACACTAGGTGTCTTGACAGAGTTTCTCTATGTAGCTGCCCTGCACCGTAGACCAGGCTGGACTCAAACTCACAGAGATCCACCTCTGCTTCCCTGAGTGCTGGGATTGCAAATGCCAGCCCACATGGCTTATACGTTTGATTCTTATATACAAAGCCTTCTAATTTGTTGGTTTCTGTGAGAAGCACTTTATTTTCAAAGTTTTACAACTATGGCTTATTTTTTGGAAATTCTTAGAATTTCTATTTATCTGATTGCTCATTCTCAATAAAGTAACAAGCCCAAAGCCCTGTCACTTTGTTGTTGTTGCTGTTGTTTTGATACAGGGTTTCTCTATGTAGTCTTGGCTGTCCTAGACTCACTTTGTAAACTAGGCTGGCTTTGAACTCACAGCGATCTGCCTGCCTCTGCCTCCTGAGAGCTGGGATGAAAGGCGTGTGGCACCATGCCCAGCCTCAAAGCCCTGTCACTTTAAGAAATGTTATACCCAACACTTTAATGCCTTCCAGAGCTATGAAAATCTTGTCAATGAGAGGCAAGGGATTACCACTATTCCAGCCACAGACAGCTTTCTCTCTGGTTCTTCACTTTCTGCTGAAGACCAAAGCATGGAAAGCCTCCAGCTCACTGGTCTTGACCTCAAGGAGGTATTCTCATCTAGATTTTGCTTTTCCTTTTGAGTTGAGCTAGCGAATAGACAAACAAAAAAAGGCAAGATTTTTCTATTACCTCTTACTTGGCAGAGAGCACCGTCATGTACTCCACTGCAATGAGCAGCCC
>OU015750.1:38754576-38785821 GCA_907169655.1 Acomys percivali | reverse complement strand
GAAGAAGAAGAAGAAGAAGAAGAAGAAGAAGAAGAAGAAGAAGAAGAGGAAGTTGTTTTTAAGAGATTATCTGGATGCCCATCCCAGGTGATTTAACGAGGAAGTCTAAGTCCTTTTATAGCCATGGACTACAAGGTGGTTACACGGGCAGAAAGTGGGATACTTTCTCAGAATAAATGCCCTCTGTACACTGGGGCCCAACGTTGCTTCTTGGCTTGTTTGGTGTTCCTTATAAGGTGAACAACTTTGCTCGACAGGCGCTCCCTTCATGATGTTTTTATTGTCAAAGGCCCAAAGCAACTGGTCCAAACAACTGTTTGATGAAACCACAAGCCAAACTAAAATTTCCTCCTTGCAAACTGATGTCTTTGACAATTTTGTCAGAGTGGTGAAAAGGCGACTAACGCAGACAGCCAGTCATTTCTGCATCTATCTGGGACAGAGAGCGGTCCAAATCATAAGTAAGAAAAGGTAGGGATGGACTGGTAGACAGCCAAGAAACAAAAACAAGCAATAGGACAGAGAAGAAAACAGCCAAACCTAAGAAATGGAGGCTTAGGTATAGTAATGTTCTAGCGTGGCTTGGGACTTCCACAGATCAGAGGAAGCTAAGTCCCTGGTTTAAACAGTTTATAGGTTGCACATCTTGCAATCTGCCATTATTGGTCTTGGTTGGGGAGTCCCTTAGGACAGTTTACTGTGACAACTTCCAAAAATGGTAAAGCATAACTAAAAAATAAACATATTGCTACTGAAGAAAGTAATTGATAAATATCTTTTTAAAGACATCATCGTCATTATGTGTTCGCTCATGTGTATTGGGTACATATGGGCATGATATATATGTGGATGTGTGCGCGCTGCATGGATGTGGAGAAAAGAGGACAGCTTTGTGAAACCAATTCTCTTCTACTGCCTTTATGTGGATTCAGGGGACCCAGCTCAGGCCATCACACTTGCAACCTTACTTGCTGAGCCATCTCACTGGACAAACGTGGTTTTTAAGAGCAAGCAGGGAGGCACTCAATAAATGAAAGGATATTGAAATAAGGTGGTTAAGTTAGGTACAAAATTGTTTTGTGTCCTTAGGGCCCATCCTTTCTGCTAAACAAACTCTACATCTCTGCCTAATAAAATCTCACAAGGTAAAGCCAAGCATGGCCACATCCTTTCAAGGCTGACACAGGAGCACAGCCACTAAGTGAGACCACCTTGGGCCATATAGGATCAGGTTACATAACAAGACAAAAAATAAATAAATAAAAGCAAACCTCTAAAGGTTAACACGTGACTTTATGGGTATGTTTTTAGCCAGTTTCTTTGTTTGATGGGCATGCGTTCATAGTACACAGTACTGTACTCTCACATCCATGGTGAATACTGTATGTCCAAGAAAGGGCACACTGCTGCAGAGGTAAAGTATCGCTCACTCAATCTGTTAGATAATGTTCCATTCACTTTTGAAAGGATACACAGTCCTTCTTGCTCTATTTCCAAGGCATCAGGATCTTTCTCTTAACAATATATACCGTTATAAACATAAGAATTCCAGAGTCTTCAAAGAACCCAAGCACTAATATGTCTTTGACTCAGAGTCTACACTGTTCATCAAAAGCTTTTCTTCAACCTGAATTTCAGCTGTCACCAATCAGGAGATGCCAGCATGAAATTCCTTAGAGTAGCCAGGAGTAGCAGTAGTAGCAGCACAGGCCTTTAATCCTAGCCCTTGGGAGGCAGACGCAAGCAGATGTCTATAAGTCTGAGGCCAGCCGGGTTTACAGAGCTAGTTCCAGGACAGCCATGGATACACAGAGAAACTCTGTCTTGAAAAACAAACAGACAGACAGACAGACAGACACATACACACTCGAGCGTGCGCGTGCACACACACACACACACACACACACACACACACACACACACACAAAGGAAGAAAGAAAAAAAGAAAAAGGCTCTCAGAGGACATCTATATTGGGTTAGTACTCACTTATAAGCGAGTATATAACATTTGTGTCTTTCTGGGTCCTGGTTATCTCGCTCAGGATGATCGTTTCTAGTTCTATCCATTGGTCTGCAAATTTCAAGAACTCCTTGTTTTTAATAGGTGAGTAGTAGAAAGAAATTTCTTAGAGTCACTGAGATCAAGATTAGAAATCTAACCATAGCTTTAGGAAGGAACCAAAAGGATGCATTATCAACTAGAGGTGACTAGAGGGTGTTTGAACACATACCCTTTTCGGGGGTGGAGGGGGAATAATGTACAATACAACTTGAATTCAGGAAAACACAGGGAAGTCCAGACATGTTTGAAGAAGTAATTAAACAGGCCCTAGGAATTGGCTTCTGTGAGCCCTAAGGTGAGAAAAATTCTGAATAGAAGCTGAAAGAGTTTGAGAAACACCAAGATGAAAGAACTGCAGCCAATTAGTGTACACAGCCTCAGGGGACTGAAGACTCGGGAAGAGCCTCCTCTCTGGCATCTTGAGGGGGGAACAGCTTTGAGAATGCAGTGACCAGCCTCTGTGCCCCACAGAGCTGTGTTTTTATGGTGCAGCTATGAGGCAAATGTAGTAAAGAGATCCTTACTGTCAAGTACCTTGAGGTGACAAAGCTCATGAGAGGACTAGAAATGAATAATATAAGACTGTTCATGAGCACAAATTAAACAATTATACGTCTGAACCCTGTTACCACATTAGCAAGATAGATGAGTCAGCCAAATGTGGGCTGTTTAAACAGATCCAGGAGCATTCATATCCAAGGCTGGAGAGGTGAAGGAGATAGAAACTGGAAAAAAATAGGCAAGGCTGTTCCCCAGATTTCAGGCTTAACAAAAAGGAAGATTTGCACTGGTATGTATTTTTTGAGACCTAAGGTTTTCCCCTTTTATATATGATTTACCAAGATGTGTTGGTATATTAATGTTACTTGGTTTCTATTTTAAAGTACATTTTAAAAATTAAATAAACCAGCTGTGGTAGCACACGCTTGTGAGAAACAAGCCCTTCACTCTAGGATAACAACTTTGAGATTAATGAAAGTAAAACACTTTTGAATCTATCATTTGAAAAAAAAATGAACACCAGCACAGAAAAAGGTAAAATTCCTGGTGTGTTGATTTGGTGTAAGACAGTGGGTCCTGAAGTTGCCGTTCTGTTGATTGGTTGAGCCTTATTCTGGGCTTGAGGATGCTATTTTTTTTTTTTTTTTCTGATTGTGGGCTCAGTGCATGGCAGATGGCCTGCAACTTTCCAACAGAGTCTTGTCACAACCAGACACCAGCTGGGCCAGAGAGGGTCCTGTGCCTTCTGCTGATCTGTGACTCTTTGATGAACTCTAAGTGTGCCTCATACTGAAAATGGACAAGGAATATTTCTTACTTGTCTGTGGTGCCAGCATTCCAGAAATAGAAACAGGAGGATCAGAACTTCAGGATCACTCTGAGTGACACACTGAGTTCAGGCGAGCCTGGCCTAAATACAAGCCTGTCTCAAAAACAAACAAATGAACAAATGCACATGTATTTGTTGTCTATGTGTGTAACTCAAAGGGGGATTAAAAAAAAAAAAAAAAAAAGAAGAGACCTATAAACAAAGACAATGGAGACCTAATAAGTTGAGTGAGTCTGGATAACAGGAAAGCAAGGGCCCATTCATCTAGCAATGCATGTGGAGGGAAACTGCCTAAAGGCAGAGAGTTTTACCTGGGTTTAATGAATAAAGAATCACCAATCAATGTTGAAAAGAACATGCGAGTTACACTTGGTTAATACGGTAGCACAAACCCCTCAGCAAATGTCCTCCTGACCTCTCTTCAGAGTACTGTGCCCACTAATACTCTGTAAATTCAACTTTCAAAAAGTTCAAAGAGAAATACTCTAAGGTCAGCCCCCCAAAGGTCCCCAAATCTCTGGGTGTTCACAGACATCATCAGTGTTTAGTAACTGTCACATGGGGGAAAATGCATGTTCTTCTCCATGCAATTTTGCAGTGTCCACATTATGTTGGCTCAAAATGTCATCTTATTTACATTTCCATTCTGGGTCTGTGTAATAATTTAATAGCGCTTCAATTTGAGCTGGGAACCTAGTATGCAAATAAGTGCCAGCTGCCGCGGGGTGCTGGGGAAGAACAGTGACAATCAATACACCAGCTGACAATACAAATAGCTAAGGCTTTTTAAATTTGTGTTTCGTTTATTTGGCTTTAAGCACTGCCTGTTAATTCCTACCAAGAGCAAGTATGTGGCTAGAGCATTACATATTTTTCACCGACATAACAGCAGAGATATGTAAATGCTAAAAAAAAAAAAAAAAAAGTTAATCCCAAAGCATGATTATAGCACATTTAACCCTGGCATTTAAGAAGAGTCACACTACAAATCTTGTATACGTTGTCAACTTCATCTGCATTCCAGTGACATTTTTCTTTACATGATATGTGGTCATGAGGACCTGAGGTCTGATCACAAGCATCCATGTAAAAATGACAGACAGTAGGGGCCTATAATCCCAGTGCTGAAAAAGCTGAGACAGGAGGATTCCTGATGCTCACTGGACAGCCAGGTTTTCTGACCTGGTGATTTCCAGGTTCAGTGAGAGATCCTAACTTTATTTTATTTTATTTTATTTTATTTATTTATTTGGTTTTTTTCAAGACAGGGTTTCTCTGTGTAGCCTTGGCTGTCCTGGACTCACTTTGTAGACCAGTCTGGCCTCGAACTCACAGCGATCCATCTGCCTCTGCCTCCCGAGTGTTGGGATTAAAGGCGGAGATCCTAACTTTAAAAAACAACAAAAACAAACAAATAAACAACAACAACAGAAACATAGGCCGGGTGTGGTGGTGCAGGCCTTTAATCTCAGCACTCGAGAGGCAGAGGCAAGTGGATCGCTATGAGTTCGAGGCCAGCCTGGTCTACAAAGTGAGTCCAGGACAGCCAAGGGTACACAGAGAAACCCTGTCTCGAAAAACCAAAACAAAACAAAAGCACGGTGATGAGATTGAGGAAGACATGTAAGTTTCACCTCTGGCCTCCACACACATCTGCACATGCTTTGTGCACTCTCATGCACACATGCATATACAGAAAGAAAACACGCAGATTAAAAACCATCAGATTAAAATCAGCCACCTCTTTTGTATAACACGTGGCAATGCCTAATCTCCTGTAAATGCAGCTTTAGCTTTATTTGCCCAGTTCTCATAGGTTTTATTGATATAAAATTTGAGTACTTTCTTATTTCCCTGTGATTTGTTTCATTCACTATGTAGAACCATATCAGTTTCTAAATATTTAATGTTTCTCTAAATATCTTGTCTAATCTCTAGAATGTAACTAGAAACAATAGCACATGATCTCAAGCCTCTTGAACATGTTAGGATTTGTTTAGTAGTTCAGAATATGGCCTGTCTTCATGGACGCACCATACTCACTGGAGAATGTGTTCGTAAAATGTGCTCTATAAATTCCAATTGGTCATGGTGGGTCCTAGTGCTAGATGGATCATCTGTTTGTTTTTGTTTTTTTTTTTTTTTTCTTTTCCTGTTTGCTTTTGTCCATTAGACCAAAAGGGAATACATTTCCCTCTTTTTGACTCAATGAAGTTCTTCCAGATGCTGTGTTTTAAAGAGAAGGTGGGAAAAACAAAAGAAGGGAGGGGCCAGAGGAAAGAGGGAAGGACTCCCCCTGTACATATCTTTAGGAGTTTAAAATAAAGAGCAAGAGAAATGAGTCATGCATTTGAAAATGACATTCTGGGTTTTGTGGGGTGATTTTGGTAAGATGAAACATGTTTGCTTGACAACTGAAAGCAACAACCAAAGTAAAAGAGGAGGGGGGGAGGAGGGGGAAGAGGAGGAGGAGGAGGAGAAGCAGCTCAAATGAACGCTATAAGGAGCTACCCCACATTCTCAGAGGTCACCTGAGGGAATAGACAGGGACCCCCAGGTAAGGATGAGCACCAGGAACTTGAGCATCAGTGATCACACTGATTTTTCTTTCCTTTCTAAACCGAAAGAAGAGCAACCCTGAGCTGTTGTCTCTTGCTCTGCCCCATCAAGAATAAGCACATTCTGTTTGTGGCTTCTGTGAGCTTAATGCAAGGATACTTGGCTCAGTAATCTTCAGAAGTCCCCACCTTGTGGGTGCCATGACATAAGCATGATGAAGTCACCATGCTAATCTGGGGATCACTGCTAAATGACTCAAATTGTTTCTTTTCTTCTTCTTCTTCTTCTTCTTCTTCTTCTTCTTCTTCTTCTTCTTCTTCTTCTTCTTCTTCTTCAATTTCTATTGATATTACATTGCCTCTGTCTGAGCATAAAGGAGGATGGAGCAAAGGGCAAACTGACCCACAGAAGGCTGTGCTTGGATCCTGCTCAGCTGAGTTGATTCCTGAGTTGAGTCCTACGATAAAAGGACTGGTGCTGAGTTTATTTGGGTTCTATGGCTCCCCTTATCCTGACCACAGGCCAGCTTATATAGGCTGGTTGGCTTTTTAACAACTTCTGGAAACGTCTGGTCAAAGATTCTACATGAAGACAGGCACACACAGGTCATCTCACGAAGACCTCAGCTCTGCAGCACACTGACATGCCTCAAACTGCCTTGCCTGGAAAGCCTCAGAACACAGGACATGTGCTTCCGGGGTCTCAGGTTATTCCAAGTTTACCTTAGCACTTATGACACAATTCTCGTGTTTATAATCTCACCTTTAAAGAGGAAAGAATAAGTTCCACATGCCAAAGATCATCCCACTGCTTTTGAGAGTTTGTCCTTATACTTTCTTTTTTTTTAATTTTTTTATTAATTTATTCATATTACATCTCAATTGTTAGTCCATCCCTTGTATCCTCCCTTTCTTTCCTCCCTCCCGCTTCCCCCTCTACTCCCTTCCCCTATGACTGTGACTGAGGGGGACCTCCTTCCCCTGTATATGCTCCTAGGGCATCGAGTCTCTTCTTGGTGACTTATTATCCTTCCTCTGAGTGCCACCAGGCCTCCCCATCCAAGGGACATGGTCCAATATGGGGCACCAGAGTTTGTGTGAAAGTCAGATCCCCTTCTCCACTTAACGGTGGAGAATGTCCTGTCCATCGGCTAGACTGGGTAGGGGTTCGAAGTTTACTGCCTATATTTTCCTTGGCTGGTGCCATAGTTTGAGCAGGACCCCAGTGTCCTTATATTTTCCTCCCTCTTCCTCTCTGGCAAGCACTCGGCTTCAGCCACAGCCTCTTTCTTAAGATAACACTTGGCCTGCTGGTTTAGCCTTAAGGCATTCTTTTACTCATCGGAGGAAAACACCATGATCTAGGGGAGCCAGGCATGTGCTCAAAGTGCAAGCTCCAGCATTACTGGGACCTGCAAATGACTAAGCATGAAGGCACACCGTCTGCCAAATACAGGATTTCCATGATAGATGTTTCATTTTCCAGCATCTGAAAACACACTTCCTTTAAAAGCAAGGTAAAAGCATTGTGTATATTGGGGTGGGTAGGGGTGGGCAGTTCCTTTTTGACCTGTAAAAATCATAAAGAATAGCTGTGAGTGGAGAACTGCCTAAGTGAGGATGTGTCAACATGCCCCAAATAGCTCCACTGCAGGCATCCAAAAATTACACCCATGAGTTCAGGGAATAGATCCAAAGTGCCAGAGATGGGGCAACGCAAAGGGCTCCCCTTCCTGCTTCACTGGACCTACAGACCACACAAGCATGCAGGTATAGATAGATGTATTACAGTTAGGACTTCAGCAGACTACCCCAGGAACCAGGTAAGCCTGGCTTTCAAAGTAACTAAACCCCATGTGCCTTAAGACACAGTGACTCAGTAAAATTGCTATTTAAAGTGTTTTTACAAATTTTTTTGTGTGGGGCATGGGATAAATTAATGCTTTTCCTGAAAACTATAGGGATTCATCATTTCACTCCTAGTGTGAATGGATACTTTCATAATATGTTTTGCAAAAATGATTTTACTTTTAATTTTTAATTGGTATGCCCTGCCACTGAAATAATGAATGCATGTTAAATACTGGCTTCAATAATTTACTAGATGCCATCACATGCAACGTTGTGTGAAGCAAGTATTCATAGTTTGGGATTTGATTTGGGGTATATGTTTTTGTTGTTGTTTGATAAGACAGGTTTACTCTATAGCCCAGGCTGTCCTTAAAGTCCTCATGCATCCCAGGATAGCCTTAAACTTAGTGTCTTGACATAAACTCCTAAATGCTGGGATTGTAACTATGTGCCACACCTGATGCCAAAGGCAAATAGATTTTAGGATTTAAAAGTTGAAGTATTAATAAGAATAAGAAAGAATAAGCAAAAATGGACATATAATAAGAAAGAAAAATGAAGACATACATAATTTAAGAGCTTGTGGTGGGCTAGACATGTGGTGCATGCCTTTAAGTCCAGCACTCCAGAGGCAGAGACAGGTGGATCTCTGTGAGTTCGAGGCCAACCTGATCTACAAAGTGAGTTCAGAACAGCCACTACAATGTAGAGAGCCCCTTTCTCAAAACAAAACAAACAACAACAACAACAACAACAACAAAGGGTTGCTTGAAAGAGCACTAGGTTGGGATGAGCACATAAAGAATTAAAGGCCAACCTATGACATACAGTGGGACCCTGTCTCAACTTCCTTTTTCTTCTTCTTGGTAATGGGAGAAAGATGAAACTATTAATGAACACAAATTTCAGTGTGAACTTTTATAATTTAAACATTCAAGAGACATCTTAAGGTAGATGAAGATTCAAAGTCAGAAGAAAAACAGTGTAGACTTGATAGTTACTATAAATAGATGCCAAACCAGCCACATGGTGGCGAATGTTTCTCATCCCAGCCCTTGAGAGGTGAAGGCAGGAGGATTGCGAGATTGAGGCCGGCCTGGTCCATGTAGGAAGACCCTGATTTTTGTTTTATGTTTTTATGTGAAACAAAACAGACACTAGATGAAGCCATTATAGTGAATAAGCTTACACAAACAGCAAAATACTAAGATTAATCCCATATTGGGGACAAATAAACTCAGCAAATACAGTTTACTCACTTAGAAGGAATTCTCTGACAACTGCGTATCAAACACACCATGGAAGCTCCAGAAATACAGCCTAGCTGGATAAAGAGTATAACAAATAATAATTATCACCATCACTATTTATAGTGCTGAGGGTGGATCCAGGATTCTCTGTGATGCTAGCCAAGTCCTCTATCAGAGAGCATTAACCAGCTTTATTAGTAAATAACATGTCATTATCTGCCCAAGGCTCATCAGCAAAAGGAACATATATTTGTTTTCACCTTCATTGTCACAAGGAGGATTTCTAAGCTGTTTGGTTCTTAGCTGATTTTCCTATGGTCCTATACTTTGCTCTGGAAGGATATGCCCCTGGGATAATTAACTGGACTTATACACAAGAAAAAGGAGGGTTTAGATACTGGTATATTGAGTTGAAGTGACCCAGGCCCTTTGGTCCCTAAACTGAGAAAGACTCAGATTGTAAAGTGTACTCTGGTGGCAGAATCTTGGGCGTTGGGAAGAAGAAACAGAACACCAGGCTTGCCTGCTGAGACCATGGGAGGACCTGTGGGTCTATCCTGGGTTCACACCACTGTCTACTACAGCAGAAAGTGTCTGTGCAGAAAGGTGCGGTTCACCACAACATGCCAAGGGCCAGCCCTAATTTCCTTCATGCCAAAGCCCGTATGTTTTACTAAAGCTGGTGGGAGATGGTGTAGCCCGCAATGGCTTTGTGATTGTGCTCCTGCCTTATGGCTCAGAGAAGGGAGTAAAGGTTCAGGTTGGTTCACAAAAGAGAAAGAATTTTTTTTAAAGTCTTTCTTTCTTTCTTTTTTTCTTTTTTTTTTTTTTTGGCAGTTTATATCAGTTTTACAAAGTGACTTGAAATGCAGTGCATTCAGTGAAGCACAGCATCTACATAAAAATGTCTGTCTGGACAGGCATTGTGTGGCAAACTGTGCACAAGGCACCTAAAGCAGAGGGATGCCGTTGCTCAGGATTAGAACATCCAACAGCAGAAACAGTTGCTGACATGTGGATATATTTATGCTCTGAAGAGAAGGATGCACTCTTACAGTTTGCTCATCCTCTGGTCCTCTGTCTTGCCAACAGTGATGTTAACAGACAACAGGCAGAACTTTGTTCTTGTGAGTGTATGTGTTCTTTGTCATTTTGAAACATGAGTTGGCTAAAAGTATAACGAAAAAGACACCATCTGTCCTAAATGCGCCATGCTCTGTGAGCTACTTCATATTTGGGTAAAAACATTAGCTCCTTAAATAAGATACTAAACTTTGACCAGAATCTCACGTGGATCTGTATACTTGGGCATGATAAATCTGTAAGATAGTCCTTAAAGAAAGAGGGTAAAGTGAAGGGAAAGCTGAGAAACTCACCAAAGACTCTTTTAAAAAAAAAATTTAAGTAGTTTATTCAGATTACATCTCAATTGTTATCCCCCTCACTTGTATTTTCCCCTTTCCCCTCTCCCTCCCTCCTTCACCTTATCCCCCTCCCCTGGGTCTGTGACAGAAGGGGACCTTTTTCCTCCACTCTCACAACCTGTCAGGTCTCATCCTGATAGTCTGCTTACCCTTCCTCTGGGTACCACCAGGTCTCTCCACCAAGGGGGAGTGGTCAAATAGGGGCACCAGAGTTCATGTCAGAATCAGTCCCCACTCTCCACACACCTGTGGAGAATGTGCTGTCCATTGCCTATATCTGATTAGGGGAGGTCTAGGTTTACTGAATGCATTGTCCTTGGTTGGAAGAAATCACTGGAAGAAACTCACCAAAGACTCTTGCACACAGTGCCCCTGAAATAAAGGGACATACTGACTGAAGTGCTTTTTTTAAAAAAATCTTCTTCTTCCTCCTCCTCCTCCTCCTCTTCCTCCTTCCTCCTTCTTTTAGGATTGAGACCTAGTCGCAGCTACTAGCCAAGTAGGTGCTGATGAGCAACATCTCAAAGGCCAATTGAGTACATGTGTTCAAAACCACCGTATGGGCCAGCAAGATGGCGGAGTGGGTAAAGGCACCAGCCGCCAAGTCTGAAGACCTCAGTTCCATCTCCAGGACCCAGAGGGTGGACGGAGGAATAACTCCCAAAAGTTGTCCTCTGATATTATGGCCTGTGCATCTGCCCCATACTTATTATACACACACATACTCCAACACAAATAAAACTTAATGCAATTGAAATATTATTAAATACCATAAATTGTACTAGGAACATAGTCTTCCTTAGGAAATAATGTCTAATACAGAATAAATTCTCTCCCGCCCACTCCCAACCCTTGGTTAAAGGAGACTGAACTGAAGTTGTTTGGAGAAACAAGGCAGAATGCACTGGAAGAGCTGATTTCTCAGGGTCACTGAGATGCTCTGTTCTGTCTTAGGCTATGAGTACTTCCCCCTTACCAATAGCCTGACATGCAATTAAAGAGAAGCCACAGAGACCGCAGGGTGACCTAAATAATGAGAGAATGCTTAATTCCTTTTGCTACAAAGATCATTGTTATACTTACTTCTATAAGATTGCAAAATGATTGACATTTAAAAAGCCAAAACAAGAAGATTTGCTCAACCATGTTCATAGCAGTCTTATTCATAATAGTCAGAATCTGGAAACAGCCTAAGTGTCCTTCAGTAGAAGAATGGATAAAGAAACTGTGGTACATTTACACTATGGAATACTACTTAGCTATTAAAAACAAGGAATTCCTGAAATTTGTGGATAAATGGATTGAACTAGAAATGATCATAATGAGTGAGTTAACCCAGAAGCAGAAAGAGTCAAATGGTATATACTCACTTATATCTGGACACTAGCCTAAGGGGCATGTCCCATGAATGTCTTCACTTACCAGGAAAGTGGGACAGAGGGGAGGACATCCTATTGGGACTCTAGGTAAGAGAAGCTTGGGAGAATAAGGAAATAGAAGGATCCAGAGGGTCCTAGAAATCTACAATAAGAACATTATGACAGGTGGGTCTGGGCCCAGGGGTCCTGCTCAAACTATGGCACCAGCCAAGGACTATACATGCAGTAAACTCCGAACCCCTACCCAGATCTATCCAATGGACAGGACATTCTCCACAGTTGAGTGGAGAGTGGGATACGACTTTCACACGAACTCTGGTGCCCCATATTTGACTAGGTCCCCTGGATGGGGAGGCCTGGTGACACTCAGAGGAAGGATAGCAGGCTACCAAGAAGAGACTTGATACCCTATGAGCATATACAGGGGGAGGAGGTCGCCCTCAGTCACAGTCATAGGGGAAAGGAGTAAGGAGAAAATGGGAGGGAGGGAGGAATGGGAGGATACAAGGGATGGGCTAACAATTGAGATGTAATATGAATAAATTAATAAAATATATATTTTTAAAAAGCCAAAACTCATGAGTCTCTTCAAGTCATTGGGTCTGAAAAAACAAGTTCCCAGTGCCATCAGCTGATTTCATCTCACAGAGTCTCAGGTTATTTCATCTATATGCACAACAGCATAATTACACGGTCCCAGAGAAGAGATAGAAAAGATGTTTTCTAAGCTTGTTTACCCTTCTTCTCACTTTCATTTCAAGACAAAGCAAAAAGTTGAGGTTGAATCAGATAGAAGGTCTGGAAGGGGAAAGGGAGCATAACTACCATCCGCAGCAAAACACACACACACACACACACACACACACACACACACACACACACAAACAAAAACAAACAAAACCTTAGGCAAGCAGGGCACCTGTTTTTGGCTGAATGGAATTCCAGCTTTATTCCTGAAAGACATTAGTTAATAACTAAACAATGTAGGTAATTATTGTGTGGGAGATTATTATCATGAACCACAGCCCACGTTATACATCAGCAATGGGCTTGGTTGTATCAGAACCATTTCTGCCATACACGTTTACGTAACTTGGGTAAACGAAAGACTCGTTGTCTTGGTTACACACGCTACGTATCAAAATCATTCTGTTTTGCTCATGTGCTTTTGTAGCTCTGAATTGTGATTATTCATAATTGCGTTAAATACTAGTAATTATAAATTGGCAGGTACGTATCAGAGGTGGTATGACTATGATTCACCTTCAAGTGTGCCTGTCAGCAAGAACCTTGTGGTAGAAGGAAATATGTAAGTTGGAAAAAAGTAGAGAATTATTAACCTTGAGGGCCAGAATGCTCCAGTGGATGGTGGTGCACAGTGGAGTATATGGGCAGCACAAGATGGACTTGGTGGGTTATTAAAAACAACCACAACAACAAAACAAAGCAAAACAAGAAGGGTGGGAAGGTGGGAGGAAGGGTGGGTGGCGGCAGGAGTTAAATGGCAGCATTAGGGGTGAATATGGTCAACACACACTGTGTGCATGTATGACAGCCTCAAAGAATCAATAAAGATATGATATTTAAAAATACAAAACAAATAACAGCAAAAACCCTTGAGGGTCAGAAACCCCAACAGAGTTTATGACTGGTGTTCATTATTTTCAATTTTGTTTTGACTATTTAAATATTTATTAGCCATATAATAAATAGAGCCTAATAGCTGCCTAACTTTGCTTTGTCAAGAATATGCATACATACATACTTCATGTGCCCCAGCATTATCTAAAGTTAAAGTTTGCATCCTTTCTCCCAAGGATGTGTCGCTTACACATGTGCACATGTATACTGTACAATCATTTTGTGCTTTTACTGCTTTGAGTGATACTAGGGGTTGAACCCAGGTCCTTGAGCACGCCAGGCAAGTACTCTACCACTAAGCTATATCCCTAGTCCTTGTTTTAAAACTTTTATATACCCCAAGCTGGCCTTGTTGAAACAGTGGTTTTGAGCTTTCTTATCAGTAAAATTAAGATAATAGTGTTGTTTTTAGTATGTTCTTGTGGTGATTATATAAGATTATCTATAAAGTACTCAACACACTGCCTGCATCTAGCACCTCTAACATAAACGATAGTGGCTGTTATTTTCTCCTCCTATTTTCAGCTCTCTCAAGTGCTAAAGCCCAAACCAGAGATCCACGCACATCACAGTTCTGAGGATGGCTACTTCCTGCCGGCACAGATCCTGTGGGCCAGGATGAGCCTGCATTCTTGCAGGATGCCATAGCTTGGGAAGTCAACTGAACTTAGAGTGAAATAAACATCTTATTAAAAAACTAAATACACAAATAAGTACTAAATACCAAAGGTCTTAATACTGCAGCCTTGGCCGAGGCTCTGCTAGCTTGCTGCGACGTACCTGTGTGCCTTGCTCAGCTGTTCTCCCCTGTGTTCTTCCTCTGGATTTTCACATCTTCTATCTTTTATTTTATTTCGTTTTCCTAAGGGATATTTTTAAGAGGAAATGATGAATTGGCTAGCTCTGTTGCTTTTGGTAAATAACACATCACTCAAAAGCAAAGACTCGAGATTGGATGGTAGCGACTCAGGGCAGGTGACGGTCCTCATGGTCTTCTGAGTCCTCCTTGCCTTCTGAAGAGGACTGGGAAAAGCAGCCAGCACGGATGTACTTACTGCAAGAATTTGAAAATACATGTGCAATGGGGACTAGCAAAGCCAAAAACCAAAATGCCTGGTAAGTCTCAGAAAAATCACAGGTGCTAAACATGTGATGGTCCCATGCTCAGATCCCTTTATTGCACTTTTAACTTTAATGATTGCTCAGGAATACCAATAAACATGGGTCCTGAAGCAGCAGCAACTCAGTTCTGGTTAATAAAGGTTGCCATCCACGCTATCTCTGTTAGCAAAACAAACAAAACAACAGAAAGCCCACCGTGATTTGTACGTGGAAGTGCCCTTCAAATAGAGAATAAAGTCATTCAGAGAATGCCAGCTTGAGGCACTAGATCCAACTCGACTGTTTCCGGTTATGTTTATTTTTTCTACCGCATTACAGGCCACCATGTAGTTTCATGTACCATGCCATATCAGCACAGATAGCCAAAGGCTGATTAGCAGACGTTTCCCATAGAAGACACGTAGGCAGGTTATGAAAATACAGGGTCTCTCTCTCTCAGTATGAGATGCTCAGCTATTTTCCAGCGCCTGCCTACGTCCTGCTGTGCTTCCCACCATAATGATAATGAACTAAGCCTCTGAAACCATAAGCCAGCCCCCAATTAAATGTCTTTTTTTCAAAAGAGCTGCGGTCATGGAGTCTCTTCACAGCAGTAGAACAATGACTAAGACAATCAGAAAAGGCAGCTGCTTATTGTAAATATTCTCTCTGTTGAACTATAAATGGCACCGAAAATTTGTATTTTCATATCCAACTAAAAAGCTGAATGCAGTGGCTTTTATCTGTAGTATCAGCACTCTGGCTGTCTAAGTCAGGTTGGCTGGCACAACTTAATGCTACATAATGAATTCAAGGCCAACCTGGGTGGCATAGCAAGACACTGCCTTAAATATAACCAGAAAGAAAAATAAAACTGAAAAACCACACTTGGGACATGGCTAACATCTTTCCATACAGGTCACTTTTGCATATTGTAAACTAAAAGTACATATTTTATAGCTTCCTGGAATGAATGTGTGCCATTTATACACCAAGATTCGAGCTGTCACATAGTTGTGTCCAACTGTAACAACAATTTTACCTTAGACTTTGTATTTCATCCAAACTCCTTAACTTTAAGAAAGGATGTTTCTAATCTAAGAATATATAAAGTGGAGGCTGGAGAGATGGCTCAGTGGTTAAGAGCACTGTTTGTTCTTCCAAAGGTCCTGAGTTCAATTCCCAGCAACCACATGGTGGCTCACAACCATCTATAATGTGATCTGATGTCCTCCTCTGCCTGTAGATGTATATGCAGGCAGAGCACTGTATACATAGTAATAAATAAATAAATCTTTAAAAAAAAAAAAAGAATATATAAAGTGATTAGGAATAAGAAAACAAAGCCTGGCATGGTGGTGCCCGCCTTTAATCCCAACACTCGGGAGGCAAAGGCAGGCATATTGCTATTAGTCTGGTCTAAAAAAGCGAGTCCAGCACAGCCAACGTTAACACAGAGAGACCCTATCTCATTAAAAAAAAGGGGGGGGGGAGGCTGGAGAGATGGCTCAGTGGTTAAGAGCGCTGCCTGCTCTTCCAGAGGTTCTGAGTTCAATTCCCAGCAATCACTTGGTGGCTCACAACCATCTATAATGTAATCTAATGCCCTCTTCTGCAGATAAAGTACTCATATGCAATAAATAAAATAAATAAATCTTTTTTAAAAAAAATAAGAAAACAAGAAGCAGAATGTCAATTTGAGGAGTGTATACATATTTTTTTTTTATCCTTTTGCCTTTATATGATACTTTAATAGGTACAGGAGTTAGAATTCAGTGTCCACTGTATGACTTCTCCATAAAGGGCTGTGGATATGGGAACTCTGGGTTTTTCTCTTGGTCACCTTTACTGTTTTTGCCTCCACCTTGGCACATAAACATTTCTTTCCCTCTTTTTTTTTTTCTATTTGTAATCTCCTCTCTCCCTCCCCTCTCCCCAGAGTTTATAGAGGAATTTAAATTCAGAACATCAGAACACGGCTCCTCTGACAGGAGTTCACATCCAAAGACCTTCTAGGTCTGTGTGATCCAGCTAGACTACAAATGCGCCTTTAATCAGGAGACTGAGGCAAGCAGATCTGAACTCAAGGCCAGCCTAATATAGCGCAAGTTTCACGTAAAGAAAAGCTATGGTCCAGGTGTGGTGGTACACACCTTTACCCCCAAACAATGAAGGTAACGTTAGTTTGTAGAAGGAGGAACCGATGTTTGAAAGGGTTGTTTCATTGGTGGCAGAAAAAGTGCGGAATCAGAGAAGATTTGACAGAATAGGATAGGCCCAACTCTCACTGGAGGAAATGAGACGTATTAATGGTTACTTCCTGAGTTTTGTGGGGTTTGTTTACTTCCTGGATCATAACAAACTTCCCTCTAGGATGAAATTTTTCACTTTGGCAGCAATTGCTACATAGTAGTTTGTCACTTGCAACCAACCACGCTAGAAATGAGAAAGTACCCAAATAGATTCTGTCTTTGAGATCACCAATTTTATTGAATTTTTAAACTCATATTTTGCAATTTTAAAGACAGAAAATCACCATGTATTTTCCTAGAATAGAATTTTCAGGAACAATAAGCAGCCATTTATTAAATTGTATCTGAACACACCCACAAAAGACCCCAATTTATTTTAATGCCATATCATGTATTGGAATAGGAGAACAAGACAGTTAACATGTGCCCTGTGGCACATGGGGCACAAAGACCACTGAGCTCTCAAGCTAAAGTTGAAAGGAATTCAGCTACTAATCACTGTAAGGTGCTTTTTTTTCCATAAAAGAAGCTTTAATATTTAAGAATCCTGGCTATCAAAGGAGGAAATGATTGATTAGCATGCTGCAGTCTCATGAAATAACACTCTATAGCCCAGCAGTGGTGGTGCACGCCTTTAATCACAGCACTCGGGAGGCAGAGGCTGGTGGATCTCCGTGAGTTCGAGGCCAACCTGGTCCACAAAGTGAGTCCAGGACAGCCAAGACTACACAGAGAAACCCTGTCTCGAAAACAAACAAACAAAACAAAACAGAACAAAAAACCAAAAACAAAACCACTATATAATCATACATTCTAGGCAGTATTTGTACCTTCTAGGATGGACATGAGGCTTGGAAAAACATACATTGGCCTGTAAACGTGTGAAATATTTAGTACTGTCGTGCAAGGCTTTTGTTGCCCACCCAAGTTTCAAGTCCACATCCTGATACAGCAACACTAACTCCCTTAAAATGTATTGTGTCTTCTCTACCCTCTCAAAGATGACTTCTTACCAAAATGAATTCATTTTCTGGATTCAATTATTTTGATACTAGATGGTAGTAATAGTCTTCCTTATTGAAAGGGACTAGATCCCTATATTAAAGAGCCAGGTCTATTGAAAGTGCCCTGGTATTCATATTTAAATCCCATTCAAATATAGATCTTTTTTCTTTTTCTTAAAAACAAACAAACCTAAGGACCAAAAGATGGAGTCAAATTTCACATTATTTTTATTTGACAGTATTAACTAAATTTTAGAACTTTTTAAGGAAAAACCCTAACTTGCTTAGGACTTTTTCATGAACTATTTATTTCATTCTAACCACATTGGGTGTTGTGTTCCTACTTTTATGTTTCTCTAGTGTAAATGTGAGCTTTTATTATGGAAACTTTTTATGGAAAGCACCTTTTCCCATATGCAGAGAGTATAGTAAACCCCATTCATCAACAAATTTGGGAACCTTTTAAAACACCATTTTATCTATTGTTTTCACTGCCTCCCTTTCTAAGTCTTAGCTTTGAAAGCTGCTTGTCAGTCCCTAGCTATCAGAAAACATCCCTGAGCCAAGCTGCCACTGATCTAGGCATACCACCCAACAAGTCCCAGCACATTTCCTTCTGGCTAGGCTCCTCGGGCTCCTCCTCTGCCATTGCTCCTGAGAGGCTGAGCCTGTGTGGTTAATTCGCTAGTGCGGTGGTTAAAAGCTCAGATACTGGAGCCAGACCAATTTGGGTGAAGATCCCTGAATTTACCATTTACTTTCTGAGTAACCTTAAGAAGAGAACTGTTCTCAGCTGGGAATAAATGTTTGGTGTATAGATTGCATTCAGTAAAAGCAGTAGAGGCTCTTTGGGAAACAGAAATGTTGCAAATAAGAACACATTGCAAGAAAGTCCTCCTCAGTCACAGTCATAGGGGAGGGGAGTAAGGGGAAAATGAGAGGGAGGGAGAAATAGGAGGATACAAGGGATGGGATAACAATTGAGATGTACTATGAATAAATTAATAAAATATATTTTAAAAATAAATAAAACTAAAAAAAAAATTAAGAACACGTTGCAGATGAAAACCAAGACTTGGCTAAGACTTGGGCTTTATAAAGCCATTTTCCTGCTCCCAGCACAAGAGCTCTGGCTTTTTGCACGATGGTGACCTTGGGCAAATCACTCAGCTGTGGAATATTTAATTTCCTTACCTCTATAATGAGTGTAGAAATATTCCATGATCTCTGAGTGTTTCCTTTCCCATCTGTGTTAGGTATCCAAGCTCCCCGTATTAAAGACTATAAATTGGTGGCTGGAGAGATGCCTCATTGGTCAAGAACATTTGTTCTTACAGAGGACCCAAGTTTGGCTCCTAGTAGCCACATGGTAGCTCACAGTCTTCCATAACTTCAAGCACAGGGGCTCCAATACCTTCTGCCTCCATGCAGGCAAAACACTCAGCTGTATCAACTAAATCTTCCAAAGCCTGAACTGTGAATTGATATATAGGGACTGCTGATGGCGTGGTGTACTTCCATATAGAACAGTGAATCTAGTTTGCACCATTCATCAGTCTACCAAGATAAACCTCCCTAGCTTCATTTTCCTATTCTGAAATTTTAACTAAACCACTTGCCCAAAACTTTGTTACCAGTGAAGAAACAAAACTGGAGGACATTATAGTCCTTGCCCCAAAATGTGGAGAATTTGAAAAGTTCACTCAGAAAAAAAAAATATTATCATGGAAGACATTCATGCCAAATATGTCTCCCCATCTCTGGGTCAACTTCAAAGGCCCTGACTGCCTGAACCTGCCTTGTCACAAAGGATCTACTTCCGTCATAGGCTGGGCTCTGGAGTGAATGGTCAGGGCCCCAGGAGCTGCTCCTTATCAGGAACAAAGGCATTATAAAATGTGAAGGCTTGTTATCAACAGTTCCTGTTCTGCTGTGGGGCTGCAGAACTGAGTGAGTCACTCTAGATGCTGTGCGGTGCCGAGCAGGGCTGAGCTAAATCAGAACCCTCTGTATTTATGTCAAGGTGCACCCTCTCAGGGACTGGATGGAAGTAATTACACTGTGCATTTCTCTCCATGACGGGGGGTGGGGGGGCATCTCCCCATGGAAGGCAGCCAGGCAGGAAACATAGCTCACAAAATGCATACTTGGAATACTGCTAGCATGAAAGAGCACCCAAAGGGTCCCAAAACTCCAAGTCTACCTAATATTTTGTTTTTTTAGTCTGTATCGAATATGAGTTAAAAGCTTTTGAAGAGTTATTATTGTCCTCCTTTTTTTTTTTTTTTAAACTGCTTTGCCACAGTGACTGCAGTAGAGATGAGAAAACATATGGAAATGACAGCTACACAAGAACTGGGTGTGTATGTGTGCGTGTGACCTCATAATGTTGATGAGAAATTAAATGAGATAATACCCTTGACACAGCTTGCCGGTGTTCAGCCTATAGAAGTCTGCCTTAGAGGTCCAAGTGTGCAAATAGCCATGCGGGGAACGGATGACTGCATTGTCTTCTTCTGGGCTTACAGGGTTTACCAGCTATCACAAGATGAGGAGCAAGGTGAGGTTATCTACATAAGAAAGCTGTTTTGTTTTACCATTTGCATATCACTGAATGCTTAGTGGAGTACCAGTTTCTGTTTTAGGTACCGTTACATATTTTATGGAATGATCTGCATGTGGTTTTTCTGCCATCGCAAATGAAATAAGACAACTTTGGTCAGCTGGGGATTAATATTCTCATACAAAGATCTGGCACTCTAATAAGTAAAATAATTCCAAAATGAAAGCATGGAAATGGGATTAAAATGTTCTTTCTGAGCGCGCTAACGAATATAATACAGAATTTCGTTCACTTTAAATTTAGGATTGGGTAACTCCTCAGAGACCCTCTGTCACCTTTTCCTTGAAATTCTATTCAAGTATAGCCTGGCATGTGCACACGGAAAGGCAGTCTCCTCGCTCCAAATTAAGATGGGAGTGAAGTATCTTGCTAGTCACTTCAGGAGTGATTCTTAGGCATGTTATAAATGTCACACTCTGTCGATGCCACGGAACGCACTAACTATAACATCCCTTTAGCACCCAAGACTTTTCTGCCAGCTCTTTCTGCAACATCTCGCTTTTTTAAAAGTCAAGGAATTTTTTTTTTTTTTTTTAAATCAGTGGGATATGCTGATACAGCTTTTGAAACGAAAGCCTCTATTGGTGGAGTCTGTGCTTCAGATGTCATTGGCCACAGGTGTGGGAAAGCCCAGCACACTATCATTTTATTAGTTTCATATACTCATGTTTCTTTCTCTTCTTTCTTTCTTTCGTGGTTTTTGGGTTTTGTTTTTGTTTTTGTTTGTTTGTTTTTTGTTTTTTGAGAGAAGGTTTCTCTGTGTAGCCCTGTCTGTCCTGAGCTTGCTCTGTAGACCATGTAGACTCACAGAGATTCACTTGCCTCTGCCTCCCGAGTGCTGGGATTACAGGTATGTGCCACCCCGCCCAACTCCATATACTTATATTTCTAAGCCAAGTCAGTGAGTAAAATGTGGGATTCTGCAATTATCCTAGTTTCATTGATGGGAGTTTACAATTTCTTACCTGAAAAAAAATTATTAATTTTTTCCCAATAACTTGGTAAATGTCAATCAACTTCCCCCAGAGATCACAAAACAACGAAGATTTATTTGTTGCTTTGCGTTTGTTTTATTGTGAAATGGGGGTAGTGGTTGAAATGAGACATGCTCCTGTAGTAGTCTCTGGCATTTAAACATCTATCTGGCCTCCGCTTGCTACTGCTCCTGCTGCTGCTGTTGCTGCTGCTTAAATCTTCAAGCCACATTTGGTTTGCGCTCCTGGTCTGTTCTGACAGCGAAAGACGTGAACATTCAGCTTCCTGTTCAGCCACCATGCATGATGCTTGCTGCCATGCTGTCCTGACCATTATAAACTCTGGAATCATAAGTCCACCATTATAGGCTCTCGCCCTCTGGAACCACAAGCCCAAATAAAATCTTCCTCTGTAAGATGCCTTAGCCCTGGTGTTCCATCACAGCAACAGAGAAGTAAGTAAGAGTCCAGGCTGACTTTGAACCCTATCCTCCTGCCTCCATCTGCCAAATGACGGTACTGAGTGTAAGTTGTGCCACCAGAGCCTGTGAAACCTGAAGAAGACTGGAGCGATAACAAAGGGATCAACCATCAAACTGATAAGAAAATTGAACATTACAAATACTATTTCCAGATTTAATAAACAAGATACATGATGGCAATATTTTAAACTTCAGAGAAACGACAACAGTTTAGCCTAGGTAAATATTGTATGACACATACTTATAACAAAAATCATTCTCTTTTTTTCATCCATACTTGAAATTTAACTGGGCATCTTGTATTTTATCTGCCAAGGCTGCCTGCAGCTATATCACGGTTCTTTTAAAATTTATATATCTCTATATCTATATATTATCTATCTACCCATCCATCCATCCATCCATCCATCTACCCACCCATCTGTCTGTCTATCTGTCTATCTATCATCTATCTATCTATGCTGTGTGTTGTGTGTGCCTGTGTGTGTGTGTGTGTCAGAGGACAACCTGCAGTAGTCAGTTCTTTCCTTCCATTATGTGGGTTCCAGGGATGAACACAGTCCTTAGCCGTTGAGACATGCACCTTTAC
Organism: Acomys percivali; assembly: GCA_907169655.1. Taxonomy (NCBI): domain Eukaryota; kingdom Metazoa; phylum Chordata; class Mammalia; order Rodentia; family Muridae; genus Acomys; species Acomys percivali. The sequence goes on along the minus strand of OU015750.1, from coordinate 38,763,301 downwards.
CCACTGAGTCATCTTATCAGTCTGTCTTTTTTGAATTGGTACGTATTTGAGTGTGCGCAGTGATGAGTTTCACAAAGACACTGTCATTCAAGTGTTTTGTGTACTGGGACCATAATCATCTTGCCATGTGTCCCTTTCCTTCCCCCCCTTCCCCCTTAGTCCTCACGCAGCACACTAAGTGTCTAGACTTACTCCTTTCCTTTAACTGTAACTGCCTTCTTTGACCCACTCCCAAACCTGTGTCCAAGCCCACTACTTGCTTGTGGCAGCCACCATTCCACTAGTCTTTCCTGTGCATTTGATTTCCGTTAATAGGAGAAAGAGCATGCAAAGTTTGTACATGCCTAACACATGGAGTTTTTATTTTATTTTATTTTATTTTTTTAATTTTAGAAAATGTATTAGTATATAGAAAATCAGATGAGATAAAGCATATAGTTTCTGTGCATACCGTCTTGGGATCCTTTGTTGCTAACATGTTTCACACATGGAGTTTTAGACACCATAGTTTGCTTTATCTATAAGAGGTCACTTAGAAACATGCCCGGCCTTGTCATTTTTGCATGATACCCCTACAGGCCCATGTTTTTGCCACTGGCAGGATTTTATTATTTTTTAAGTCTGGAATAGTGTTCATTTGTAATTTCTTTTTTCCCATTTGTCTGTTGACACTTAGGTTGTTTCCATGTCTTGTCTATTGTGAATGGTGCTGCAAATAAACCCAGGAACCTAGGTGTCTTCACACAGCGGCAACATTATCTTTTTGAGGAGAACTGCTGAATGTGGGGGGTGTTGCAAGTGGGCTGACAGTTTTATTTTTTAATTCTTTTAGGAATTGTTCTATATGATGGTAACACCGATCTCCATAAAAAACAGATCACATACTTTCAACATACAATGGCACAGAATATACATTAACCATTCGCCAAGGAAGAAAGGGAGCATAGTGAAGAAACGGTGGGCCAAGGCAAACCCAAAAGCCAACAGGGCATACTCCAAATTCTGAATCACCATGTCTGATATCAAAATGCTCTTCAGATCTCCACCTCCTTTTAGCTGTGTTCACTACAATGTGCTCTTCTCACTTGGGTAGGTTTCACACCCAGTCTTCAGCTCTCCTTGGCAAGTATCCCGTGACTGTGGCATCTCTAGTATATTAGGGTCCCCAACACAATCCAGGCTTCATCTTCACAGCCTCACAAAATGGCCTCAATGAAGGGACATCCCTCAGTGGCCCCTTTCTTGTGTCCTTTACAGCCAGAACCAGGAGGCCAAAGCTGCCAACTTCTGCTGCTTGCTGGGGCTGGCCCCCTCTTCTAGGTACATTTGTATCAGCTTTCTGTTGTTGGTGGTTTCCTTCACTGCTGCATGGGGTCTTGCCTTGAAGTTACCAACCCCTTCATTCCATTTAGCACCAGGCTTTTCTTTATACTTTGTATCTCCTTGAGCACTGGACTAAGGTCCATTACACTTCCTGCTGGTGTTTCTTTTCTCATCAAACTGTACATTTTGCATTTCTCTTTGTCCTGCTTGCTCTTTTTCATTATAGATCTGTATAACAGTGACCACTAATGATCATATGGCAGCACAGGCAATACTAGGGGATCTTCTGTCTCTTCTGTCAAGCCATTAATTCAAAACTCCAATTTAGCCTTTTAGCCTCAGACAGATTTTCAGGACAACTTAGAAAACCAGCCACATTCTTTGCTGAAATACCACAAGAATGGTCAGTAAGTTACTTAATAGTCTCCCTTTCTGAAACACCTGTGCTGGGCCCCCTCTGTCCACATCAGCCTCAGCACTTCTGCCTTCCATGCTCCTACTAGCATGGTAAATTAAGCCTCACTTAAGTTGTTCAACTACTTGCCTAATCCAAAGTCCCAAAGTCCACATTATGCTAACAGATAGCATGGTCAGGCCTGCCGCAGCAATATCATTCTCCCTGGCACCAATTTCTTTCTTAGTCATTGTTGTATTGCTATGAAGAGACGCCATGACCAAGGCAACGCTTAACAAAGAAAGCATTTAATTGGGGGCTTGCTTACAGCTTCAGAGGTTTAGTCCTTCATCATTGTGGTGGGGAGCACGGCAACAGGCAGACATGGTGCAGGGGCAGCTGAGAGTTGTATCCTGCTGGGTAGGCAGGAAGAAGGGGAGGGAGGGAGGGAGGAGGGAGAGAGGGGGGGGGCACCCCCCCCCTGGGGCTTGGCGACCCCCCCCCCCCTTGGGCTTGACATAGATTTTTGAAATACTAAGCCCCACCCCCCAGAGACATACTTCTTCCAACAAGTCCACATCTCCTAATCCATCTAATCCTTTCAAATAGTGCCACTTGCTGGTGACTAAGCATTCAAATAGATGAGCTTCCAAGGGCCATTCTCATTTCAAACCACCGCACTTATTGTTGCAAAAATTTACAAAATACTTAGAGAAGCCCTAATTCTATTTTTTTAAAAAATGTTCACCTGGTTTACTTTTTTTTTTTTTTTTTCCTTTCTGTTTCTTTTTATGTAATTCCACACAAGTTAAGCATATTTTTAGTTAGGGTTTCTATTGCTATGAAGAGACAGGATGACCACAGCAACTCTTATAAAGGTAAGCATTTAATTGGGCTTAGATTACAGTTTGGAGGTCTAGTCCATTTTCATCATGGCAGGAAGCATGGCAGCACACAGGCAGATATGATGCTGGATAGACAGCTGAGCGTTCAGCAGGCAGCAGAAAGAGTGACACTAGGCCTGCCTTGAGCTTTTTCTGAAACCTCATAGCCAATAGGGCCACACCTACACCACCAAGGCCACACCTCCAGTAATGCCACTTTCCATCCAGTCTATGGGGGTCATTTTCACTCAAACCACCAAATTCCACTCTCTGGCCTCATGGGCTTACATTCAGTCCAACTTCAAAAGTCTCCATAGTCTATAACAATCTTAAACCTCGTTACAAGTCCCAAATCTCTTCTGAGATTTATAATAATCCCTTAACTACAATCCCTTATAAAATTAAAACAAAAAAACCAGATCACATACTTCCAACATATAATGACAAAGGATATGCATTAGGCTCCAAAAGGGAGAAAGAGGAACATAGTGAAGAAACACTGGACCAAAACAAGACCGAAAACCAGCTGAGCAAACTCCAAACCCAGCATCTCTGTATCTGATGTCAGAAAGCTCTTCAGATCTCCAACTCCTTTCAACTTTGTTTTCTGAAACACACTTCTCTCTCTTGGGCTGATTCCACTCCCTGTTATCAGCTCTCCTCAACATGTGTACCATGGCTCTGGCTTTTCCAACATCTTGGGGTCTCTAAGGCACTCTAGGCTTCTTTGAAGGGACATCCCTGGCACATATCTGGCCTCAGTGGCTTTCGTAAGTCGCAGAGGGAGATTCTATATGGCCTTTCTTGTATGCTTGATTCTAAAGCCAGAACCATGTGCCAAGTTCTGCTATTTGCTGGGGCTGGAACATGCCTCCTCATTCAAATATATTTCCACCAGCTTTCTGTAGCCCAGGCTGGCCTTGAACTCAGAGATCTGTCTGCCTCTGCCTCCTGAGTGCTGGGATTAAAGGTGTGGAGCACCACACCCAGCCCTGAGGTTTTCTTTACTTCCTTTCACTTTAATTCCTTTTCACAAAACTTTCCAAATTGGAAGCTTTGCTGGGTGAGGTCTTGCTCTGACCTCACCACTCCCTTTATCCCACTTAGCAGCTGGCTTTTCTTTAATCTGTTTACACTTCCTGGTCCCCTTTCTCCTCAAACTGTACATTTTGTATTTTTCCTTGCTCAGCTTGCTCCTTTTCATTATAGATCTGCAAAGGGAGCCATTAATAACCAAGTAACATCGTCAGTACTCGGCTGTCCGGAAATCCCTATCAAAGCTATTAATCTATTAATCCTCAATGTAGTTTCAGGCAGATTTTTTTGGGGGGCCATGGCAGAAAGCAAACACATTCTTCTCCAAAATATCACAAGTGTCATCTCTATGCCACATTCTAATATTCTCCTCTGAAACCTCTTGAGCAGGGCCCCCCACAGTTCAAGTCACAATCAGAATCACTGTCTTCCATGTTGGCTGTTGGCTCATTACGCCCATTTAAAGTGTCCAATCACTTGTCTAGTTTAAAGTTCCCAATTGTTTCACTCCCTCCAAAGAAAAGCACTGTCAGGCCTATCACAGCAACTTCCCAATCCCTGGTACCAACTTCTGTCTTAGAGAGTCTACTGTTGTGAAGGGACACCATGACCATGGCAAGTGTAATGGAGAACATTTGACTGTGGCTGGCTTACATTTCAGAGGGTTAGTCCATTATCATCATAGAGAGACATACAGTAGTACATACGCAGATATGGTGCTAGAGAGGTAGCCGAGTGTTCTACATCTGGATCAGCAGGCAGCAGGAAGACAGAGGGACACTGGCTTGGCTTGAGCTTCTAAAACCTCAAAGCTCCACCCCCATTGATACACTTCATCCACCAATGCCACACCTACTTCTACAAGGCCACTCCCTATAAGCCTATGGGAGTGGGTTTCATTCAAACCACAATAGCATATAATTTTACTTGCCTTTTACTTTACAGTGAAAATTCTCAAGCTGGGGGTGATGGCTGTTCTTGGTTGTCAACTTGACTACATCTGGAATCAACTGAAACCTAAGCAGCTGGGTACACCTGCGTGGGATTCTTTTCATAAATAAATCATCTGAAGTAGGAAGATCCACTTTGAACCCAGGTCTTTTGGGGTGGGAAGATCTACCTTGAATGTGGGCTCTCTACCTTCTGGTGGTGGCAGTTTATATAAACAACATGGAAGAAGGAAGCTCTCCCTCCCTCTTCGTCTGTTTACCCTCGTTCTTGCTGGCAAGTCCATTCCTTCACTGGCATTAGAATGTACCTTGGGATTCTAGAATATTCTGATGACCAGCTGGGACACCCAGCCTCATGGACTGAACAACTACTGGACCTTCTTGGACCTTCCATTTGTAAACAGCCATTGTTGGACTGGCTGGACAGCAGCCTGTTAGACATTCTAAAAAGTTCCCTTCTCTCTCTCTCCTCCCTTCCCCCCCCTTCTGTTCCTCTAGAGAACTCAGATGAATGCACTGTTATTGCTTAAAGATATTCATAGAAAAATTGACATTTATTTTGAGAGAGTCTTGTGCAGCCTAGATTGGCTTTAAACTCAATATATACCTAAGGCTGAGCTTTTAACTTCTGATCCTCCTGCCTCCACCTCCCAAGTGAGGAGAACCAATGTTTCCTCCTTAAGAAGGCCAACTTACTTGCCATCTATTGTTTTCATTTTGTTTTGTTTTTGGGTTTTTTGGTTTTTTTGTTTTGTTTTGTTTTTGTGTTTGTTTTTCAAGACAGGGTTTCTCTGTGTAACAACTCTGGCTGTCCTGGAACTTGCTCTGTAGTCCAGGCTGGCCTTGAACTCATGGAGATCCACCAGCCTCTGCCTCCCAAGTTCTGGGATTAAAGGTGTGAGCCACCACCACTGGCTGTTTTCAGTTTTTAGCCAGGGCTTTTGATCTAAAAAAAAATCCTTTTAATTGTTGAGTGTGGTGCAAGCCTTCAGAGGCAGAGGCTGGCACATCACTGTGAGTTCAAGGCCAGCCTGGTCTACACAGTGAGTTCAGTCTGTAAACAGCACTATCACATAGAGAAACCCTGTCTCGGAAAAACAAACACAAAATAAAACAAACAAACAAACAAACAATCCTTCTTACACTCCTTCCTTTCAAGGATGTTTTGTTAACAGTTTTCTCTCAGACTGAAACATTCCTTAAGCAGGAAAGTAAACAACTCAAGATAAGTTCAGGAAGTCCCTGCCCCTTAACAAGCTCCCTAGGTCCTTCTCTGTCAGACTAAGCAATAAAAGCAGATCGTTCCTCTCCCTTCAAGTGAAGCCAAGTTGTCCCAAAACAGTCAAACTGACCCTCAGGGAAGATTCTTCAGAGAAAAAAGCTGCAAAAGAGAGTCTGAGACTAGACCAGCTACCTAGTAGAAGAAGAAACCAGCCAAGCCACCTGGAAGAGGTTTCGGTCAACTGAGGCACCTAGAAAGGACTTTCTCCAAACTGTTGAGCTCCCCATAGGCTGTGCAGTGTGCTCCACATGCCCAGCTCTGTGAGGTGTCACCCATGCTTGTGGTGGGCTTTGGTGATTTGGTCGTCCTTGAATCATTTCTGCCCCTCTAAGTCACTGCAACAGAACTCGTTGGTTCACCAAATTGTACTTTGGCAGTGTTTGTACTTTGGTCTGTTGTGGGCTCCCTAATCGGGTAAGTAGTTGTTGCATCTCGCTGGGAAAAGTTTGGTTGCACAACCAATTTCGCTCTCCTCTCCTCTCCGTGTCTCTCTCTCTCTCTCTCTCTCTCTCTCTCTCTCTCTCTCTCTCTCTCTCTCTCTCTCTCTCTCTTTTGAGACAGGTTTCTCTGTGTATCCCTGGTTGTTCTGGACTCATTTTGTAGACCAGACTGGCCTGGAACTAACAGGGATCCACCTGTCTCTGCCTCCCAAGTGCTGGGATTAAAGGTGTGCGCCACCACACCCGGCATTACACCCAATTTCTTAAGTGAAACCTTGAAGGTTTCTTTCCTTTCCCTGTTGCACAAATATTTGCAGACTGCCTTCTATGGGCCAAAGGATACCTTCAGAGGACAACAGTGAGCACAAAGCCTCTTCAGTCTAAAACCCTCTTTGACTGTGTAACCATTAATCGTCTCTGTCAACTTTCCTGAATGTAGATTAACTACTACTAAAACACACCCATAGACTAGTCAACAAGGACAGTTCTAGATTAACTGAGGTGCGAAGACCACCCCAAATGTGAGCAACACCTTCTCCTGGGCTGAGGGTTCATATGGAATAAAAGTGGAAGAAAGGGGAAAGCCAGGCTAGTGCTGGCACATGCCTTCTCTCATTTTCCTGGCCACCATGGCATGGACTGCTGTTTCCCATTGCACACTCGATGACATGATGAATGGACACCTCTAAATCCCTAAAATGATGAGCTGAAACACCCTCTGCCCCTCCCTATCCCATCCCCACCCCCAGTCTTCTGTCAGGCATTTTGATTACAGCAATGAAAAGGTAACTGAAACACGTGTGCCAGCCTCTTACCAATCTACTCGGGCCAAGAGGAAAGGGCTATTTCCATCCCTGCTGTCTGCAAAGCCTTCCTGAAGTGAATACCTGAGAACATGCATTGAAAACGATGGGTCTGGAGAGATGGTTCAGTGTTTAAGAGCACTGCTTGGTCTTCCAAAGAACCTGGGTTCAATTCCCAGCACCTACATGGCAGCTCACAATTGTCTGTGACTCCAAGATCTGACACCTTCACATATACTTTAAAATTAAATAAAACATTAAAAAAAAAAAAAAAGAAAAGAAAACAATTGGATGGAGTAGGCAGTGAGATTTCCAAACCAGGAAACTGAGCAACATCTGGACAAACTTGAACAGCTTTTCAGAGGGACTGGGAAGGAGCTTTCCTCAGCATTATGTTAACAAAAAATGTTTCTAGCAACTATAATTACTATTTTGCTGATAAAGTAAGCAATTACAAGATTGTAGCATGGACAGTAATAAATTGGAACATGAAGTATAGTCTTGGTTCTGAAAGCTGCTGAACATAATTTAGTGACTTAACCCCAAAATAGACTATTAGTGCTCTGAAGGTTCTGTTGTAAATCCCCAGCCTTTCCAGGGGGCTGTGCCCAGGGTGATGGGTAACAATTTTAGGACCCTTCAACTTGTGTCACCTCTATCTTAACACATCTCTGCAGGATTACAACAGCAGGTTACACCATGGAGACTTTGCATTCTTCATGATGTGATTCTACCAGGAGGTGAAACATTTCACTTGCTCAAGTAAGTCACTTGGATAGGCTCAATTTCATTGCATGGAAAGTATGACCCTGCCCTATGCCCAAGAACAAAAGGATGGCATGGAAAACTGTTGTCATGAAAACTGTTCTCAGCAGTTAGCAGTTACGAAATGCTGTGAAAAATGTCTTATGTTTAAGATCAGCCTAACTGGGATTCATAATAGTGCTAGTGTGCCATAAATCAAGGTTGAAACTAATTAAGTGCTTGATCCTGTGATTCAAAGTTATAAACGTTAAGTAGTTTCAATGTTACTCACTATTTACGGGCTGTCTACACAACAGCTGTAAATCTACTCATTTCCAGTCAGAAAGGATTCATAAACTTGTCGAACCTGTGTTATTAAAGTCTAAAATCCAGATCCATTATAATCAATTGCATCATTAATAGCCAGATTATTTAAAAGCAACTTTTAATGATATGGTTCTAATAAAGTCCTCGCAGAAGCCGCCATGATCCCCGCTTCCAATTCATAGTCAAAGATGTACTGAGACTACATTCTTCTTTAGGGAGACTAAAGAATGCCCATAACAAACAAAGTGCTAAATACTGGGTAGTGGTTAGTACCTTTTAATCCCAAAAATTGTTGGTGGCAGTTGCAATGAACGGATAACTGAAGAACCTTTAATTAAGCATGGGTTATAAACAACATTAATGTGTACCAATAATCTGAATCCTTTCTGTTATCCTACATCATCCTGTTATGGTTACTGCAGATCTGTCACTTGAGGTATTCAGTTATTTTTAATTTAACATTTCCTGACGTAGGCTTTTTTGGACTCATCAATAACAAACAAGATTCTAAGAATGAAGTGCAGATATGCAAATGTACCTGTT